>CM060961.1:35511304-35841304 GCA_030765045.1 Tenodera sinensis | reverse complement strand
CGTTGCAGTATAGCAAACGAATATAAGGTCAGTGAAATGGTTCGGAACAATATACACTCGTTTGCTGAGTCTAATTTGGCAGATGGAATTGAAATATGGGGATAGAAGAAAGCTATAATACGATGAACTGAAGTTAGTGATAAGTGAGTATGGTTGAGGATTTGGATTTCAAGTCACGTATAAACATAGAAAGGCATATAAAAGTTCAAACATAAGAGATAAAACAGTAAAAAGGAAAAATGCTAAAGTGTAAAACGCTCAGACTTCCAGGGTTGATTGAAAAAAGTAAAAGAGAAAACAAGCAAAAGAGTAACAAGTGATGGTCAAGGTAAAACAAACAAACAAGATATCACCGAAAGATAAAATACAAGTTAAACTTGCTGCGCGAACCCGATTTCGATGACAAACGTTGTCTACACGTACCAGGTCATCGCCAAGAAGTGATCGTAGTGTCTTACCCAGGCCAAGGGACTGGAGCACACGGGCAATTAAAGGAACCTGCGACAGGGAGAGCTGTATGCCGTACATCGGTCACACAGGAACCTAGTCGCCACAGAAAGAAAGATTGGAATTATTTAAATCTTTGCTCTGCAGCGAGTATAGGAGATTGCACTTGTTTGTATCTAGTTTAATGATAATCTTTGGCTCCACTTACATCCGCGAACATTTTCAAGAAATGAACTAATTAAAAGTGAGTATCGTAGCAAGATAAGCGACAATGATATTGCTTATCTTTTGAGACTGTGAGCTTCATCTTTTGCACCAAATATTGAACAATTTGTGAAATGTAAAATAGTTCCAGGAGTAGAATAAGAATGTATACCCATTAACTCCGTCATATCCTGTGTACCATCCCAAAACCAAGGTTACCTAGTGAAAGGGCATGTGTTATGCGACATTCTAACCATCGAACTGTGACTCTTCGCCAGTACATTTCTAATCATCTTAATTGTTCACCTCCTTTCTATAAATTTCACCCCATTTGACAGGATAAATTACTACAAAGCGCCCAATACTGACAGTTGGGTAGCGCTATCCAGCATGTAAGCAATATTAGCGTGTTTGCAACACATTATTTGAGGAAAGACACCCCTCCGTTAGTCAGACAGTTAAGCAAGGGGATGTAGGCTTTTCTGTAGATTAAATAAGGAACAACATACGGAGCCTTGCACCCTACGACGTCCAGCTAATTTGATTTATTCTCTTATCTTTTGTGTTACTTACCTATAGTAAGTAAACGAAGAATTATAATACGGAGATTTCACCCGAAATGTATATCCTGAGATTCCACGAATCCTAAAGCAGTGTTTTCAGAATAAAGTTTCATGTGTAGTGTGTGTGTGTGTATGTGTGTGTGTGTGTGTGTGTGTGTTCGTTGAGGAAATGTGTGCATCGTCAGTCAGTTACAGATGTTGAATCGTCGCGTCGGAGTTGTTTGTTATGTGAAGCAGTTTTATTGAGCGCTCGTGGGAAGCGTTCATGAGAACTGAAAGACTGCAATATATTAGCATCAATCTCGCCAAGTTGCAGCCTGAGAGAGTTGACATCCTCTACAATTTCATTACTATCACGAAACATTCTTCTCTGTAATCAAATCCATCACGTTTTCATTTTTAAAAAGTACTTGCATGAAGCGCAGAGCGAGCGGGCGCTATGGATTTTCGAAACGTTTCCCATATTACTAGCTGAAAAGGGATGAATGAAAAATGGAAGAAACCACGGAGAATGAGGGAATATTTTATGTCGTTCGCCCAAGAAAACCACTTGAAAATCTCAGATATTCATATTGTACCGTCTCAGCGAGGCTTTATGCCCTCCAGCGCTGTTAAAATAAGAACAAAAGTAGAAGCTGGGCGAAATGAAATTCTTAGCGTATAGCATGCTACTGAATACATCACACAACACGTTTCTTTATTAAATCTTTCAAAAGTTTAATCTTCGGGGGAGGTTGTTTAGTTGCGCGAAATGTTTCCAAACCGCAAACATTTGCCAGTTAATGAACACTAGGTAGGTCCTAACACGTTTTACGTTAGGGAATTGATAGCAAATCGTCCTTTATTGCGCATTACGGTTTAACTGCCAATGTTAACGATAATATTTACCTCCGAGCCGGTTTTCGCTCTATGAAGTGCCTATAAATAGGTGTACATGTGTTAACAGAGATTATCGTGGTCATTCCCATTGTTCATGAGTTTTGTTTGATACGCTTCATAACGACGATATTGGGAAACAAATTTTGATTGCGATTTTCACACCTCCCGATTGACTGTCAAGCACGTACTTCATTTTAGTAATTAAGAAAGGTAAGAACTGAATGTCAATCTGAAGGCATTCCTTTCAACAATAACGTTAGGGGCTCATCGTTAATGTGGAAATGGATTCTGTGAACAGTGTGCCACACTTCTGATGCCGTCTCCAATATATCGGGAGAGCCAATAAACTCGGAACCCCTCAGAAACTGCGTTACTCCATGACTTGGTTATTTATATGAATTCTTTTTCATGTATAATTTTCAGTACATGCGAATTTGCAGCTCTGTAATTCCTGAACGTTTTGAGCCCTACGCGCAATTCCAGGAATTTTCCCTAATGAACTTCCTGAGCTCATGGAATACCCAATTGCATCAACTACACTGACTTATACCCTAATTGCTTTTCCTCAATTTATGAACTGGCAGAAGTGTAACTCGTGCTTCCGCTGTGCATTCATTTTAATACATAAATTATTTACTGCAATTACTTATCTATCTCGCTATCATTTCTTATAAATATATAAATTCTATAGCAAATATAATCTTATCAGTCAATAGCACCGGTATTAATCCCCACATCAACAAAATGTTTCCCCATTTAAGATAACTTTAATTCCGATTTTATTTGGTTAAAATGTCTTTCATTGCCCGTGTTTATGATGATAACTCCTAAAAACATTGGTTAAACAAACATTTCAAAGTTAATTGTTTTTTATTTCTGTGGGGCCCTTTCCTAACAATATGTTTTCACGTGAAGCATTCATTCACTGCCTCAACAATTTCCTTTATTCAATGAATTGTTTATTTGTGGCATTACTTCGTTTTACAATATTTTCTTTTTCAAATCCTCTAAAATTGTGATGATAAAAACGCAGAATAAGATCTGCATTTAAATTTAAAAGGCAGCGTGTAGAAAAAGAACACGTTTCTGGTGGGAAAGTATTCTTGTTGCTTGACTGTAGGTTAGTAATATAATCGAAGTCACCCATTTTATATTTTTGTTTCTCTACTAAGCACTTAACACTCAGTAGAAAAGGTATTTAACTCCAGGCAGAAAATCGATACCACTATTTCACCTGAGATATAGGTGTTGTGACTGCCTGAAAAAGTATGTGCTTGAATAGCACAACTTAAAAGGAATAACTTGGTTAAATACAAAATTTGGTATTTAAATTCCGCGTCTTCAAAGGATGTGAATAGATTATTTTCAAGAAAATCCCCCACCCCAATCTAACCTTTACATTGAACACTTTTGGAATATTTTTATCTTCTCCAAAAAGAATCTAACAATTTTAATGCTGTTTACTCTGGATAACGTTTGCATAACTGGTAAACAGTACGAGATAGACAGAATCGTACTGTACGAAAATGTAGATCTTGCTGAAGCACACCATTTCTGTCCAAATATTGTTTTTAGAGTGAGCCATTTCAGAAATACTCCTTGTTAGTTGTGTGCGTATAAAAAAAACTTATACTTTTCACAAATGGAACATTTTTGTTCGTTTTGTAATGCCTTAGCCATGCAAAGAGAACGGAATTTCAAAGCTTTAAACGATTTGGCTATCGTTCAAAGCCTACTGTATTCCCATATTCCCCTTGTACCTACAAGAAAATGAGCAATCAGGTAATCTATAAAAACGTTTATCTCTATTAGCATGAAGAAGATAGAAGAATAAGGGATTGTAAAAATAGTCAGAGTAGAGAAAGTTATACGAATGCAACACATCAGATTTCTATATTTATTTTGTGAAATCTTATGCGCTTAAGGTTGAAATGGATTCCTTCTTTTGTTTCTAATCAGATGATGCAAATAGTGATATTAAAGCCAATAAGCAAGTTACTTTTCAAAAATATTTTGGGGATTAATGTTCCATAAATAAATACGTGCATGAATGAATACGTGAATGAATGGGTGAATGCATAAATGAGTTAATTTCTTTTAACAAGCACTTTGCACGAGTAAAAAGTAAATATTTCTAGAAAAATGTGTAGGAAACGCTTCAAGCCAAGTAACAAGAGATAGTAACGTGATTGTCACTTTTTAGAACGTACAGCAATAGGACTGGGAAAACCAAAAACGCTGTGGGCTGTTAATAGAGGCTGCATATATATGTAAATCACTGTCTGCTAGTGGAACCAGCCCTCAGACATAATTAATGTGTGTTTTGCATAATATTTATAGAACAAACGTTATTGTTTTGCTGTCCAAGCATGCAAGTAAGTTGAGTCCATGTGTATTTGGATTTTAGCAAAGTGTATTCTGTTGCCGAACAGATATCGGATTGCATGGACATCATGGTGCGATTCTGTCAACACCAGGTCCATTTGCGGTGCATTTCATTTGTGGATATATGATACAGGATGCCAAAGGATCATTTACACCTTCAAGAGAAACCTTCATCTTATACACCACTTATGCCCTTCTTTACCAACACTTTCGTAAATAATTCGTGAAAAAGCTTGTCCTTTCGTATACTTCATATTAAACGTTTGCAGAAATACTTTTGTTAGAACTCTGAGATACAGAGTGTGAAGTGACCTGACGTCATGCAAGGAGTAACTGATGCTGCCCCCCCCCCCACACACGAAAGCGCGACGTATCACTGCCACAGAATATTTACCCATATAGTTGACACTATTCGAAAGTATATAGAAAGAAGATCAAAATAGATACAAGAACAAATATATTAACATGTTGACATTGTATTAATTTCAATCTCCTAAACTTAGCTGGAAAAGAGTTCAATTTTAAAACAGGAATGCATAAAACTGAGACAATGAATTGCACGGAAAATGTCCTGTGCAAATTAAAATCGCAATAGATCAGATTTTGAAGCAACATGAGTACAGCAACTATCGAAGGAGCTGTGTTCCTTTAATGAGGATAATTAAATTACTGAGATAGAGTATGTGGTAATATAAGCAGAGTATTAAAAAATACTCGAAAAGATGAAATTCTATAAGGTGATGGCTGCACCCGGTTTAATATACGGCAGTGAATTCTGGATTGTGAAGATAAGAGTTTAACCATATTCAGGCAGCGAACATAAAATTTTTACGAACACTCAAGTTTGCACTAACTTAGACGGGATTCCTAATGAAATTATTGGACAAGAACCGCATATTTTTGCAGTGAATGATAAAATAGAGCAAAAAACAAAAATGGAAGGAACATTTGGAACGAAGAGAAGAAATAAGGATCCCAAACATGACCTTATAATATAAAGCCAAAGGAAAGAGGGACATCGTACGGCCAAATAAAATCCGGGATTGAGAACACTACGATAGGCCTAACCTCTGAAAGAAGTTATTTTTGTGAAAACAGGTCACAAACGTTTCATTTTTACAGTTAATCCCACATAAGTATTAAAAATAAACGTTGGAATGCACCCCCATTGCGATTAACAGAGTGCATCGGCGTGCCCTATTCTTTTCGCTTTTGATTTATGCTGTACACACACACACACACACACACACACACACACACAACACACACACACACGGACCTTTTTATAAAAATGCTTTTTTTTTGGATTCAGGGGGTCTCAAAACATATTTCCGGTGAAATCTCTACATCGAATTTTTGGGTGGAATACAATACTTCCCCTACTTACCAGTAGAGAAAGTAATAAATAAAATAGTAGGTTTAAAATAGCAGTGCTGCAGTCGTTAAGGTAATTACTAGCCTGAAAATGTTGATAGCAACAGTAAGAAGTTGAGAGAATGGAAGAGAGTGCAAATCTCTCAGTGAATAATGGGAGAGATGTGTGCGGCACACCACACTTGGAGGGTTAAACATAATCTATATACAGCACCCCGTTTCTTCTACCAGAAGTTAGGGGACACTTCCCCTAGGCAACGCACTCCAATTTGCTATATAAATATCCATTAATGCATTTGAAAACCATTACAGAAGGGATGTCTGGCAGCTATTTTAAACAATAGCACAATTCGGCGCGACGACAGAGTAATCCAGAGGGCTTATTTAGATTAGCCCTTACAGCTTTACGCTTCTCCAGGGCATTGTTCTTGGAGTCAGGAAGTCATGTAGACTTATGGGCAGCTTCTACTGCCTGCCTACCTCGGAGCAGGAGCTGGATAAAAACAAGAAAGATATGAGGGAATCAAATGGAATAAGGGATTACTATGCCCGTTTGGGATTTCCGGATCTCGTACACAGGGCAAGTTCCCCTATCTTTTCCCCTCAAACAACAGTGGGAGGTATGTGCTGACCTCAGATAAATGACGACAGGATTTCAGAGGTCACCAGAGCAGCGACAAATATCAACAGAGCCTTGTCTCGTGAAAATAAACTAACACAGGTTTCTGTTTGCTGTGTTGGAGAAAATATTCCTCCATCGCTTACTTTCTTATCTTCCTTTTTTCCAGATCTTAAAAATTTAGTGCTTGTTAAGAATTATCGCGCACATAGCTTAAAAAACCTGCCAATTTTATGTGAACACTTATGACTTACTCAACCAGGTCAAATAAGTTATAATTAAAGAACATATTTTCATGCAAATACATTTCATTACTTTCCGGTCCCAAATATGTGTACATATGTACGATTTTTGGGGATAAACATGCATAATGCATATATAAGGAATTTTGGTCTTTGCCGTGCATACAATATGCGTTATATTCATTTTAAATACAGGTTTTAATTGTTCAGTCGACACCAAATTCTCGATTTTTGTTGCAATTATTTTACTTTAAAAAAATATGGATCCTTGCATAGTTTCCCATTCTCCTAATTTTATTTCCATTTTCCAGGCCCTCTTTTGAATTGAGGTGTACTTTTACAAGACCAGCGGGAACCAGTTATGTGAGAAGGCTGAGGAATTTGACCTTCGAAAGTAGGGAAACGCACCCAGTTGACTCAGTGTCACAGCTCGTGCTGGTCAGCGTCCTTTAGTGTCAAATTTGATTTACATTAATACTGTAATCTACCTTGTTGAATAAGAAATTCTGCTCCTGAAAGTGGTTGTAGCAGCAAAGAAGAAACTGGAGAAGTTCATAAATGCGAACCCTGACTACGCATTCTTGTGTTCAGAGAAAAAGTTCTTTGTTGCGAATACTCGAACAATTCGACCTGACAATGACACAAATGAAACCTATACCATCTTGTCTAGAAAAACAAATTGACTGACAGAGGTAACAGCAAATATGCAGATTTTCACCCTTAGAAATCTACCAGAATTCTTCAATACTGTGAAGGATACGTGCAGTTTCTAACACAAAGCTCTTCCAGTACCACACCTGATGGCACTCAGATTACAGTGTGCTAAGTATCTGCGAACACTTATCCTCATCGCAGGTAATGAGTGTGTGTTGGTAAGTAAGTTCTTTTAATAGAAGTGCTTGGTTCGAGGCTGTATGATACTTGAAAGGTGTGGAACGGAAAAGGTCGATAGCAACAGTTCTGTGTAGAGCAAACCTTTTCTGAGTAAATACTACCTGAGGGTAACTTACAAAAGCCATTGGTTGATAAATAGATAACTTCCTGTCATAATTCAATGTTTAACTTAGGAGCGACTCTTGCTGCTCATAATATATACATCTTTATGCCATTTAGTGTGTCGTCTGAGTACTTCAAGCAAATTTGACTCTTTGTCTTTATAACCTATGGTTTCTCTTAATTTATGATCAGCAGGGAGATGGAAGGCTAGTAGGACATTTGAAGAAATCTGACGTGTTGCATTCACATTACTTTCTCTACTCTTGCACTGGCCATTCTTACAAATTCTAATGCCTATAACTTCTTCGTGTTAAGATACACATTTGTACAAATTATCTTATTGCTTATTTCCTCGTAGGTGCAAGCAGAATATTAGAATACAGTAGGCTTTGAGCGATAGTCAAATGTTTTATAGCTTTGAGATTCCGTTCTCTTGGCACGATTAACATGTAAAAAAATGAATGCTACAATTTATAAATATTTGATTAATTCTATATTATATTCCATTCAAAAATTCGTTACTGAGATTTCACCGGAAACATGTTTTAAGATTCTCTGAGGCTGACCCCGTTGCTCAGTTTATAGAGCACCTGCTGTGCAAGAATTCTGGGTTCGATTCCCGACTGGGAGCGTGGGAATTGTTCTTTAACTAGTATTATTCCCCATTCACCCTAGAGTCTGGAGGTACGATTGGGATTGTGAATTTGTATTAATCCAAAGTAATAGAAACCCAAAGTTCAAAACCACCCATATCACCTGGACACCATTGCTATAGATCAATAGTTCCAAAAGGTTAAAAGCCGCCAATATTACTTTCGATTTTAAAGGCGACTTACAAAAAAATCCCTGAATAAAGATAAAAAGCTTTCTGAAAAAATCCGTGCAGAATATTTAACGACCGTGATTATGCTAGGATCATATAAGCGCCGTCAGTGTACCGAAATTTCGTCCTCCATGATTTTCCCTACATGTCAGTAAATCTACTGACATGCGTGGGTGCGTGGGCGCGTGGGCGCGTGGGCGCGTGGGCGCGTGGGCGCGTGGGCGCGTGGGCGCGTGCGTGTGTGTGTGTGTCTCATGTCTCAAAAAAAGAGAAGTCGATTTTGTTCAGTGTTTCTTAAGGGCGCGACACGATACTCCCTATACCGGAAACTACCTTTATACTGAAATATTTTCAAAGGTTTTTATTTTCTCAAATATGACAAATGATTTTCATCAGTCATACTTTTAAAACATTTGCATAACAAATGAAATGTAGTCGTATATCTTTAATTATGTGTGAATAATCCCCAAGTACTCTTCATTCACAACTTTCGTATGGCAGGTAATCCGTAAGCTCTTATACACAAAATATGGAGGTTACTTTAAGGCACGTCGATATCAGATGCAGCAAAGAGAACGAAATTTTAAAGTCATTTGTTATTCCTTGGTCTTGCAAAGAGAACGAAATTTTAAAGTCATTTGTTATTCCTTGGTCATGCAAAGAGAACGAAATTTTAAAGTCATTTGTTATTCCTTGGTCATGCAAAGAGAACGAAATTTTAAAGTCATTTGTTATTCCTTGGTCATGCAAAGAGAATGAAATTTTTAGGCCATTTGTTATTCCTTGGTCATGCAAAGAGAATGACATTTTTAGACCATTTGTTATTCCTTGGTCATGCAAAGAGAATGAAATTTTTAGACCATTTGTTATTCCTTGGTCATGCAAAGAGAATGACATTTTTAGGCCATTTGTTATTCCTTGGTCATGCAAAGAGAATGACATTTTTAGGCCATTTGTTATTCCTTGGTCATGCAAAGAGAATGACATTTTTAGACCATTTGTTATTCCTTGGTCATGCAAAGAGAATGAAATTTTTAGGCCATTTGTTATTCCTTGGTCATGCAAAGAGAATGAAATTTTTAGGCCATTTGTTATTCCTTGGTCATGCAAAGAGAATGACATTTTTAGACCATTTGTTATTCCTTGGTCATGCAAAGAGAATGAAATTTTTAGGCCATTTGTTATTCCTTGGTCATGCAAAGAGAATGAAATTTTTAGGCCATTTGTTATTCCTTGGTCATGCAAAGAGAATGACATTTTTAGGCCAGTTGTTATTCCTTGGTCATGCAAAGAGAATGACATTTTTAGACCATTTGTTATTCCTTGGTCATGCAAAGAGAATGACATTTTTAGGCCATTTGTTATTCCTTGGTCATGCAAAGAGAATGACATTTTTAGACCATTTGTTATTCCTTGGTCATGCAAAGAGAATGACATTTTTAGGCCATTTGTTATTCCTTGGTCATGCAAAGAGAATGACATTTTTAGGCCATTTGTTATTCCTTGGTCATGCAAAGAGAATGACATTTTTAGGCCATTTGTTATTCCTTGGTCATGCAAAGAGAATGACATTTTTAGGCCATTTGTTATTCCTTGGTCATGCAAAGAGAATGAAATTTTTAGACCATTTGTTATTCCTTGGTCATGCAAAGAGAATGAAATTTTTAGGCCATTTGTTATTCCTTGGTCATGCAAAGAGAACGGAATTTTTAGGCCATTTGTTATTCCTTGGTCATGCAAAGAGAATGAAATTTTTAGGCCATTTGTTATTCCTTGGTCATGCAAAGAGAATGAAATTTTTAGGCCATTTGTTATTCCTTGGTCATGCAAAGAGAATGACATTTTTAGGCCATTTGTTATTCCTTGGTCATGCAAAGAGAATGACATTTTTAGACCATTTGTTATTCCTTGGTCATGCAAAGAGAATGAAATTTTTAGGCCATTTGTTATTCCTTGGTCATGCAAAGAGAATGACATTTTTAGACCATTTGTTATTCCTTGGTCATGCAAAGAGAATGACATTTTTAGGCCATTTGTTATTCCTTGGTCATGCAAAGAGAATGACATTTTTAGACCATTTGTTATTCCTTGGTCATGCAAAGAGAATGACATTTTTAGACCATTTGTTATTCCTTGGTCATGCAAAGAGAATGACATTTTTAGGCCATTTGTTATTCCTTGGTCATGCAAAGAGAATGACATTTTTAGACCATTTGTTATTCCTTGGTCATGCAAAGAGAATGACATTTTTAGACCATTTGTTATTCCTTGGTCATGCAAAGAGAATGAAATTTTTAGGCCATTTGTTATTCCTTGGTCATGCAAAGAGAATGACATTTTTAGACCATTTGTTATTCCTTGGTCATGCAAAGAGAATGAAATTTTTAGGCCATTTGTTATTCCTTGGTCATGCAAAGAGAATGACATTTTTAGACCATTTGTTATTCCTTGGTCATGCAAAGAGAATGAAATTTTTAGGCCATTTGTTATTCCTTGGTCATGCAAAGAGAATGACATTTTTAGACCATTTGTTATTCCTTGGTCATGCAAAGAGAATGACATTTTTAGACCATTTGTTATTCCTTGGTCATGCAAAGAGAATGAAATTTTTAGGCCATTTGTTATTCCTTGGTCATGCAAAGAGAATGACATTTTTAGGCCATTTGTTATTCCTTGGTCATGCAAAGAGAATGAAATTTTTAGGCCATTTGTTATTCCTTGGTCATGCAAAGAGAATGACATTTTTAGGCCATTTGTTATTCCTTGGTCATGCAAAGAGAATGAAATTTTTAGACCATTTGTTATTCCTTGGTCATGCAAAGAGAATGACATTTTTAGGCCATTTGTTATTCCTTGGTCATGCAAAGAGAATGAAATTTTTAGGCCATTTGTTATTCCTTGGTCATGCAAAGAGAATGACATTTTTAGGCCATTTGTTATTCCTTGGTCATGCAAAGAGAATGAAATTTTTAGGCCATTTGTTATCTCTTGGTCATGCAAAGAGAATGAAATTTTAGTCATTTGTTATCTCTTGGTCATGCAAAGAGAATGAAATTTTTAGGCCATTTGTTATTCCTTGGTCATGCAAAGAGAATGAAATTTTAGTCATTTGTTATTCCTTGGTCATGCAAAGAGAATGAAATTTTTAGGCCATTTGTTATTCCTTGGGCATGCAAAGAGAATGAAATTTTTAGGCCATTTGTTATTCCTTGGTCATGCAAACAGAATGAAATTTTAGTCATTTGTTGTTCCTTGGTCATGCAAAGAGAATGAAATTTTTAGGCCATTTGTTATTCCTTGGTCATGCAAAGAGAATGAAATTTTTAGGCCATTTGTTATTCCTTGGTCATGCAAAGAGAATGACATTTTTAGACCATTTGTTATTCCTTGGTCATGCAAAGAGAATGACATTTTTAGGCCATTTGTTATTCCTTGGTCATGCAAAGAGAATGACATTTTTAGACCATTTGTTATTCCTTGGTCATGCAAAGAGAATGACATTTTTAGACCATTTGTTATTCCTTGGTCATGCAAAGAGAATGACATTTTTAGGCCATTTGTTATTCCTTGGTCATGCAAAGAGAATGACATTTTTAGGCCATTTGTTATTCCTTGGTCATGCAAAGAGAATGACATTTTTAGACCATTTGTTATTCCTTGGTCATGCAAAGAGAATGACATTTTTAGACCATTTGTTATTCCTTGGTCATGCAAAGAGAATGAAATTTTTAGGCCATTTGTTATTCCTTGGTCATGCAAAGAGAATGACATTTTTAGACCATTTGTTATTCCTTGGTCATGCAAAGAGAATGAAATTTTTAGGCCATTTGTTATTCCTTGGTCATGCAAAGAGAATGACATTTTTAGACCATTTGTTATTCCTTGGTCATGCAAAGAGAATGACATTTTTAGACCATTTGTTATTCCTTGGTCATGCAAAGAGAATGAAATTTTTAGGCCATTTGTTATTCCTTGGTCATGCAAAGAGAATGACATTTTTAGGCCATTTGTTATTCCTTGGTCATGCAAAGAGAATGAAATTTTTAGGCCATTTGTTATTCCTTGGTCATGCAAAGAGAATGACATTTTTAGGCCATTTGTTATTCCTTGGTCATGCAAAGAGAATGAAATTTTTAGACCATTTGTTATTCCTTGGTCATGCAAAGAGAATGACATTTTTAGGCCATTTGTTATTCCTTGGTCATGCAAAGAGAATGAAATTTTTAGGCCATTTGTTATTCCTTGGTCATGCAAAGAGAATGACATTTTTAGGCCATTTGTTATTCCTTGGTCATGCAAAGAGAATGAAATTTTTAGGCCATTTGTTATCTCTTGGTCATGCAAAGAGAATGAAATTTTAGTCATTTGTTATCTCTTGGTCATGCAAAGAGAATGAAATTTTTAGGCCATTTGTTATTCCTTGGTCATGCAAAGAGAATGAAATTTTAGTCATTTGTTATTCCTTGGTCATGCAAAGAGAATGAAATTTTTAGGCCATTTGTTATTCCTTGGGCATGCAAAGAGAATGAAATTTTTAGGCCATTTGTTATTCCTTGGTCATGCAAAGAGAATGAAATTTTAGTCATTTGTTGTTCCTTGGTCATGCAAAGAGAATGAAATTTTTAGGCCATTTGTTATTCCTTGGTCATGCAAAGAGAATGAAATTTTTAGGCCATTTGTTATTCCTTGGTCATGCAAAGAGAATGAAATTTTTAGGCCATTTGTTATTCCTTGGTCATGCAAAGAGAATGAAATTTTTAGGCCATTTGTTATTCCTTGGTCATGCAAAGAGAATGAAATTTTAGTCATTTGTTATCTCTTGGTCATGCAAAGAGAACGGAATTTTTAGGCCATTTGTTATTCCTTGGTCATGCAAAGAGAATGAAATTTTTAGACCATTTGTTATTCCTTGGTCATGCAAAGAGAATGACATTTTTAGGCCATTTGTTATTCCTTGGTCATGCAAAGAGAATGAAATTTTTAGGCCATTTGTTATTCCTTGGTCATGCAAAGAGAATGACATTTTTAGGCCATTTGTTATTCCTTGGTCATGCAAAGAGAATGAAATTTTTAGGCCATTTGTTATCTCTTGGTCATGCAAAGAGAATGAAATTTTAGTCATTTGTTATCTCTTGGTCATGCAAAGAGAATGAAATTTTTAGGCCATTTGTTATTCCTTGGTCATGCAAAGAGAATGAAATTTTAGTCATTTGTTATTCCTTGGTCATGCAAAGAGAATGAAATTTTTAGGCCATTTGTTATTCCTTGGGCATGCAAAGAGAATGAAATTTTTAGGCCATTTGTTATTCCTTGGTCATGCAAAGAGAATGAAATTTTAGTCATTTGTTGTTCCTTGGTCATGCAAAGAGAATGAAATTTTTAGGCCATTTGTTATTCCTTGGTCATGCAAAGAGAATGAAATTTTTAGGCCATTTGTTATTCCTTGGTCATGCAAAGAGAATGAAATTTTTAGGCCATTTGTTATTCCTTGGTCATGCAAAGAGAATGAAATTTTTAGGCCATTTGTTATTCCTTGGTCATGCAAAGAGAATGAAATTTTTAGGCCATTTGTTATTCCTTGGTCATGCAAAGAGAATGAAATTTTTAGGCCATTTGTTATTCCTTGGTCATGCAAAGAGAATGAAATTTTAGTCATTTGTTATCTCTTGGTCATGCAAAGAGAACGGAATTTTTAGGCCATTTGTTATTCCTTGGTCATGCAAAGAGAATGAAATTTTTAGGCCATTTGTTATTCCTTGGTCATGCAAAGAGAATGAAATTTTTAGGCCATTTGTTATTCCTTGGTCATGCAAAGAGAATGAAATTTTAGTCATTTGTTATCTCTTGGTCATGCAAAGAGAACGGAATTTCAAAGTCATTTCATAGTGGCTAGTTTTAAAATATTTGATTATCACTTAAAGTCGCTGTATTCTCTGTTTCTATTGTACAATTTGCTGGAAAATCTGTAGTAAAACCATTTATGCAATTATGTGTTTACATTAATATGAAATAGGTAGAAGTTTAAAGGGTTTGTACAAGAGCGAGTCACAGACGACAATACATCAAATAAATCACCATACCATTCACTGCTTTATTAGCCGAGGAATACTTGATATTCCTTTTTTATTGCTTACGGCCATTATGTCAATGCACGTTGTGAATAAATTTATTGCGCGTTAATAAAAATGAAAGCTATAGTTAGTTGTTTATTACAGCTGAGCATCGCCCAATGTGAGGTTTTCTGATGCAGTTTTATCCCGTATTAGGATATGCTGCTACTCCCAATATTACATGTATAAACAAGTATTATTGCGAAATACAAAGCTGCTAATGGCTACATTTGAATTGGACTTTTTTTTAAAGGTTTTGTTGCTTGGACTGCATTGGTATTAAATCAGTGTTTACTTCTGCGCGCTAACTCTCGATTCTGTTTACGTACGAATTCGTTGTTCAATAGAATTAGCTGCTTAACTTCCGCGCGATTTGTTATATAATTCCCTCAATGTTATTATATTTAAACATAAGCTTTGTCACTTTGAGATCATTGGTATTATCATCGTAGCATCTAGTTTTGTCAACCAACTCTATGTCCCAGAAATATGGTGCTTCATCTAGTAGACAGAATTTACTGTTAATTCTTTAATTAAAACATGTTGCACTCACATGATTTTCTCTACTCTTGTGCAAACTATTCTTATAAACACTTATAAGATGATAAAAGTCTGTAGAAATGTTGTTCATTACACTGTCCTCAGCTGCCTATACAAATATCTGCATTTATACCTCTTAGAACACCGTTATTCGCGTGGGGTCTAATAGACCCATTATCTTACTAGACTGCAAAGATAAATAAAACGTAGGAGTCTCTCAGGCCCTTAGCGACTTAATATGTAATTGCAATACTGAAATAACCTGGCAAGATGACAGAATGACTTCACTCTCTGTTTACAAGCAATACACGCGCATTTCAACTCGATGTGTGGAATTCATTTCATCGTATCTTACTCTCAACCTCTCTGAAGCAAAATTCCCTGAATGGGACTAAAATCAAAGCCAGTTAAGACGAAAATTGCATTTCAAAGTGGTAGCGACAAAGTTTAGTGAGGAACACCCACCTGCAGTGGGACATTTATGACCTCCTGGAGATTTAAAAATGGCAATACTGAGAAAACAAAAGTGTGCTTTAAGGTACAAAGTATAATAAGCATAATAAAAATAAAAATCTGATGTGTTACACTCACATGACTTTCTCTACTCTTCTACTAACCATTCTTACAAACTCTTATTCCTATATCTTCTTCGTGCTAGTTAAGATAAACATTTGTACAACTTATTGCTTATCCCCTTGTAGGTGCAAGGGGAATGTTAGAATACAGTAGGCTTTGTGCGATAGTCAAATGTTTGAGATTCTGTTGTCTTTGCACACTTAACATATTAAAAATGATCCATTTCACGAAGGTTCTAAGTTTTCCGAAACTCACACACATGACAAGGAATTTCTCCGAAATGGTTCACTCTACAAGAAAATTTATTGAGATATAAATTGTGTGGTTTAGCAAGATCTACATTTTTTGTAGAGTATAATTTGGTCTATCTCTAACGGTTTACCAGTTATGCAAAAGTCGTCCAGAGTAAATACGACTACAGGGGCTATAGCCAGAAAATTCAAGATATACATTTCATTTGTCATAAAAATATCTCAAATATATGACTTTTAATGAAAATCGTTAGAGCCATTTTCAAGAAAATCAAAATTTTCGAAAAATCTTTCATGTAAAGGGTAGTTTAAGGTGGAGCTATTTTCTTCAAAATCGTCGTGTCGCATCCTTGAAAGACATTAAATTTAAATACCAACTTTGGTTTTTAACCGACTTTTCATTTTTGAGCTATGCTGTCCACAGACTGACAGACTGACACACAGACATACACACGGACCTTTCTCTAAAAATGCTTTTTTTGGATTCAAGGGTGTCAAAACATATATTTCCGATGAAATCTCGACATCGAATTTTTGGGTGGAATACAATACTTCCCCTACTTACCAGAAGAGAAAGTAAAAATAGTTGGCAATTCGGCCTTAATCCTGCCTTAAGTGTGTGTGTGTGTGTGTGTGTGTGTGTGTGTGTGTGTGTGTGTGTGTGTGTGTGTGTGTGTGTCTGTATAATTACTTAATTTTACATTTGAAAAGGAAAGTATATGCCTCGCCGGGTAAGACAGTGGTATATATAAATGTATGTATGATAATATAATTAGACACTATGACCATTATGCAATTTCCAGAGGGGCTCTTTGCCAGTGGCAGTACTTTGGGAGTTTAATCGTGAAACGCGATAACTATTTGCGGTTCGGTGGCTACTTGCTAGCCGGTTACAAATTACGAACACACGCATGCGCATCGCGCCGCTAGCTTTACTGCAACATAATTACCGTTATTCACTTGTCCATTTTCTCCTTCCCCGTTTTCAGAAATTCCCCTCTGAAATCGAATCCACCATAGTCCCTGAACGCGCATAGCCAAACACAAACGAGTATTGTCGAAAAAAAAGGCACAAAAAGAACTCAACTTGACGGCTGGTTGTTTTCACAATGCACCCAACTAATTAACCCGAAACGGTCCCGGCTGTCTCGCGCAACCCTGATCAGAGATGGCCTTTGTGTGGCCACCTTTTGTATCGAACTGGCAATCAAAAGATTGAACAAATATTATGGCAGCAGCACCATCGTAGCCTTGCCCGCAAACAAACACTTGCGAGGTTGCCTTACAGGTCTCCCGTGTTTGTCTGGCACCAAACACAAATATGTACACACACTCGCGTCACCTGCAACAGACATTCTTGTCGTAAAAAACCTCTCTATTCCTCAATTACCTACAAATATTTTTGTTTCACTCACGGCTAAACAAAACCAGGTGGTCTTTTTAATGCTAAATTTGTAACGGAAACCTTTTAATACGAGTGAGGTAGTTATACGCCTACAAAATTCTTTAACATTCTCTACTGCGTACTTACACCAAATAATCTTCCATCCAAAAATTTGAAAATCTAATCTGCTACACTCACATGACTTTCTCTACTCTCGTAATATTCTTAGAAACATTTATTCCCGCCCCACCCCCTCTTCATTTTAGTCGAGATAAACATTTCCAGAAATTACCTTATTGCGTATTTCCTTGTAGGTCCAAGGAGAATACAGTAGGCTTTGAACGATAGTCACGTGTTTTAAGAGTGGTTTGGAATTCCGTTCACTGTGCACGGCCAAAACATAAAGTGAACAACCACCTTCCATTTGAGAAAAATAGAAGTATCACAAAACACACAAGTAACAAGAAATATGTTAAGTAGATTTTCTGGGTTTGTGGGCCGTGGTCGAGTTGGATTACCTTCCTCCGACGTTTCGCTGGAAACTGCGTCCAGCATCTTCAGGGTCAACCTCTGTTATTAGCGGCTGCACATAAACTAAAGTTCACTGCAAACTTTCATATTCATCTTTGTTTGTTATTAGTGTCTATGGTAACAAATTTTCACGATCGCTCGTTCTCATGAATACCAACATGAGATTATCGATCTCAAAATGCCGGCAAATGGGACGTCTCTGATCATGGTATAAAGGAGAAAGCTTTCCGTGTCTCGGGTTTTCTTCTCCCTCTTATTAGAGCCGGGAGCCAAGTTCCGCTTATCTGCTGTCTCTCTTCTTTTCGATTGTAGGAGTTTTTATGCATAAAAATCTCTATCGCTTCCCGAGTCAAGCGAGCCTGGTAGTGGCTTGTCCTTGAGAGTACCTCCGTGTCTTTGTAATTCACATCGTGGCCGAACAACAGAGAGTGTTCTGCCACCGCTGACTTGTCCGTCACAACTTGGCTCCCGGCTCTAATAAGAGGGAGAAGAAAACCCGAGACACGGAAAGCTTTCTCTTCTATACCATGATCAGAGACGTCCCATTTGCCGGCATTTTGAGATCGATAATTTCATGTTGGTATTCATGAGAACGAGCGATTGTGAAAATTTGTTACCATGGACACAAATAACAAACAAAGATGAATTTGAACGCTTGCAGTGAACTTTAGTTTATGTGCAGCCGCTAATAACAGAGGTTGACCCTGAAGATGCTGGACGCAGTTTTCAGCGAAACGTCGGAGGAAGGTAATCCAACTCGACCACGGCCCACAAACCCGGAAAATCTACTTAACATAGTTGATAATGCCGGCCGTGAAAGCCTCAGCACTTATATAACAAGAAATATCTCCGAAATGGTGCACTCCACTAAAAAGTTCATCCATATACAAACTTGTGTGTTTTAACGAGATTTACATTTTTATGCAGGAATATTTGGTATATCTCTTACAGTTTGCTAGTTATGTAAAAGTCACCAAGAGTAAACAGACTACATGGACTATAGCGAGACAGTTAGAATGTACGTTTCATTTGCTATTCAAATATCTCATATAGGATTTTCATTAAAATCGTTAGAACCATTTTTGAGAATAAAGATTTCTGAATTTTTTTTTATGTAAAAGATAATTTAGGGTGAGAAATGTTAAAAATCTTCGTGTCGCATTCTTGAAAAATATTAAACTTAAATACGAATTTCGATTTTTCGTTTTTGAATCATGCTTTTCACACATACGCTCATACATATACACACGGATCTTTTTCGAAATTTTTTTTATTCAGGCCTCAAATCATATCTTTGGTGAAACCTTGACATCGCATTTTTGCTTGGAATCCAATACGTCCCCTACTTGCCACACGTAGTAGAGAAAGTAAACAGCAGGAAAGAAGCACGTTTAGAAAAAGGTTCATTTGTGGCATAAAAGATTTTAATATTCATAAGTCAATGGTATCACATTTTCTCTTCTTTTTTTTTTCAAATTTTACTGACGGATTGTCCTAAGAAACGTGGAAGGATAAAGAGAAGGTAAGGAATTAAAATGAGATCATTTAATCAGTCGCCTAAATGTGGAAAATATCAATTACACAATAATAGAGCGAAGAAATAGACGGATAGCAATAGTATACCGAAGGGAAGTAGCTTGGTCCCATAACACAAGTCACTACAATACCTGTCTTCAGTGAGAGCGGCCCAGGGTTCAATTCCTAACTGGAAATCTTTACGTCAAATCATTCCCCAATTCCCTAGAGTCTGGAAGGATGAATTGCTGTAAAGGAGTTATAACCATTGGCGATATACATTGTGTTCTAAAGGTAAAACGCCCTCAATATGACTATTGCAGTTAAAGGTGAAGAACAAAAATAGAAGTCGTAAAACACAAATCAGCCGAAAATACAAAGTAAGGACAATTTAGAAAAAAAAATGGCCGCATCAATCTTTTCTGACAACGTAATGGGTCTATATTGCCCAATAAATGATGTATGAGTTCCCTCAAAAGTAACTTCAAACATTAAACCGTTTTGGCACTAAGCCATATTTCGGATAGAAAAAGAAACATTTTTTTTGGCAAACACTGGGGTTTGGTTTTCATTTATTTGTAGTTGCTATCATTTCTATAAATTATATTATTGTTAATTATTATCATTTAGTATTAATATTATTAATATTATTGATATTAATATTATAAATATTAATATTAATATTCACAAGTGGGAAATATGCCTTATTTGTACCAGCACATTTTGAAATTAGCAATTATTGGTTGGGTAACATTTTCTGAGAGACGAATCGCACTTCTTTTTAAAACTGGAGTTAATGTGTCTAATTGCACACTTTAGTAAGAAAGTGACACTCAGACTTTAATCCTACAAATTCTTCATGGTTTAAAAGTTCACTTCACAATTCATGATTGGCCAAAAGAAGAAGAGAACAGTAAACAGCAATCAAAACTACAGAACGTTACAGATCTTCAACCTAGACTGAGCAATCGCGATATGGAAAGCAATCTTCAGTAGCATGGCACTGCACCATATACCTACGCCCTCCTGTAAAGCAATTAACTGTCTAGATGTTTGGTGATAGTGTTATTGGTAGGCATTTCCCACTGGTGTGGCCTCCTCAATCTCCATATTTCACTCCGACCGACTTTTGGCTGTGGGGTTACCTTAAGGAACGAGATTTTTTTCTCATGCATCCAACGATCCCACTGTAATTGAAAGATGCAATGTTGCAAGATATTGCGAAAATTTTAAGACATTATCTGCAATGTGCTGTGAATGGCGTCGCAGACGGAATACTTCAAGGAAAGCGCAATGTTTTGTAAACCTCATTGCTATCCCAACTTGCCTGCCAATTTCATGCTATTGTTGGATCCCATATAGCACACTGGTTACATGTGAATCCTCTAAGTTGGCGTGCATTGCATGTGAGCGCGTCAAGTGATAGTTATTGGTGGTGTTCATGAAACCTGTTTGATATCTATACTAGCTATATCTAGCTGATGTGATCCTGGCAATTGAGAGCATCGTTAAACTGTAAAATAATTGTAACTTATATCTCCGGCCAGTAGATACTTCACGTAGAAGTAATTTCAGCCAAACAGATACTGTGAACAAAGTTCACTGTCATGTTCTATAAGGACGATATTGCAACGCCGATATTTCAACTGCTCACGCCTGCCACACGACCATCACCTGTCTTACCTGACGTAGAGGGAAGGTCTGGGTAACCTAACCTCTTTCCTCTCCTTCAAACCCTGGCCGAAAACAATACGATTGCAGTATAATGTTGAAGACGCAAAGAAATTCCTGCAGCCGAAATGTTGGAATACGCACCCGAACACTACCTCCTAATGAAATCGCCAAGTTCATGGGAATTTGTTATATAAAGTACAGTCCTGAACATTTGTCTTATGATAGTCACAGCGATATTTAGGCATGACATTTTAAGACCATTACTAAGCATTTGACTATCACTATTCCCTTTATAACGAAATGTGTAATTAAACTATTTTAGCAATGTTTATCTCAATTAATTTGAAACAAAATAAATAAAAAATAATTTACAAATAATTAGTGGACGCTAGATGTAATTAGACCATAATGAGCAGGTAGGGAAACCCTTATGAGCCTAATACATCAAACTTTTGTTTCTATTGTGAACTACGGCAGGTAAACTTTATATAGCACACATAGTGGTTTGCACTATTTAATTAATCAGTTTAAAGCGTCTAATAGAGGCTTAGGACCACGGAGAAGAGGATTTAACGGACCAAAAATGTGTGAGATTAAAATTAAAAACCGCACTCAGCATTAAGCTTCAAAGTAGCTCAACGGAGTCTTTGCCATTAGTGCAATGTTGCGAGATAAGGCTGTCGGATCGATTTTGTATTGTACTCAAATTGTTTGTGCGCAATTTTGGGCTATTTCTGCATGGAATATCATATTATAAAATAATAATGAAACAAGCAATGTTTACGGTAGTTAGCTATCTAAAGATTAAAATTAATGAATTAGAGTGACAAACTCATGAATAATTTAATTACAATATATACACCTAAGAATCACAATTTTAAAATCATTGGAGTTTTTCCTTAAGATCATTAGAAAGAGTGCTAAGTATTTATGGTTTAATAGTATACACCTTTCTGGAAGCAAGACATTTTTATACTAGGATGATGAATGTTGCTGTTTTGTCTCGTGTTTATCTCACGAATTTCATTTTTATAAATGTGGATCCATTGCATATACAGAATTTTAGGATCGAGAATATACACATGCAGGGTAAGCATAATATCAGTCTTCTAAAAAGATCTTTGTATGAGCGTGGTGGTGGAAATAATTCTTATTGCATTCTTTTGTACGAGGAATATTCGTTTACTCTCCGTTAAATTGCCCCAAATAAAATTCCATATTCCATTATAGAGTTCAAATATGTATAGCAAACTTGTTTAAGTGTGTCTATAGAACTCACAATGTCTACTTGAAGGGCCAGAAATTTGATGTCTATTTGTTCTAACATGTTTATCCCAATTCTGATTGGAGTGCATGATGTTCGAGGGGTTATAAACTACATAACTTTTGTTGTATGTAGGTTTACAAATAATTTATTAGCTTTAAATCAGTAATACATGAAGTTCTAAGCATAGTTCAGTTTAATTATACATTCATTTAGGTTTTTATTGGTAACAGCACACTAGTGTCATCTTTGAACAGTACGCTAGACCACATGCTGATCATGTGCAACGAAGCAAATTAAATTAAATTAAATTATTCTGTTGTTTAAGGACGCTATCAATTGCCAGGATCACATCAGTGTCACCGGTGTGCCGGAATTTCGTCCCGCAGGAGTTTTTTTACATGCCAGTAAGTCTACAGACATGGAGCTGTCGTTTTTAAGCACACTTAAAACCATAGATCTGGACAGGAATCGAACCCACGACCTTAGGATCAATAGACCAGCGTCAAACCAACTGAGCCACCCTAATATGTATGATAAGTAAATGTATTGTATTCGATTCAAAAATTCGATGTCGAGATTTCACCGGAAAGTTGTTTTGAGGCCCCTTGAATCCAAGAAACATTTTTAGGAAAACGTCCGTATATGTATATCTGCCTCTGAAAAGCATGACTCAAAAACGAAAAGTCTGTCACAAAGCAAAGTTGGTATTTAAGTTTAGTATATTTTAAGCATGCCACATAAAGATTTTAGAGAAAATTCCTCCAACTTAAACTGCCCGAAAATTTTGTTTTCTCATAAATGGCTATAACGATTTTGATAAAAATGACAAATGAACTGTATATTTTGAATTTTCCGGTTATAGACCATGTAGTCCTGTTTACTCTTAATGACTTCTGTTTGATCCACAGCATGTGGTATACGCCATAAGCTACACGTAGCTGGAGGATGTGGAAGAAGAAGAAGAAGAAGAAGAAGAAGAAGAAGAAGAAGAAGAATACCAAAGTATAACCTAAGATTGAGTAAATACCAGTGTAGATATCTATGTCTATGTAAATAATGTTTCATTTTTGTGATTGTATTTCCTTCTTTGGTTCTTTTTGTGGGGGTCGTATGCAGCACAAACTGTGTTGGTATATATTTATATAATTAATAAAGGAAATTAGTCCAACTAAATATCATGTACTCGACCTTTTTATATTGAATGTAATTGTCCTAGAGTCAGAACAAGTTGTGCAAGCAATGCCAATTAATTGCACAATAAACAAACAAAGGATAAACATGTTAACAATACTGCAGAAGTATGAAAGGGAGACAAATGTTGCGACAGTGCATTTTCCTTTCGCAGTGTGCCAGCACGCATAACTGACCTGCGGCATGAGCAAACTGCTGCCTACCTGCCCCTTCGATGAGCGTCTGCGGACATTTTTTTTCAAAGGGGGGGGGGGGGTGGCGCATATTGGAAGTTTGCAATTAAACAATATTAATTCATTACTCTGTTGCCAAAAACTGTAAAAGATGAGTTATAGTATTCGTTGCGGATAAGCATATTAATTTATGGTAAATAAAAACTTCTTTACTTCACCATTAAATTAATAGTCTAATAGTAATTGATTGCATAGTACATTTATTATTTTCCAAAAGGGGACCGCCACTCTGCCCCCCCCCCCTTCGCGACGCCCCACCCACTGTGTCAACACTCTCAAAAAAGTATACATTTGTTTTGTGAACCTTCTAACAGATTCGTCATAACATGACAACAGAAAGTCTACATAAAACAAATGGACATAGACAAAAATCTATAGATTACAGGATTATCTATGATGAAGTTCACCTTCTTGCAAGCTAATCCAAATCTATTTAAGATCATAAGATGCTATTCAGTAGACATAACTATAATACCATTTTGCATCCGAATATTCTCGGATTTATTTGCCAAAAACAAACTACGCAAGTTAATTAATTTTATTTGATACACAATGTATTAAAACGAGAACACAACGAGGCTGCCAAGTCTTACTCTGCGGTAATAAGCAACATGGTTCAGTAAAACTCAACGCAAACAAATTGGATGCAGCCATGATGCACAGATGGCACTTATCTTGTTACTGGGGGGGGGGGGGGGGGGGTTTACGTCTAACCTGAGAAATGGCTCCTATGTATGATATCATTAATACAGAACAGTAACCAAGATATCTCCAGCTTACTCTAACTAAATTAGCTAACCCAAATAGAAATTTACTCCATTGTTTACAAAGCTGGCTGTACAAAATGTGCAGCCTGAATAACATGCATTTCAACAGATATAGATTGCAAAAGTAAGCAAGCTTGACATTTTAAGTGTTTATTAATTATAAATTAGTGCTTATGTCATAACTTCAATTCGGGAATGGAAGCAGCACTCATCAGTTGAAAAAATTGTGTATGATAGTGTGCAAAGTGGAATTTTATACATTATCGGGAGTGAGTGAAATTTGATTAAAAGCACATCTGGTGCTTATAAACCGCTAATCTGAGATGTAAATTTTGAAGATGTAAATTGTTTTGTTTTCCTTCATCCCTCTTTCTCTCGCTAGACCACCTTCTTTACCTCTCCCCACTCTCCCGCCTTGCACTCTCGCTCTCGCACTCTCCCACAATCTCTCCACTCTCTTCTCCCTCCCATACCTATGCTCTCGCTCTGTACTTAATCTTCACTCCCCACCTATACGCTCACTATCCCCAGTATTCCCTCTCTCTTCTCCCTCTTCCCTCTACAACCCCTCGCTTCCCTCTACCAACCATCCCACTCCTCTTCCTCTCCCATCTCTCCCTCTCTCCCATTCTCAGTCTCTCCCATTCTCACGTTCCCTCCCATTCTCCCATTCTCACGTTCCCTCCCATTCTCCCATTCTCACACTCTCCCATTCTCCCACTCTCCTACTGTCACATTCTCTCTCATTCGCCCATCCTCACCCTTTCTCTCATTCTCACAATCTCTCAGATCCTCAATCTGACACTGTCAACCGCTCCCAATCTCACCCCCTCTTCCATTCCCACCTTCACGACATCATCACGAACCCCTCTCAAGAAACCTCTCACCAACCCTCTCACGAACCCTCTCCTGAACCCTCTACGAACCCTCTCACTTACCCCCTCACGTACCCCTCTCGAACCCTCTCACGTACCCTTCTCGAACCCTCTCATAACCATCTCACTAACCCTCTCACGAACCCTCTCAAGAACCCTCTTCTGAACCCTCTCACTTAACCTCTCACGTACCCTTCTCGAACCTCTCACGTTCCCTTCTCGAAACATCTCAAAAACCCTTTCTCGAATCCTCTCACGTACCCTTCTCGAACCCTCTCAAGTACGCTTCTTGAACCCTCTCACGTACCCTTCTCGAACCCTCTCACGTACCCTTCTCGAACCCTCTCACGTACCCTATTCGAACCCTCTCGCGTACCCTTCTCGAACCCTCTCACTAACCCTCTCACGAACCCTTCTCGAACACTCTCACTAACCCTCTCACTAACCCTCTCACTAACCCTCTCACTAACCCTCTCACGAACCCTCCCATTTACCCTCTCACGTACCCTTCTCGAACCCTCTCACGTACATCTCTCGAACCCTCTAAAGTACCCTTCTCGAACCCTCTAACGTACCCTTCTCGAACCCTCTCACGTACCCTTCAAGAACCCCCTCACGAACTCTCTCACTTACCCTCTCACGTACCCTTCTCCAACCCTCTCACGTACAACTCTCGAACCCTCTCTCGTACCCTTCTCGAACCCTCTCACGTACCGGTCTCGAACGCTCTCACTAACCCTCTCACTAACCCTCTCTCGAACCCTCTCATAAACCCCCTCACGAACCCTCTCCTGAACCCTCTCCTGAACACTCTCCTGAACACTCACGAACCCTCTCACTTACCCTCTCGCGTACCCTTCTTGAACCCTCTCACGTACCCTTCTCGAACCCTCTCACGTACCCTTCTAGAAACCCTCTCACGTACCCTTCTCGAACCCTCTCACGTACCCTTCTCGAACCCTCTCACGCACCCTCTCACGAACCCCCTCACGAAACCTCTCACGAACCCTCTCACGAACCCTCTCACGAACCCTCTCACGAACTCTCTCACAAACCCTCTCACAAACCCTCTGACGAACCCTCTCACGAACGCTATCACGAACCCTCTCATTTACCCTCCCCCGTACCCTTCTCGAACCCTCTCACGTACATTTCTCGAACCCTCTCGAGCACCCGTCTCTTACCCTCTCACGTACCCTTCTCGAACCCTCTCACGTACGCTTCCTCTCACGTACCCTTCTCGAACCCTCTCACGTACCCTTCTCAAACCCTCTCACGAACCCTCTCACTAACCCTCTCACGAACCCTCTCACGAACCCTCTCACGTACCCTTCTCAAACCCTCTCACGAACCCTCTCACGAACCCTCCCACGAACCCTCTCACGTACCCTTCTCGAACCCTCTCACGTACACTTCTCGGACCCTCTCACGTACCCGTCTCTTACCCTCTCACGTACCCTTCTCGAACCCTCTCACGTACGATTCTCGAACCCCCTCACGAACCCTCTCACGTACCCTTCTCGAACCCACTCACGTACCCTTACAAACCCTCTCACGAACCCTCTCACTAACCCTCTCACGAACCCTCTAAAGAACCCTCTCACGTACCCTTCTCGAACCCTCTCACGTACCCTTCTCGGACCCTCTCACGTACCCGTCTCTAACCCTCTCACGTACCCTTCTCGAACGCTCTCACGTACGCTTCTCGAACCCTCTCACGAACCCTCAAACGTACCCTTCTCGAACCCACTCACGTACCCTTCTCAAACCCTCTCACGAACCCTCTCACGATCCCTCTCACTTACCCTTCTCAAACCCTCTCACGAACCCTCTCACGTACCCTTATCGAACCCTGACGTACCCGTCTGATACCCTCTCACGTACCCTTCTCCAACCCTCTCACGTACCCTTCTCGAACCCTCTCACGTACCCTTCTCGAACCCTCTCACGTAACCTCTCACTAACCCTCTCACGAAACCTCTCACGAACCCTCTCATGAAACCTCTCAAGAACCCTCTCACGGACCCTCTCACGTACCCTTCTCGAACCCTCTCACGTACCCTTCTCAAATTCTCTCACGAACCCTCTCACTAACCCTCTCACGAACCCTCTCACGAACCCTCTCACGAACCCTCTCACTAACCCTCTCACGTACCCTTCTCAAACCCTCTCACGAACCCTCTCACTAACTCTCTCACGAACCCTCTCACGAACCCTTTACGAACCCTCTCACGAACCCTCTCACGTACCCTTCTCGAACCCTCTCACGTACCCTTCTCGGACCCTCTCACGTACCCGTCTCTTACCCTCTCACGTACCTTTCTCGAACCCTCTCACGTACCCTTCTCAAACCCTCTCACGAACCCTCTCACTAACCCTCTCACGAACCCTCTCACGTACACTTCTCGAACCCTCTCACGTACCCTTCTCGAACCCTCTCACGTACCCATCTCTTACCCTCTCACGTACCCTTCTCGAACCCTCTCACGTACGCTTCTCGAACCCCCTCACGAACCCTCTCACGTACCCTTCTCGAACCCTCTCACGAACTCTCTCACGAACCCTCTCACGAACCATCTCACGAACCCTCTCACCCACCCTTCTAGAACCCTCTCACGTACCCTTCTCGAACCCTCTCACGTACCCTTCTCGAACCCTCTCACGTGCCCTTCTCGAACCCTCTCACGTACCCTTCTCAAACCCTCTCACGAATCCTCTCACTAACCCTCTCACGAACCCTCTCATGTACACTTCTCGAACCCTCTCACGTACCCTTCTCGAGCCCTCTCACGTACCCGTCTCTTACCCTCTCACGTACCCTTCTCGAACCCTCTCACGTACGCTTCTCGAACCCTCTCACGAACCCTCTCACGTACCCTTCTCGTACCCTCTCACGAACTCTCTCACGAACCCTCTCACGAACCATCTCACGAACCCTCTCACCCACGCTTCTCGAACCCTCTCACGTACCCTTCTCGAACCCTCTCACGTACCCTTCTCGAACCATCTCACGTACCCTTCTCGAACCCTATCACGTACCCGTCTCTTACGCTCTCACGTACCTTTCTCGAACCCTCTCAAATACCCTTCTCGAACCCTCTCACGTACCCTTCTCGAACCCTCTCACGTACCCTTCTCGAACCCTCTCACGTACCCGTCTCTTACCCTCTCACGTACCCTTCTCGAACCCTCACACGTACGCTTCTCGAACCCTCTCACGAACCCTCTAACGTACCCTTCTCGAACCCTCTCACGAACTCTCTCACGAACCCTCTCACGAACCATCTCACGAACTTTCTCACCCACCCTTGTCGAACCCTCTCACGTACCCTTCTCGGACCCTCTCACGTACCCGTCTCTTACCCTCTCACGTACCCTTCTCGAACCCTCTCACGTACCCTTCTCGAACCCTCTCACGTACCCGTCTCTTACCCTCTCACGTACCCTTCTCGAACCCTCTCACGTACCCCTCTCGAACCCTCTCACGTACCCTTATCAAACCCTCTCACGAACCCTCTCACTAACCCTCTCACGAACCCTCTCACTAACCCTCTCAAGAACCCTCTCACGTACCCTTTCTCGAACCCTCTCACGTACCCTTCTCGGACCCTCTCACGTACCCGTCTCTTATCCTCTCACGTACCCTTCTCGAAACCTCTCACGTACCCTTCTCAAACCCTCTCACGAACCCTCTCACTAACCCTCTCACGAACCCTCTCACGTACCCTTCTCGAACCCTCTCACGTACCCTTCTCAGACCCTCTCACGTACCCGTCTCTTACCCTCTCGCGTACCCTTCTCAAACCCTCTCACCTACCCTTCTCAAACCATCTAACGAACCCTCTCACTAACCCTCTCACGAACCCTCTCACCTGCCCCTCTCGAACCCTCTCACGTACCCTTCTCAAACCCTCTCACAACCCTCTCACGAACCCTCTCACGAACCCTCTCACTAACCCTCTCACGTACCCTTCTCGAACCCTCACACGTACCCTTCTCGGACCCTCTCACGTACCCGTCTCTTACCCTCTCACGTACCCTTCTCAAACCCTCTCACTTACCCTTCTCGAACCCTCTCACGTACGCTTCTCGAACCCTCTCACGAACCCTCTCACGTACCGTTCTCGAACCCTCTCACGTACCCTTCTCAAACCCTCACATGAACCATCTCACGAACCCTCTCACGAACCCTCTCACGCACCCTTCTCGAACCCTCTCACGTACCCTTCTCGGACCCTCTCAGGTACGCGTCTCTTACCCTCTCACGTACCCTTGTAGAACCCTCTCACGTACGCTTCTCGAACCCTCTCAAGAACCCTCTCACGTACCCTTCTCGAACCCTCTCACGTACCCTTCTCAAACCCTCTCACGAACCCTCTCACGTACCCTTCTCAAACCCTCTCACGAACCCTCTCACGTACCCTTCTCGAACCCTCTCACGTACCCTTCTCAAACCCTCTTACGAACACTCTCACGAACCCTCTCACGAACCCTCTCATGTACCCTTCTCGAACCCTCTCACGAACCCTCTCACGAACCCTCTCACGAACCCTTCTCAAACCGTCTCACTAACCCTCTCACGCACCCTCTCACGAACCCTCTCACGAGCCCTCTCACGTACCCTTCTCAAACCCTCTCACGTACCCTTCTCGGACCCTCTCACGTACCCGTCTCTTACCCTCTCACGTACCCTTCTCGAACCCTCTCACGTACGCTATTCGAACCCTCTCACGAACCCTCTCACGTACCCTTCTCGAACCCTCTCACGTACCCTTCTCAAACCCTCTCACGAACCCTCTCACGAAACCTCTCACGTACCCTTCTCGAACCCTCTCACGTACCCGTCTCTTACCCTCTCACGTACCCTTCTCGAACCCTCTCACGTACCCGTCTCTTACCCTCTCACGTACCCTTCTCGAACCCTCTCACGTACCCTTCTAGAACGCTCTCACGCGCCCTTCTCGAACCCTCTCACGTACCCTTCTCAAACCCTCTCAGGAACCCTCTCACCAACCCTCCTTCGAACCCTCTCACGAACCCTTCACGAACCCTCTGACGAACCCTCTCACGTACCCTTCTCAAACCCTCTCACGAACCCTCTCACTAACCCTCTCACTAACCCTCTCACGAACCCTCTCACGTACCCTTCTCGAACCCTCTCACGTACCCTTCTCGGACCCTCTCACGTACGCTTCTCGAACCCTCTCACGAACCCTCTCACGTACCCTTCTCGAACCCTCTCACGTACCCCTCTCAAACCCTCTCACGAACCCTCTCACGTACCCTTCTCGAACCCTCTCACGTATCCTTCTCAAACCCTCTCACGAATACTCTCACGAACCCTCTCACGAACCCTCTCATGTACCCTTCTCGAACCCTCTCACGAACCCTCTCACGAACCCTCTCACGAACCCTCTCACGTACCCTTCTCAAACCCTCTCACTAACCCTCTCACGAACCCTCTCACGAACCCTCTCACGAGCCCTCTCACGTACCCTTCTCGAACCCTCTCACGTACCCTTCTCGGACCCTCTCACGTACCCGTCTCTTACCCTCTCACGTACCCTTCTCGAACCCTCTCACGTACGCTTCTCGAACCCTCTCACGAACCCTCTCACGTACCCTTCTCGAACCCTCTCACGTACCCTTCTCAGACTCTCTCACGAACCCTCTCACGAACCCTCTCACGTACCCTTCTCGAACCCTCTCACGTACCCGTCTCTTACCCTCTCACGTACCCTTTTCGAACCCTCTCACGTAACCGTCTCTTACCCTCTCACGTACCCTTCTCGAACCCTCTCACGTACCCTTCTAGAACGCTCTCACGTGCCCTTCTCGAACCCTCTCACGTACCCTTCTCAAACCCTCTCACGTACCCTTCTCAAACCCTCTCAGGAACCCTCTCACTAACCCTCCTACGAACCCTCTCACGAACCCTCTCACGAACCCTCTGACGAACCCTCTCACGTACCCTTCTCAAACCCTCTCACGAACCCTCTCACTAACCCTCTCACTAACCCTCTCACGAACCCTCTCACGAACCCTCTCACGTACCCTTCTCGAACCCTCTCACGTACCCTTCTCGGACCCTCCCACGTACCCGTCTCTTACCCTCTCACGTACCCTTCTCGAACCCTCTCACGTACCCTTCTCAAACCCTCTCACGAACCCTCTCACGAACCCTCTCACGAACCCTCTCACGTACCCTTCTCGAACCCTCTCACGTACCCTTCTCGGACCCTCTTACGTACCCGTCTTACCCTCTCACGTACCCTTGTCAAACCCTCTCACGTACCCTTCTCAAACCCTCTCACGATCCCTCTCTCAACCCTCTCACGAACCCTCTCACTAACCCTCTCACGAACCCTCTCACGTACCCTTCTCAAACCCTCTCACGAACCCTCTCACAACCCTCTCACGAACCCTCTCACTAAGCCTCTCACGAACCCTCTCACTAACCCTCTCACGAACCCTCTCACGAACCCTCTCACGTACCCTTCTCGAACCCTCTCACGTACCCTTCTCGGACCCTCTCACGTACCCGTCTCTTACCCTCTCACGTACCCTTCTCGAACCCTCTCACGTACGCTTCTCGAACTCTCTCACAAACCCTCTCACGTACCCTTCTCGAACCCTCTCACGTACCCTTCTCAAACCCTCTCACGAACACTCTCACGAACCCTCTCACGAACCCTCTCACGTACCCTTCTCGAACCCTCTCACGTACCCGTCTCTTACCCTCTCACGTACCCTTCTCGAACCCTCTCACGTACCCGTCTCTTACCTCTCACGTACCCTTCTCGAACCCTCTCACGTACCCGTCTCTTACCCTCTCACGTATCCTTCTCAAACCCTCTCACGAACCCTCTCACTAACCCTCTCACGTACCGTTCTCGAACCCTCTCAATTGCCCTTCTCGAACCCTCTCACGTACCCTTCTCAAACCCTCTCAGGAACCCTCTCACGAACCCTCTCACGTACGCTTCTTGAACCCTCACACGAACCCACTCACTAACCCTCCTACGAACCCTCTCACCAACCCTCTCACGAACCCTCTCACGAACCCTCTCACGTACCCTTTCAAACCCTCTCACGAACCCTCTCACTAACCCTCTCACTAACCCTCTCACGAACCCTCTCACGAACCCTCTCACGTAGCCTTCTCGAACCCTCTCACGTACCCTTCTCGGACCCTCTCACGTACCCGTCTCTTACCCTCTCTAGTACCCTTCTCGAACCCTCTCACGTACCCTTCTCAAACCCTCTCACGAACCCTCTCACGAACCCTCTCACGAACCCTCTCACGAACCCTCTGACGAACCCTCTCACGTACCCTTCTCAAACCCTCTCACGAACCCTCTCACTAACCCTCTCACGAACCCTCTCACGTACCCTTCTCGAACCCTCTCACGTACCCTTCTCGGACCCTCCCACGTACCCGTCTCTTACCCTCTCACGTACCCTTCTCGAACCCTCTCACGTACCCTTCTCAAACCCTCTCACGAACCCTCTCACGAACCCTCTCACGAACCCTCTCACGTACCCTTCTCGAACCCTCTCACGTACCCTTCTCGGACCCTCTTACGTACCCGTCTTACCCTCTCACGTACCCTTCTCAAACCCTCTCACGTACCCTTCTCAAACCCTCTCACGAACCCTCTCTCAACCCTCTCACGAACCCTCTCACTAACCCTCTCACGAACCCTCTCACGTACCCTTCTCAAACCCTCTCACGAACCCTCTCACAACCCTCTCACGAACCCTCTCACTAAGCCTCTCACGAACCCTCTCACTAACCCTCTCACGAACCCTCTCACGAACCCTCTCACGTACCCTTCTCGAACCCTCTCACGTACCCTTCTCGGACCCTCTCACGTACCCGTCTCTTACCCTCTCACGTACCCTTCTCGAACCCTCTCACGTACGCTTCTCGAACTCTCTCACAAACCCTCTCACGTACCCTTCACGAACCCTCTCACGTACCCTTCTCAAACCCTCTCACGAACACTCTCACGAACCCTCTCACGAACCCTCTCACGTACCCTTCTCGAATCCTCTCACGTACCCGTCTCTTACCCTCTCACGTACCCTTCTCGAACCCTCTCACGTACCCGTCTCTTACCTCTCACGTACCCTTCTCGAACCCTCTCACGTACCCGTCTCTTACCCTCTCACGTATCCTTCTCAAACCCTCTCACGAACCCTCTCACTAACCCTCTCACGTACCGTTCTCGAACCCTCTCACGTGCCCTTCTCGAACCCTCTCACGTACCCTCTCACGTACCCTTCTCGAACCCTCTCACGTACCCTTCTCGGACCCTCTCACGTACGCTTCTCGAACCCTCTCACGAACCCTCTCACGTACCCTTCTCGAACCCTCTCACGTACCCCTCTCAAACCCTCTCACGAACCCTCTCACGTACCCTTCTCGAACCCTCTCACGTATCCTTCTCAAACCCTCTCACGAATACTCTCACGAACCCTCTCACGAACCCTCTCATGTACCCTTCTCGAACCCTCTCACGAACCCTCTCACGAACCCTCTCACGAACCCTCTCACGTACCCTTCTCAAACCCTCTCACTAACCCTCTCACGAACCCTCTCACGAACCCTCTCACGAGCCCTCTCACGTACCCTTCTCGAACCCTCTCACGTACCCTTCTCGGACCCTCTCACGTACCCGTCTCTTACCCTCTCACGTACCCTTCTCGAACCCTCTCACGTACGCTTCTCGAACCCTCTCACGAACCCTCTCACGTACCCTTCTCGAACCCTCTCACGTACCCTTCTCAGACTCTCTCACGAACCCTCTCACGAACCCTCTCACGTACCCTTCTCGAACCCTCTCACGTACCCGTCTCTTACCCTCTCACGTACCCTTTTCGAACCCTCTCACGTAACCGTCTCTTACCCTCTCACGTACCCTTCTCGAACCCTCTCACGTACCCTTCTAGAACGCTCTCACGTGCCCTTCTCGAACCCTCTCACGTACCCTTCTCAAACCCTCTCACGTACCCTTCTCAAACCCTCTCAGGAACCCTCTCACTAACCCTCCTACGAACCCTCTCACGAACCCTCTCACGAACCCTCTGACGAACCCTCTCACGTACCCTTCTCAAACCCTCTCACGAACCCTCTCACTAACCCTCTCACTAACCCTCTCACGAACCCTCTCACGAACCCTCTCACGTACCCTTCTCGAACCCTCTCACGTACCCTTCTCGGACCCTCCCACGTACCCGTCTCTTACCCTCTCACGTACCCTTCTCGAACCCTCTCACGTACCCTTCTCAAACCCTCTCACGAACCCTCTCACGAACCCTCTCACGAACCCTCTCACGTACCCTTCTCGAACCCTCTCACGTACCCTTCTCGGACCCTCTTACGTACCCGTCTTACCCTCTCACGTACCCTTGTCAAACCCTCTCACGTACCCTTCTCAAACCCTCTCACGATCCCTCTCTCAACCCTCTCACGAACCCTCTCACTAACCCTCTCACGAACCCTCTCACGTACCCTTCTCAAACCCTCTCACGAACCCTCTCACAACCCTCTCACGAACCCTCTCACTAAGCCTCTCACGAACCCTCTCACTAACCCTCTCACGAACCCTCTCACGAACCCTCTCACGTACCCTTCTCGAACCCTCTCACGTACCCTTCTCGGACCCTCTCACGTACCCGTCTCTTACCCTCTCACGTACCCTTCTCGAACCCTCTCACGTACGCTTCTCGAACTCTCTCACAAACCCTCTCACGTACCCTTCTCGAACCCTCTCACGTACCCTTCTCAAACCCTCTCACGAACACTCTCACGAACCCTCTCACGAACCCTCTCACGTACCCTTCTCGAACCCTCTCACGTACCCGTCTCTTACCCTCTCACGTACCCTTCTCGAACCCTCTCACGTACCCGTCTCTTACCTCTCACGTACCCTTCTCGAACCCTCTCACGTACCCGTCTCTTACCCTCTCACGTATCCTTCTCAAACCCTCTCACGAACCCTCTCACTAACCCTCTCACGTACCGTTCTCGAACCCTCTCACGTGCCCTTCTCGAACCCTCTCACGTACCCTTCTCAAACCCTCTCAGGAACCCTCTCACGAACCCTCTCACGTACGCTTCTTGAACCCTCACACGAACCCACTCACTAACCCTCCTACGAACCCTCTCACCAACCCTCTCACGAACCCTCTCACGAACCCTCTCACGTACCCTTTCAAACCCTCTCACGAACCCTCTCACTAACCCTCTCACTAACCCTCTCACGAACCCTCTCACGAACCCTCTCACGTAGCCTTCTCGAACCCTCTCACGTACCCTTCTCGGACCCTCTCACGTACCCGTCTCTTACCCTCTCTAGTACCCTTCTCGAACCCTCTCACGTACCCTTCTCAAACCCTCTCACGAACCCTCTCACGAACCCTCTCACGAACCCTCTCACGAACCCTCTGACGAACCCTCTCACGTACCCTTCTCAAACCCTCTCACGAACCCTCTCACTAACCCTCTCACGAACCCTCTCACGTACCCTTCTCGAACCCTCTCACGTACCCTTCTCGGACCCTCCCACGTACCCGTCTCTTACCCTCTCACGTAGCCTTCTCGAACCCTCTCACGTACCCTTCTCAAACCCTCTCACGAACCCTCTCACGAACCCTCTCACGAACCCTCTCACGTACCCTTCTCGAACCCTCTCACGTACCCTTCTCGGACCCTCTTACGTACCCGTCTTACCCTCTCACGTACCCTTCTCAAACCCTCTCACGTACCCTTCTCAAACCCTCTCACGAACCCTCTCTCAACCCTCTCACGAACCCTCTCACTAACCCTCTCACGAACCCTCTCACGTACCCTTCTCAAACCCTCTCACGAACCCTCTCACAACCCTCTCACGAACCCTCTCACTAAGCCTCTCACGAACCCTCTCACTAACCCTCTCACGAACCCTCTCACGAACCCTCTCACGAGCCCTCTCACGTACCCTTCTCGAACCCTCTCACGTACCCTTCTCGGACCCTCTCACGTACGCGTCTCTTACCCTCACGTACCCTTCTCGAAACCTCTCACGAACCCTCTCACGTACCCTTCTCGAACCCTCTCACGTACCCGTCTCTTACCCTCTCATGTATCCTTCTCAAACCCTCTCACGAACCCTCTCACTAACCCTCTCACGTACCGTTCTCGAACCCTCTCACGTACCCTTCTCGATCCCTCTCACGTACGCTTCTCGAACCCTCTCACAAACCCTCTCACGTACCCGTCTCGAACCCTCTCACGTACCCTTCTCAAACCCTCTCACGAACACTCTCACGAACCCTCTCACGAACCCTCTCACGTACCCTTCTCAAACCCTCTCACGAACCCTCTCACAACCCTCTCACGAACCCTCTCACTAAGCCTCTCACGAACCCTCTCACTAACCCTCTCACGAACCCTCTCACGAACCCTCTCACGTACCCTTCTCGAACCCTCTCACGTACCCTTCTCGGACCCTCTCACGTACCCGTCTCTTACCCTCTCACGTACCCTTCTCGAACCCTCTCACGTACGCTTCTCGAACTCTCTCACAAACCCTCTCACGTACCCTTCACGAACCCTCTCACGTACCCTTCTCAAACCCTCTCACGAACACTCTCACGAACCCTCTCACGAACCCTCTCACGTACCCTTCTCGAACCCTCTCACGTACCCGTCTCTTACCCTCTCACGTACCCTTCTCGAACCCTCTCACGTACCCGTCTCTTACCTCTCACGTACCCTTCTCGAACCCTCTCACGTACCCGTCTCTTACCCTCTCACGTATCCTTCTCAAACCCTCTCACGAACCCTCTCACTAACCCTCTCACGTACCGTTCTCGAACCCTCTCACGTGCCCTTCTCGAACCCTCTCACGTACCCTTCTCAAACCCTCTCAGGAACCCTCTCACTAACCCTCCTACGAACCCTCTCACGAACCCTCTCACGAGCCCTCTCACGTACCCTTCTCGAACCCTCTCACGTACCCTTCTCGGACCCTCTCACGTACGCGTCTCTTACCCTCACGTACCCTTCTCGAAACCTCTCACGAACCCTCTCACGTACCCTTCTCGAACCCTCTCACGTACCCGTCTCTTACCCTCTCATGTATCCTTCTCAAACCCTCTCACGAACCCTCTCACTAACCCTCTCACGTACCGTTCTCGAACCCTCTCACGTACCCTTCTCGATCCCTCTCACGTACCCTTCTCGAACCCTCTCACAAACCCTCTCACGTACCCGTCTCGAACCCTCTCACGTACCCTTCTCAAACCCTCTCACGAACACTCTCACGAACCCTCTCACGAACCCTCTCACGTACCCTTCTCGAACCCTCTCACGTACCCGTCTCTTACCCTCTCACGTACCCTTCTCGAACCCTCTCACGTACCCGTCTCTTACCTCTCACGTACCCTTCTCGAACCCTCTCACGTACCCGTCTCTTACCCTCTCACGTATCCTTCTCAAACCCTCTCACGAACCCTCTCACTAACCCTCTCACGTACCGTTCTCGAACCCTCTCACGTGCCCTTCTCGAACCCTCTCACGTACCCTTCTCAAACCCTCTCAGGAACCCTCTCACTAACCCTCCTACGAACCCTCTCACGAACCCTCTCACGAGCCCTCTCACGTACCCTTCTCGAACCCTCTCACGTACCCTTCTCGGACCCTCTCACGTACGCGTCTCTTACCCTCACGTACCCTTCTCGAAACCTCTCACGAACCCTCTCACGTACCCTTCTCGAACCCTCTCACGTACCCTTCTCAAACCCTCTCACGAACCCTCTCACGAACCCTCTCACGTACCCTTCTCGAACCCTCTCACGTACCCGTCTCTTACCCTCTCACGTACCCTTCTCGAACCCTCTCACGTACCCTTCTCGAACCCTCTCACGTACCCGTCTCTTACCCTCTCACGTACCCTTCTCGAACCCTCTCACGTACGCTTCTCGAACCCTCACACGAACCCACTCACTAACCCTCCTACGAACCCTCTCACCAACCCTCTCACGAACCCTCTCACGAACCCTCTCACGTACCCTTTCAAACCCTCTCACGAACCCTCTCACTAACCCTCTCACTAACCCTCTCACGAACCCTCTCACGAACCCTCTCACGTACCCTTCTCGAACCCTCTCACGTACCCTTCTCGGACCCTCTCACGTACCCGTCTTTTACCCTCTCAGGTACCCTTCTCGAACCCTCTCACGTACGCGTCTCGAACCCTCTCACGAACCCTCTCACGTACCCTTCTCGAACCCTCTCACGTACCCTTCTCAAACCCTCTCATGAACCCTCTCAGTACCCTTCTCAAACCCTCTCACGAACCCTCTCACGAACCCTCTCACGAACCCTCTCACGTACCCTTCTCGAACCCTCTCACGAACCCTCTCACGTACCCTCTCACGTACCCTTCTCAAACTCTCTCACGAACCCTCTCACGAACCCTCTTACGTACCCTTCTCGAACCCTCTCACGAACCCTCTCACTAACCCTCTCACGAACCCTCTCACGAGCCCTCTCACGTACCCTTCTCGAACCCTCTCACGTACCCTTCTCGAACCCTCTCACGTACCCTTCTCAAACCCTCTCACGAACCCTCTCACGAGCCCTCTCACGTACCCTTCTCGAACCCTCTCACGTACCCTTCTCAAACCCTCTCACGAACCCTCTAACAACCCTCTCACGAACCCTCTCACGTACCCTTTTCACGAACCCTCTCACGTACCCTTCTCGAACCCTCTCACGTACCCTTCTCGAACCCTCTCACGTGCCCTTCTCCAACCCTCTCGCGAACCCTCTCACGTACCCGTCTCTTACCCTCTCACGTACCCTTCTCGAACCCTCTCACGTACCCTTCTCGAACCCTCTCACGTACCCTTCTCAAACCCTCTCACGAACCCTCTCACGAGCCCTCTCACGTACCCTTCTCGAACCCTCTCACGTACCCTTCTCAAACCCTCTCACGAACCCTCTAACAACCCTCTCACGAACCCTCTCACGTACCCTTTTCACGAACCCTCTCACGTACCCTTCTCGAACCCTCTCACGTACCCTTCTCGAACCCTCTCACGTGCCCTTCTCCAACCCTCTCACGAACCCTCTCACGTACCCGTCTCTTACCCTCTCACGTACCCTTCTCGAACCCTCTCACGTACCCTTCTCGAACCCTCTCACGTGCCCTTCTCGAACCCTCTCACGTACCCTTCTCAAACCCTCTCAGGAACACTCTCACGAACCCTCCTACGAACCCTCTCACGAACCCTCTGACGGACCCTCTCACGTACCCTTCTCAAACCCTCTCACGAACCCTCGAACTAACCCTCTCACGAACCCTCTCACGAACCCGTCTCTTACCCTCTCACGTACCCTTCTCGAACCCTCTCACGTACCCTTCTCAAACCCTCTCACGAACCCTCTCACGAGCCCTCTCACGTACCCTTCTCGAACCCTCTCACGTACCCTTCTCAAACCCTCTCACTAACCCTCTCACGTGCCCTTCTCGAACCCTCTCACGTACCCTTCTCAAACCCTCTCACGAACCCTCTAACAACCCTCTCACGAACCCTCTCACGTACCCTTTTCACGATCCCTCTCACGTACCCTTCTCGAACCCTCTCACGTACCCTTCTCGAACCCTCTCACGTGCCCTTCTCCAACCCTCTCACGAACCCTCTCACGTAATCTTCTCGAACCCACTCACGAACCCTTCTCACGAACCCTCTCACGTACCCTTCTCAAACCCTCTCACGAACCCTCTCACGAACCCTTCTCGAACCCTCTCACTAACCCTCTCACGAACCCTCTCACGTACGCTTCTCGAACCCACTCACGAACCCTCTCACTAACCCTCTCACGAACCCTCTCACGTACCCTTCTCGAACCCTCTCACGTACACTTCTCGGACCCTCTCACGTACCCGTCTCTTTACCTCTCAGGTACCCTTCTCGAACCCTCTCACGTACGCTTCTCGAACCCTCTCACGAACCCTCTCACGTACCCTTCTCGAACCCTCTCACGTACCCTTCTCAAACCCTCTCACGAACCCTCTCACGTGCCATTCTCGAACCCTCTCACGTGCCCTTCTCAATCCCTCTCACGAACCCTCTCACAACCCTCTCACGAACCCTCTCACGAACCCACTCACTAACCCTCTCACGAACCCTCTCACGAACCCTCTCACTAACCCTCTCACGAACCCTCTCACGAACCCGTCTCTTACCCTCTCACGTACATCTCATGAGCCCTCTCACGTACCCATGTAGAACCCTCTCACTAACCCTCTCACGAACCCTCTCACTAACCCTCTCACGAACCCTGTCACGTACCCTTCTCGAACCCTCTCACGTACCCTTCTCGGACCCTTTCACGTACCCATCTCTTACCCTCTCACGTACCCTTCTCGAACCCTCTCACGTACCCTTCTCAAACCCTCTCACGAACCCTCTCACTAACCCTCTCACGAACCCTCTCACGTACCCTTCTCGAACCCTCTCACGTACCCTTCTCGTACCCTCTCACGTACCCGTCTCATACCCTCTCACGTACCCTTCTCGAACCCTCTCACGTACCCTTCTCAAACCCTCTCACGAACCCTCTCACTAACCCTCTCACGTGCCCTTCTCGAACCCTCTCACGTACCCTTCTCAAACCCTCTCACGGACCCTCTCACAACCCTCTCACGAACCCTCTCACGAACCCTCTCACTAACCCTCTCACGAACCCTCTCACGTACCCTTCTCGAACCCTCTCACGTACCCTTCTCAAACCCTCTCACGAACCCTCTCACGAACCCTCTCACGTACCCTTCTCGAACCCTCTCACGTACCCGTCTCTTACCCTCTCACGTACCCTTCTCGAACCCTCTCACGTACCCTTCTCGAACCCTCTCACGTACCCGTCTCTTACCCTCTCACGTACCCTTCTCGAACCCTCTCACGTACGCTTCTCGAACCCTCACACGAACCCACTCACTAACCCTCCTACGAACCCTCTCACCAACCCTCTCACGAACCCTCTCACGAACCCTCTCACGTACCCTTTCAAACCCTCTCACGAACCCTCTCACTAACCCTCTCACTAACCCTCTCACGAACCCTCTCACGAACCCTCTCACGTACCCTTCTCGAACCCTCTCACGTACCCTTCTCGGACCCTCTCACGTACCCGTCTTTTACCCTCTCAGGTACCCTTCTCGAACCCTCTCACGTACGCGTCTCGAACCCTCTCACGAACCCTCTCACGTACCCTTCTCGAACCCTCTCACGTACCCTTCTCAAACCCTCTCATGAACCCTCTCAGTACCCTTCTCAAACCCTCTCACGAACCCTCTCACGAACCCTCTCACGAACCCTCTCACGTACCCTTCTCGAACCCTCTCACGAACCCTCTCACGTACCCTCTCACGTACCCTTCTCAAACTCTCTCACGAACCCTCTCACGAACCCTCTTACGTACCCTTCTCGAACCCTCTCACGAACCCTCTCACTAACCCTCTCACGAACCCTCTCACGAGCCCTCTCACGTACCCTTCTCGAACCCTCTCACGTACCCTTCTCGAACCCTCTCACGTACCCTTCTCAAACCCTCTCACGAACCCTCTCACGAGCCCTCTCACGTACCCTTCTCGAACCCTCTCACGTACCCTTCTCAAACCCTCTCACGAACCCTCTAACAACCCTCTCACGAACCCTCTCACGTACCCTTTTCACGAACCCTCTCACGTACCCTTCTCGAACCCTCTCACGTACCCTTCTCGAACCCTCTCACGTGCCCTTCTCCAACCCTCTCGCGAACCCTCTCACGTACCCGTCTCTTACCCTCTCACGTACCCTTCTCGAACCCTCTCACGTACCCTTCTCGAACCCTCTCACGTACCCTTCTCAAACCCTCTCACGAACCCTCTCACGAGCCCTCTCACGTACCCTTCTCGAACCCTCTCACGTACCCTTCTCAAACCCTCTCACGAACCCTCTAACAACCCTCTCACGAACCCTCTCACGTACCCTTTTCACGAACCCTCTCACGTACCCTTCTCGAACCCTCTCACGTACCCTTCTCGAACCCTCTCACGTGCCCTTCTCCAACCCTCTCACGAACCCTCTCACGTACCCGTCTCTTACCCTCTCACGTACCCTTCTCGAACCCTCTCACGTACCCTTCTCGAACCCTCTCACGTGCCCTTCTCGAACCCTCTCACGTACCCTTCTCAAACCCTCTCAGGAACACTCTCACGAACCCTCCTACGAACCCTCTCACGAACCCTCTGACGGACCCTCTCACGTACCCTTCTCAAACCCTCTCACGAACCCTCGAACTAACCCTCTCACGAACCCTCTCACGAACCCGTCTCTTACCCTCTCACGTACCCTTCTCGAACCCTCTCACGTACCCTTCTCAAACCCTCTCACGAACCCTCTCACGAGCCCTCTCACGTACCCTTCTCGAACCCTCTCACGTACCCTTCTCAAACCCTCTCACTAACCCTCTCACGTGCCCTTCTCGAACCCTCTCACGTACCCTTCTCAAACCCTCTCACGAACCCTCTAACAACCCTCTCACGAACCCTCTCACGTACCCTTTTCACGAACCCTCTCACGTACCCTTCTCGAACCCTCTCACGTACCCTTCTCGAACCCTCTCACGTGCCCTTCTCCAACCCTCTCACGAACCCTCTCACGTAATCTTCTCGAACCCACTCACGAACCCTTCTCACGAACCCTCTCACGTACCCTTCTCAAACCCTCTCACGAACCCTCTCACGAACCCTTCTCGAACCCTCTCACTAACCCTCTCACGAACCCTCTCACGTACGCTTCTCGAACCCACTCACGAACCCTCTCACTAACCCTCTCACGAACCCTCTCACGTACCCTTCTCGAACCCTCTCACGTACACTTCTCGGACCCTCTCACGTACCCGTCTCTTTACCTCTCAGGTACCCTTCTCGAACCCTCTCACGTACGCTTCTCGAACCCTCTCACGAACCCTCTCACGTACCCTTCTCGAACCCTCTCACGTACCCTTCTCAAACCCTCTCACGAACCCTCTCACGTGCCATTCTCGAACCCTCTCACGTGCCCTTCTCAATCCCTCTCACGAACCCTCTCACAACCCTCTCACGAACCCTCTCACGAACCCACTCACTAACCCTCTCACGAACCCTCTCACGAACCCTCTCACTAACCCTCTCACGAACCCTCTCACGAACCCGTCTCTTACCCTCTCACGTACATCTCATGAGCCCTCTCACGTACCCATGTAGAACCCTCTCACTAACCCTCTCACGAACCCTCTCACTAACCCTCTCACGAACCCTGTCACGTACCCTTCTCGAACCCTCTCACGTACCCTTCTCGGACCCTTTCACGTACCCATCTCTTACCCTCTCACGTACCCTTCTCGAACCCTCTCACGTACCCTTCTCAAACCCTCTCACGAACCCTCTCACTAACCCTCTCACGAACCCTCTCACGTACCCTTCTCGAACCCTCTCACGTACCCTTCTCGTACCCTCTCACGTACCCGTCTCATACCCTCTCACGTACCCTTCTCGAACCCTCTCACGTACCCGTCTCTTACCCTCTCAGGTACCCTTCTCGAACCCTCTCACGTACGCTTCTCGAACCCTCTCACGAACCCTCTCACGTACCCTTCTCGAACCCTCTCACGTACCCTTCTCGAACCCTCTCACGTACCCTTCTCAAACCCTCTCATGAACCCTCTCACGTACCCTTCTCAAACCCTCTCACGAACCCTCTCACGAACCTTCTCACGAACCCTCTCACGTACCCTTCTCGAACCCTCTCACGAACCCTCTCACGTACCCTCTCACGTACCCTTCTCAAACCCTCTCACGAACCCTCTCACGAACCCTCTCACGAACCCTCTCACTAACCCTCTCACGAACCCTCTCACGAACTCTCTCACGTACCCTTCTCAAACCCTCTCACTAACCCTCTCATGAACCCTCTCACGAACCCTCTCACGAGCCCTCTCACGTACCCTTCTCGAACCCTCTCACGTACCCTTCTCGGACCCTCTCACGTACCCGTCTCTTACCCTCACGTACCCTTCTCAAACCCTCTCACGAACCCTCTCACGAACCCTCTCACTAACCCTCTCACGAACCCTCTCACGAACCCGTCTCTTACCCTCTCACGTACATCTCATGAGCCCTCTCACGTACCCATGTAGAACCCTCTCACTAACCCTCTCACGAACCCTCTCACTAACCCTCTCACGAACCCTGTCACGTACCCTTCTCGAACCCTCTCACGTACCCTTCTCGGACCCTTTCACGTACCCATCTCTTACCCTCTCACGTACCCTTCTCGAACCCTCTCAAGTACCCTTCTCAAACCCTCTCACGAACCCTCTCACTAACCCTCTCACGAACCCTCTCACGTACCCTTCTCGAACCCTCTCACGTACCCTTCTCGTACCCTCTCACGTACCCGTCTCATACCCTCTCACGTACCCTTCTCGAACCCTCTCACGTACCCTTCTCAAACCCTCTCACGAACCCTCTCACTAACCCTCTCACGTGCCCTTCTCGAACCCTCTCACGTACCCTTCTCAAACCCTCTCACGAACCCTCTCACAACCCTCTCACGAACCCTCTCACGAACCCTCTCACTAACCCTCTCACGAACCCTCTCACGTACCCTTCTCGAACCCTCTCACGTACCCGTCTCTTACCCTCTCAGGTACCCTTCTCGAACCCTCTCACGTACGCTTCTCGAACCCTCTCACGAACCCTCTCACGTACCCTTCTCGAACCCTCTCACGTACCCTTCTCGAACCCTCTCACGTACCCTTCTCAAACCCTCTCATGAACCCTCTCACGTACCCTTCTCAAACCCTCTCACGAACCCTCTCACGAACTCTCTCACGTACCCTTCTCGAACCCTCTCACGAACCCTCTCACGTACCCTCTCACGTACCCTTCTCAAACCCTCTCACGAACCCTCTCACGAACCCTCTTACGTACCCTTCTCGAACCCTCTCACGAACCCTCTCACTAACCCTCTCACGAACCCTCTCACGAACTCTCTCACGTACCCTTCTCAAACCCTCTCACTAACCCTCTCATGAACCCTCTCACGAACCCTCTCACGAGCCCTCTCACGTACCCTTCTCGAACCCTCTCACGTACCCTTCTCGGACCCTCTCACGTACCCGTCTCTTACCCTCACGTACCCTTCTCGAACCCTCTCACGAACCCTCTCACGTACCCTTCTCGAACCCTCTCACGTGCCCTTCTCGAACCCTCTCACGTACCCTTCTCAAACCCTCTCAAGAACCCTCTCACGAACCCTCTGACGGACCCTCTCACGTACCCTTCTCAAACCCTCTCACGAACCCTCTCACTAACCCTCTCACGAACCCTCTCACGTACCCTTCTCGAACCCTCTCACGTGCCCTTCTCGAACACTCTCACGTACCCTTCTCAAACCCTCTCAGGAACCCTCTCACTAACCCTCCTACGAACCCTCTCACGAACCCTCTCACGAACCCTCTCACGTACCCTTCTCGAACCCTCTCACGTACCCTCTCACGTACCCTTCTCGAACCCACTCACGTACCCTTCTCACGAACCCTCTCACATACCCTTCTCAAACCCTCTCACGAACCCTCTCACGAACCCTTCTCGAACCCTCTCACTAACCCTCTCACGAACCCTCTCACGTACGCTTCTCGAACCCACTCACGAACCCTCTCACTAACCCTCTCACGAACGCTCTCACGTACCCTTCTCGAACCCTCTCACGTACACTTCTTGGACCCTCTCACGTACCCGTCTCTTACCCTCTCAGGTAGCCTTCTCGAACCCTCTCACGTACGCTTCTCGAACCCTCTCACGAACCCTCTCACGTACCCTTCTCGAACCCTCTCACGTACCCTTCTCGAACCCTCTCACGTACCCTTCTCAAACCCTCTCACGAACCCTCTCACGTACACTTCTCAAACCCTCTCACGAACCCTCTCACGAACCCTCTCACGAACCCTCTCACTAACCCTCTCACGAACCCTCTCACGAACCCTCTCACGAACCCTCTCACGAACCCTCTCACGAACCCTCTCACGTATCCTTCTCGAACCCTCTCACGAACCCTCTCACGTACCCTCTCACGTACCCTTCTCAAACCCTCTCACGAACCCTCTCACGAACCCTCTTACGTACCCTTCTCGAACCCTCTCACGAACCCTCTCACTAACCCTCTCACGAACCCTCTCACGAACTCTCTCGCGTACCCTTCTCAAACCCTCTCACTAACCCTCTCACGAGCCCTCTCACGTACCCTTCTCGAACCCTCTCACGTACCCGTCTCTTACCCTCACGTACCCTTCTCGAACCCTCTCACGAACCCTCTCACGAACCCTCTCACGTACCCTTCTCGGACCCTCTCACGTACCCTTCTCGAACCCTCTCACGTACCCGTCTCTTACCCTCTCACGTACCCTTCTCGAACCCTCTCACGTACCCTTCTCGAACCCTCTCACGTACCCTTCTCAAACCCTCTCAGGAACCCTCTCACTAACCCTCCTACGAAACCTCTCACGAACCCTCTCACGAACCCTCTGACGGACCCTCTCACGTACCCTTCTCGAACCCTCTCACGTACACTTCTCGGACCCTCTCACGTACCCGTCTCTTTACCTCTCAGGTACCCTTCTCGAACTCTCTCACGTACGCTTCTCGAACCCTCTCACGAACCCTCTCACGTACCCTTCTCGAACCCTCTCACGAACCCTCTCACGAACCCGTCTCTTACCCTCTCACATACCCTTCTCGAACCCTCTCACGTACCCTTCTCAAACCCTCTCACGAACCCTCTCACGAGCCCTCTCACGTACCCTTCTCGAACCCTCTCACCTACCCTTCTCGGACCCTCTCACGTACCCGTCTCTTACCCTCTCACGTACCCTTCTCGAACCCTCTCACGTACGCTTCTCGAACTCTCTCACGATCCCTCTCACGTACCCTTCTCCATCCCCCTCTCACGTACCCTTCTCAAACCCTCTCGCGAACCCTCTCACGAACCCTCTCACGTACCCTTCTCGAACCCTCTCACGTACCCGTCTCTTACCCTCTCACGTACCCTTCTCGAACCCTCTCACGTACCCTTCTCGAACCCTCTCACGAACCCTCTGACGAACCCTCTCACGTACCCTTCTCAAACCCTCTCAGGAACCCTCTCACTAACCCTCCTACGAACCCTCTCACGAACCCTCTCACAGACCCTCTGACGAACCCTCTCACGTACCCTTCTCAAACCCTCCCACGAACCCTCTCACTAACCCTCTCACAAACCCTCTCACGAACCCGTCTGTTACCCTCTCACGTACCCTTCTCGAACCCTCTCACGTACCCTTCTCAAACCCTCTCACGAACCCTCTCACGAACCCTCTCACGTACCCATCTCGAACCCTCTCACGTACCCTTCTCGAACCCTCTAACGAACCCTCTCACGAACTCTCTCACGAACCCTCTCACGAACCCTCTCACTAACCCTCTCACTAACCCTCTCACTAACCCTCTCACGAACCCTCTCACGTACCCTTCTCAAACCCTCTCACGAACCTTCTCACGAACCCTCCCACGAACCCTCTCACGTACCCTTCTCGAACCCTCTCACCAACCCTCTCATGAACCTTCTCACGAACCCTCTCACGTACCCTTCTCGAACCCTCTCACGAACCCTCTCACTAACCCGCTCACGAACCCTCTCACGAAACCTCTCACGAAACCTCTCACGAACCTTCTCACGAACCCTCTCACGTACCCTTCTCGAACCCTCTCACGTACCCTTCTCGGACCCTCTCATGTACCCGTCTCTTACCCTCTCACGTACCCTTCTCGAACCCTCTCACGTACGCTTCTCGAACCCCCTCACGAACCCTCTCACGTAATCTTCTCGAACCCACTCACGAACCCTTCTCACGAACCCTCTCACGTACCCTTCTCAAACCCTCTCACGAACCCTCTCACGAACCCTTCTCGAACCCTCTCACTAACCCTCTCACGAACCCTCTCACGTACGCTTCTCGAACCCACTCACGAACCCTCTCACTAACCCTCTCACGAACCCTCTCACGAAACCTCTCACGTACCCTTCTCGAACCCTCTCACGTACACTTCTCGGACCCTCTCACGTACCCGTCTCTTTACCTCTCAGGTACCCTTCTCGAACCCTCTCACGTACGCTTCTCGAACCCTCTCACGAACCCTCTCACGTACCCTTCTCGAACCCTCTCACGTACCCTTCTCAAACCCTCTCACGAACCCTCTCACGTGCCATTCTCGAACCCTCTCACGTACCCTTCTCAATCCCTCTCACGAACCCTCTCACAACCCTCTCACGAACCCTCTCACGAACCCACTCACTAACCCTCTCACGAACCCTCTCACGAACCCTCTCACTAACCCTCTCACGAACCCTCTCACGTACCCTTCTCAAACCCTCTCACGAACCCTCTCACGAACCCTCTCACTAACCCTCTCACGAACCCTCTCACGAACCCGTCTCTTACCCTCTCACGTACATCTCATGAGCCCTCTCACGTACCCATGTAGAACCCTCTCACTAACCCTCTCACGAACCCTCTCACGAACCCTCTCACGAACCCTCTCACGAACCCTCTCACTAACCCTCTCATGAACCCTCTCACGTACCCTTCTCAAACCCTCTCACGAACCCTCTCACGAACCCTCTCACGTACCCTTCTCGAACCCTCTCACGAACCCTCTCACGTACCCTCTCACGTACCCTTCTCAAACCCTCTCACGAACCCTCTCACGAACCCTCTTACGTACCCTTCTCGAACCCTCTCACGAACCCTCTCACTAACCCTCTCACGAACCCTCTCACGAACTCTCTCACGTACCCTTCTCAAACCCTCTCACTAACCCTCTCATGAACCCTCTCACGAACCCTCTCACGAGCCCTCTCACGTACCCTTCTCGAACCCTCTCACGTACCCTTCTCGGACCCTCTCACGTACCCGTCTCTTACCCTCACGTACCCTTCTCGAACCCTCTCACGAACCCTCTCACGTACCCTTCTCGAACCCTCTCACGTGCCCTTCTCGAACCCTCTCACGTACCCTTCTCAAACCCTCTCAAGAACCCTCTCACTAACCCTCTCACGAACCCTCTCACGTACCCTTCTCAAACCCTCTCACGAACCCTCTCACGAACCCTCTCACGAACCCTCTCACGAACCCTCTCACGAACCCGTCTCTTACCCTCTCACGTACATCTCATGAGCCCTCTCACGTACCCATGTAGAACCCTCTCACTAACCCTCTCACGAACCCTCTCACTAACCCTCTCACGAACCCTGTCACGTACCCTTCTCGAACCCTCTCACGTACCCTTCTCGGACCCTTTCACGTACCCATCTCTTACCCTCTCACGTACCCTTCTCGAACCCTCTCACGTACCCTTCTCAAACCCTCTCACGAACCCTCTCACTAACCCTCTCACGAACCCTCTCACGTACCCTTCTCGAACCCTCTCACGTACCCTTCTCGTACCCTCTCACGTACCCGTCTCATACCCTCTCACGTACCCTTCTCGAACCCTCTCACGTACCCTTCTCAAACCCTCTCACGAACCCTCTCACTAACCCTCTCACGTGCCCTTCTCGAACCCTCTCACGTACCCTTCTCAAACCCTCTCACGAACCCTCTCACAACCCTCTCACGAACCCTCTCACTAACCCTCTCACGAACCCTCTCACGTACCCTTCTCAAACCCTCACGAACCCTCTCACGAGCCCTCTCACGAACCCTCTCACGAAACCTCTCACGAACCCTCTCACTAACCCTCTCACGAACCCTCTCACGAATCCTCTCACTAACCCTCTCACTAACCCTCTCACGAACCCTCTCACAAACCCTCTCACGTACCCTTCTCAAACTCTCTCACGAACCCTCTCACGAACCCTCCCACGAACCCTCTCACGTACCCTTCACGAACCCTCTCACGTACCCTTCTCGGACCCTCTCACGTACCCGTCTCTTACCCTCTCACGTACCCTTCTCGAACCCTCTCACGTACGCTTCTCGAACCCCCTCACGAACCCACTCACGTACCCATCTCAAACCCTCTCACGAACCCTCTCACTAACCCTCTCACGAACCCTCTCACTAACCCTCTCACGAACCCTCTCACGTACCCTTCTCGAACCCTCTCACGTACCCTTCTCGGACCCTCTCACGTACCCGTCTCTTACCCTCTCACGTACCCTTCTCGAACCCTCTCACGTACCCTTCTCAAACCCTCTCACGAACCCTCTCACTAACCCTCTCACGAACCCTCTCACGTACCCTTCTCGAACCCTCTCACGTACCCTTCTCGTACCCTCTCACGTACCCGTCTCTTACCCTCTCACGTACCCTTCTCGAACCCTCTCACGTACCCTTCTCAAACCCTCTCACGAACCCTCTCACTAACCCTCTCACGTGCCCTTCTCGAACCCTCTCAGGTACCCTTCTCAATCCCTCTCACGAACCCTCTCACAACCCTCTCACGAACCCTCTCACGAACCCTCTCACTAACCCTCTCACGAACCCTCTCACGTACCCTTCTCAAACCCTCTCACGAACCCTCTCACGAACCCTCTCACGAACCCTCTCACGAACCATCTCACGAACCCTCTCACGAACCCGTCTCTTACCCTCTCACGTACATCTCTCGAGCCCTCTCACGTACCCTTCTAGAACCCTCTCACTAACCCTCTCACGAACCCTTCTCGAACCCTCTCACTAACCCTCTCACGAACCCTCTCACTTTACCTCTCACGTACCCTTTACTAACCCTCTCACGTACATCTCTCGAACCCTCTAAAGTACCCTTCTCGAACCCTCTAACGTACCCTTCTCGAACCCTCACGTACCCTTCAAGAACCCCTTCACGAAACCTTTCACTTACCCTCTCACGTACCATTCTCGAACCCTCTCACGTGTCCTTCTCGAACGCTCTCACTAACCCTCTCACTAACCCTCTCTCGAACCTTCTCACGAACCCTCTCCTGAACCCTCTCCTGAACCCTCTCCTGAACCCTCTCCTGAACCCTCTCACGTACCCGTCTCGAACCCTCTCACGTACCCTTCTCGAACCCTCTCACGTACCCTTCTCGAACCCTCTCACGTACCCTTCTCGAACCCTCTCACGTACCCTTCTCGAACCCTCTCACGTACCCTTTTCGAACCCTCTCACGAACGCTATCACGAACCCTCTCACGAACGCTATCACGAACCCTCTTACTTACCCCCTCAAGTACCCTTCTCGAACCCTCTCATGTACATTTCTCGAACCCTCTCACGCACCCTTCTCGAACCCTCTCACGTACCCTTCTCGAACCCTCTCACGTATATTTCTCGAACCCTCACTCACGCTTCTCGTACCCTTCTCGAACCCTCTCACGCACCCTTCTCGAACCCTCTGACGTACCCTTCTCAAACCCTCTCACGAACCCTCTCACTAACCCTCTCACGAATCCTCTCACGAACCCTCTCACGAACGCTCTCACGAACCCTCTCACGTACCCTTCTCGAACCCTCTCACGTACCCTGCTCAAACCCTCTCACGAACCCTCTCACAAACCCTCTCACGAACCCTCTCACGTACCCTTCTCGAACCCTCTCACGTACACCTCTCGAACCCTCTCACGTACCCTTCTCGAACCCTCTCACGTACCCTTCTCGAACCCTCTCACGTACCCTTCTCGAACCCTCTCACGTACCCTTCTCGAACCCTCTCACGAACCCTCTCACGTACCCTTCTCGAACCCTCTCACGTACCCTTCTTGAACCCTCTCACGAACCCTCTCACGAACCCTCTCACGAACCCTCTCACGAACCCTCTCACGAACCCTGTCACGAACCCTCTCACGAACCATCTCACGAACCCTCTCGCGAACGCTCTCACGAACCCTCTCACGAATCCTCTAACGAACCCTCTCACGAACCCTCTAGCGAACCCTCTTACGGACCCTCTCACGAACCCTCTGACGAACCCTCTCACGAACCCTCTCACGAACCCTCTCACGAACCCTCTTACGAACCCTCTCACGAGCCCTCTCACGAAACCTCTCACGAACCCTCCTACGGACCCTCTCTCGAACCCTCTCTCGAACCCTCTCACGAACCATCTCTCGAACTCTCACGGACCCCCTCACTGACTCCTCCCTAGCCCCCTCACGTATCCCTCACGGACCCCCTCACTGACTCCTCCCTAGCCCCCTCACGTATCCCTCACGAGCCCCCTCACTGACTCCTCGCGAGCCCACTCACGTATCCCCCACGAGCCCCCTCACTGACTCCGCCCTAGCGCCCTCACGTATCCCTCACGAGCCCCCTCACTGACTCCTCGCGACCCCACTCACGTATCCCTCACGAGCCCCCTCACTGACTCCTCCCTAGCCCCCTCACGTATCCCTCACGAGCCCCCTCACTGACTCCTCGCGAGCCCACTCACGTATCCCTCACGAGCCCCCTCACTGACTCCTCCCTAGCCCCCTCACGTATCCCTCACGAGCCCCCTCACTGACTCCTCGCGAGCCCACTCACGTATCCCTCACGAGCCCCCTCACGTATCCCTCACGAGCCCCCTCACTGACTCCTCCCTATTCCCCTCACGTATCCCTCACGAGCCCCCTCACTGACTCCTCGCGAGCCCACTCACGTATCCCTCACGAGCCCCCTCACTGACTCCTCCCTAGCCCCCTCACGTATCCCTCACGAGCCCCCTCACTGACTCCTCGCGAGCCCACTCACGTATCCCTCACGAGCCCCCTCACTGACTCCTCCCTAGCCCCCTCACGTATCCCTCACGAGCCCCCTCACTGACTCCTCCCTAGCCCCCTCACGTATCCCTCACGAGCCCCCTCACGGACTCCTAACGAGCCCGGTCACGAGTCCCCTCACGAAGCCTCTTAGGAACCCGCCGACGAAGGGCTTCTCCAACCGTCACACAACCCATCACGGAGCATCTCACGGACCCTTTCATGAGCCCTCTCTTGCACCCTTGCTCGCACCCTCCCACAAACCGCCTTTCCAACCGCCCCACTACCGCTCTCTTGGCCCCCTTACGACCCTCTTCCCGACTCTTTTCCCATCTGTTTCCTCTTTATCATGCCTTCCTCTCTCTGCCCATCTGTGTCGTCTTCCTCTCCTCTCTCTGCTCTCATCTTGTCCTCTCTCTCACCCATCCTGATGTCCATCCCTGATCTCCTGTTTCTGCCCTCTCTATCTACTCCATTTTCTCTACTCTCCACTTTTCTCCCCTTCGTTTTCCCTTCTGTCTACGCTTCTCTCTCGCCCTCTTCACTTTGCTCCAGTCTCCGCTTCTCTTCCCTCCCCTTTCTCAGTCCTTCCCTCTCCTCTTTCTCTCCCCTCTCTCCTATCTCTCTTCAGCCCTCTCTCTGGATTCATTATTGTCAGAGATAAATGTTTACCCGTCGACTCATTTCTCCACAGTACACTCTAATGTGTAATATACAATAGAATTAGGAGCTAGTTTCCAGAGCACGTATGAGTACTTAACACATGTAGGGCAAAAATTGTTCTGGAATAATTTAAACAATAACCGTATAATTACTTTTAAAATATACCAGTAGTAAATGTCATCGTCCAAGGAAGTGCTTCTAAGCAGAGAAGTAAATGGACTACATGGCTAATTCAATTTAACTATGCAGAGTTTTGTTTCAGCAGAAGGAATCACGTTTTATAGTTTTTGAGGCATATTTCACATTTTTTCATAATTTAAACATGTTAAGCCTGTTCTTTGGAGAAATGCTCACCGGCAAACATTGGCAAATATAAACTGCTATTGAAGGAAAGAAGGATTCTCAAGAAAAGAAGATATCTGACATCATGATGCAGTAATAATTACTCGAGTCTAATCATTTTCACACATCTGTAGCTTTAGTAGTACTAAATGCAGGAAATTCAACTTTCTGCTTTGGCAGCATGAATGAGAAATGGATGAAAAATCACTATCGTTGAAGCATAACTGTTTCATCCTTCAGAACTGTAACTGGACGCAACACTTTCCATCCCGTTCACCTGAGAATGATTTGATAAAACAGATTCTCCAAGTAGAGAAGTAATTTTAAGTTTGACATTTAATCACCTGTTGGAATAACTCATGCACACACATTTTCTTGCCCTATATTGAGATTCGTCGCACATTAGTAAGATAAGTTGATTCAAGTTAGTGTGCTACAGCAAATGTTTATCCTCTAATTACAGTAATATTATCGGTTGGTCCGTTTGAATATGGATAAAATGACAGCACTATATGTACAAAGACCACCAAAGAATATCTCACCTTATCTCCAATCTGTCACGTTATTTATCATTGTGCGAAGGTTTGTCCATTTCATTGGTTGATCTAGGCAACGTATCCTTGCACCGAGGTCTAAACCAGCCACTTGAATTTTCTGAGAATAGCCTCGGAAGTTCTCTTCATTCTGAATGATCTTTGTAGAATTGGCAAACGGTAAATGTTTTACAAAAAAGTAGACTTTGCTGGAGTACTATACAATTCATGTGAACTATATTTTCGTGGGGTTGTACATTTCCAAGATTTTCCTTTTTATTAGTTTGAATTTTCCCATACTTATACATTCTGAAGGGAGAAGTCATTCTGTTTTGTTCTCTCACTCAAAGAATATTATGGAATTTCAGAACTGACTATCGCTTAAGGCTACCTATTCTGTTATTGCCATTATATCTATAAATAAATGTGCAATAAAAGTGTTTCTGCCAATATTTATATCTATTAATGTGAAGCAAACAAAAAGAATAGGTTTTAAGTACAGTTTAAGAATGGATAGAAAAATTCATGTGAATATAACGCATCAAATGTTTAAATTTACGTATCAGTGAAGTTTTGTATTAAAAGAATGTCGTTTCTCTGCATTGACAAAGTGCAGGTTATCCATAAAAGAGCTCCAGTGTGCTAAGTTAAATATTTTAATAAAATTACAAATGCAGGACATATTAAAAATTCTGATGTGTTGCACTCACATGACTTTCTCTACTCTTGTAGAGAGTTTGTAGTTCTTACAAACTCATATTACTAAATCTTCTTCGTGTTAGTTGAGATAAACATTTGTACAAATTATCTTATTGCTTATTTCCTTGTAGGTGCAAGGGGAATATTAGAATACAGTAGGCATTGAGCGATAGTCAAATCTTTTAAAGCTTTCAGACTCTATTGTCTTTGCACACTTAACATGTAAACAAATGGACAACGATGTACCATTTCACGAAAGTTTTGTTTTCCGAAACTCACACACATAGCAAGGAATATCTCCGAAATGGTTCACTCTACAACAAAATATATTGGTACATAAATTATGCATTTTAGCAAGATCTACATTTTTTTGCATAGTATGATTTGGTCCATCTCTAACGGTTTACCAGTTATGCAAAAGTCGCCCAGAGTAAATACGACTACAGGGACTATAGTCAGAAAATTCAAGATATACATTTCATTTGTCATAAAAATATCTCAAACACGACTTTTTAATCAAAATCGTTAGTCATTTTCAAGAAAATCAAAATTTTCCATATAAAGGGTAGTTTAGGGTGAGGTTCCTTTCTTCAAAATCTTCGTGTCGCATCCTTGAAAGACAAACTTAAATACCAACTTTGGTTTTTAAACTACTTTTCGTTTTTGAGTTATGCTGTCCTCAGACACACACACAGACACGCACACGGACCTTTTTCTAAAAATGCTCTTTTTGGATTCAGGAGATTTCAAAACATATTTGAGGTGAAATCTCGACATCGAATTTTTGGATGGAATACAATACTTCCCCTACAAACCAAACCAAAAGAAAATCACTTCACAATATTATCACTTTCACAATTTATAAAACATTGTCGTTAATTTTGTATTCCTAAAATATTTAACTACATCACCCCAGAGTTATTTTATGGATACGCTGTTTATATTGCTGTTTTGCATTGTTAAAGCCTATAATGTGTTATATAACCATAAATATGAATGTAGTGTGGTTGCAAAGTTCTGTGCACTGCGTTTTAAAATTTATACTTGTGCAAATCTTATTTTAAGGTGGTTTTTAACTGTAGAATAAAATCATGCATCATAATAAGTTTATAGTGTGCAGTTCAGAAAGCATTAATTGTGGATTAATAGGTAAACTTGAAGTATATGTTCGTTCTTTTGACCCCATGTTTGAACAGAAAACGAATTTAGTAAAATGTAAGGTGTTTTATATTTACCGAGGCCTTAGTTTCCCTTCTTTCCCTTTCTTTACCACTCTACAGTGACAGCGGATTCATGTTTCTGGCAAGACATAGTTATAACCAATGATGAATGAGAATTATTGATTATTTCTGACGGCTCAGATCGTTACTCAACTGGTTTTTTTTTTTTTTTTTTTTTTTTTTTTTTCCCACACCACGTCGTATACATCAGAAGCTGCACGAGGTCAGATTATTGGCTTTAAGGCAAGCTAGCAACAGTTCAACAAACTTCAGAAATTGTGAAAATTCACAGAAATGTAATTAAATGTTAATGCCACCCAAAAAAGACATACTTATTAGAGTAATGTTACCTCCCCCCCTCACCATAACCTTTGCTTGTCCTCACGTCTCTTGCCACGTATTGCAACTGTCATTGGTCACTCACCCCGTAAGACGATAAGAAACTGAGAGATGGTCCCAAACGTGCATATTACTGAATTCGTTTTGTGTGCATTCGAAAATCGATAGTTACGCCTTCAACTTATATTGTTATGTTGGCCTTAACGCTATAATACAAATAGCATATACGCTATAACATTTACAATGTAGACTTTGAAAAACGAAAAGACAAAGTGAACGTATTGGGATATCATTTACAGTATTAACTATTATATAGAGTAACTTAATTGCGTATGCAGGAATTCATAGTTTCACTTTAAGCTGCGTGAATATGTGCAATGTATTGATTGCTACATATGGATATTTGATTGGTGGATTACCATTATCGTTATGAACTGGTGCACCTTTGATGGATAGCAGGGTGGTTATGTAGAGAATAAGGGATATAATGTGGCCCATTAAAGTGCCGTATAGGCACCAAGAGTAAAACATTTCAATGAAATAAAAAATGTGCTACTGTTTGAAATAGACTAAACCAGACATGGGGAAGTAGGGTGACAGGAATGCAATCGAGTATTTATCCTCCCCACTTTAATCACGTCACCAAATGCAAGCCACCTGTCTTCCGATTCTGTTCGTTTACGGATACACACGTCTTTACAAACAAGGTAAGTTTCAAGGCGTGCAGTGGCGGAACCGAATAAAACGTGTATTCGTTTAGCAAACACAATGCTTTATTTTTACTAGGAAGACGAAAGTACTAGTGTTCCCATTCGGCTTTGAACATATTATTTTCTTTTTTCTGTTTTTTTTTTTACCTTGTTATGTGACATGATTCCACCACTGACACAATTTGAGGGATGGACCACTTCTCTAAGATAGATAAATAACAGCGAGGATGTGACGTGGTAGCTAATCGGTGGATTAAAGTATACAAAGCTAAATAAAAAGAAAAGCGCGCTAAACAATATTATCGTTCACTATTTATAAACCATTGTTTTTTGTATTTCTAAAGGATTTAACTTCAACACCCTGGTGTTATGTATGCGCTGCTTTTATAGTCTTTTTGACATTGTTAAAACATGTTAAGTGTCATCTAAATGTATTGTGGTTTGAGCTTTTTGTGTACTGCATGTTAAAATATATTTATTTCGCTATTTTTCCGACTCGCATGCAAATCTTTTTATAGTTCTGCTTATTTGACATTTTTAACCGCTGAATAAACCCGGAGATAAAATAATAAATCGTCAGTAAGTATGCAATTCATGTAATTAGGATGTAAACCAATAATTGTGGATTAATAGCTAAACTTGAAACATACGTTCATTCCTTTGTGGTTTTATCAGTTAACTACAGTTTCCTCCGTAGCGCGGTTGGTAGCGCGCTTGCCTCTGGCGTGGAGGACGCGGGTTCGATCCCCGGTATCAGCATGGGGATTTTTACTCCTCTGGGAGGTCTGGCACGGGGTGCACTCAGCCTCGCAAGTCTCGGCGGAGACCAATTGAGGAACTAATTGATGGAGAAGTAGCGGCCCCTGGTCGAGAAGGCCTTATAACTGCCCAGGATGGCTCGGTGCGCCAGCCACGTCCCACCCTCCAGTACTTCACCCCATCAATGACGCCTGTAGTGGGCAGAGGAGAGGACGCAGGGGGTGGCTGGCAAGGCTTAGCTCTTCATGGGTTGTTGCACTAGGGGTTTTAACTACAGTTTTATTGAAACAAATTAATATTTTTCACAAAGGAGACTTTATTTATTTAGGTTAGCATAAACAGAAATTAAAAAGAAAGCTCAAATACATTATCTCAATATTTATATTATCTTATAAAATACACTCCCAGTTAAAGAGTTAACGTCCGAGTTTCATAGTATTCATAAGAGCACGTCTATTGCCATTATACTGAAGTTTCATAAGAAAATTTATACTTGACCAGGAGTAAAGTTTAAAACATTTACAAAATCGATAGTTGTGCCTTCAACTTTTGTTATGTTGGCATTGATACAATATATAGTTTAACCTCTTTTAAAGGTGTTCTCACCTCTGTCCTTAATTTTTTATTTCTAGACTATTTAACTTCAATACCCGGAGTTATTTTATAAATACTTTGTGTTTTATTGCTTTTTCTCATTGTCAAAGACAGTAATGCCATCTAAGAACAAAAGTAAATATAATTTGGTTGCAACGTTTTGTGCCCTGCTTTTTAAAATATATTTGTCATTGTTTCTATCGACTCACGTGCAAACCGTTTTTATGGTTTTGCTTGTTGTGATGTGTTTAACTGCTGAATAAACCCGGAGGGAGAATAACGCATCGTAAATAAGTTCATAGTTCATGTAATTAGGACGGAAACTATTAATTGTGGATTAGTAGGTAAACTTCAAACATATGCACATTCATTCCTTTGATCCAATAGCATTTCACTGGATCATAATAAAAGCACAACTTGCTAAACCTCACCCTGTGTACAGAAAGTTGTGTTTTGAAGGAATTCTCTGTGTGTGTTTGTGTATGTGTGCGCAAGTCGATGCTGTGGTTTTATCTGAAATATGATCAGCGTGGAATGCTAGGGCAGGGCGGATCAGCTTCATTAAATTATGTTGTTTCCGCTGGCAGTGGGGGATTTTTTGTGACATAGTAATCAGCTTTGGTTAATGGTATCCGTAAGTCAACAGGTATGACTAGTCCTAATCAAGGGAACGTGGACAATGTTTGCTATGCCAACCGGTGATTCTGCAGGGATGGACGCGGTTTGGTTTACCGTTTGTACAGTCATAAAGGTATCCAGGTGTTAACTTGCGCATGTATCATTAAGCCTACACTGGATTACATTAATTTGCACTACACTGACACTAACCCATCATCGCCATAAACCAGATATTGTCTTTTAAAGGGGGATGGCTGTTCTCTATGAACACGTGTATTTTTAAACACGGCCTTTGTATTCAGATCGCAAATACACAGGCAGTAAATGATGTATGAGCCGAAAATGCACATGTGACAGAGGACACCTGTACCAACATAAAACTTCTATGCACTTTGCTGTTTGTAGAAACAGTTGTCATTCTGTGAATCAGAGATAAATATCGTTGAAAGACCTTCAGCACCAGTTATGCCTAGCATAGATTTGTAAAGCAACACTTCCAAAATTTGTAAAAAGTACGATTTATTTACAAGGTGATGTTTTATCCACTGTAAAATGTGTGATGAGCTTCAGAAGGCGGCCGCAATTGTTTTGGTTTATACTATTTCATACATAGAGACATTAAGTTATTTACGAAATTATCACCTAATCATTCTTCTGTTCTGTACAAATCCACCAGGCCTTTGTTTTGTTTGCTCAGAGTAGACAACCCTATCGCATCAATCCCTGAAAAGCTATATATTACACATTGCAGTCAGTTAACAATGAAAACAATCAATTTTACAACTGTGTTTTTAACAATCATTTATTTAATAATCCACAGGAAAGTTAATTTTTTAATGTTAAAAGTAAAGTGAAATTCATCTGAGAACAAAAACGGGTTTTCTATAATAACAGAAGATCAATATATATAAATCTTAGTTTTCGTTTTCCTTAGTTGTCAGTACTAATTCAGTCCAACCACACTAATCCAAATGAATTATAGAATTTTAACATTTTATGGTTAAATCTTTGCCATGTAGTGTTTAAATTCACGTTTTGTATATGAAATTTTCCGATATATATCATTGGACGGTCTCACCTTCCCAGATACATTCCAGGTCGGAAGTTTTATACCTTTTCTACAAAATTGTCAAAATAACGAAATACAAAACTTGGCAACATCCTGAACATATAAGTGGTAAAGATTAAGTTCATTCCGACCTGAAGCTTAACTTATCCCGGCATATTTAAACTATAATTTATTTATTTAATTTTAAAAAGTACATAATTTTTTCTTTAAACAACAAAAGCTGTCTCAGGTAAAATGTCAGGTTTAAAAGGCTTATCGTTGAAGGATAGTCATGTAAAATTACTGCATCTAGCAGAATTAAACTGTAACCCTAAAATATCTTTGTGCACCTTGCACCAAAATGTAGAAAGGTAAACTAAATTCAAGCTATGGGTTCATATCCCAGCTGTGGAGTTAACTTCTATTTTTAATTCCCAATAATTCGATAAAAAACCCCTCCTTAAAAATATTAATTAGAGGTTATTAATTTCGCAGCTTGAGAATTTATTTGAACTGATCCCAAATAGTGCATATTACTAAGTTCGTTTTGTGTGCACTTTGCTTCGCGCGTGTCTAAGACAGAGACTTCAGATTTTCAGAGTTTATTTGGCACAGATGCAACTATAATAATGCGATCTGATTTACTTTATATGCCACTAGTCTTTGTAGCTTTTTAAGGGCAAAATGTAATTATAAAAATGTATCGTTAAAACTGGTTTTTCAAGGAACTGTGTAATTGTCAACAAATTCCATTCATATTCTACTTAATTGCAGTCTTGTAAACACTAAGTCAAAATTTTATAGAGCTCTCTGTAATATGTAGTTTTCTTATTTATGTGTGAGAGAGAGGAAGTAGATGGTATGAAATGATTCTTCCTATGAATGCGATGGATATAATTGGTTCCTCTGTACTGAACTTGCATCAGGAATTGTCATTTTTACGGCAGAGACCATGTTGTGAAGAGCATAAGAAAATAGGTGCATTGTGAATTATATATTAATTCATAATCCTATTTTGCTTTGAATGAATTCTAAATAGCATACTCATGTTCAGTACTCTTTAAATATTGAAAAACAGTAAAATCTGAAAATGTGTAATTTCACCCCATTTCACACTGCTTTGGGCACACATTTCCCTGATATCTAGTCTTACTGATCTGAATTTATAATCTGATACCTTTCTAGTATACGAGTCTATTTGTGATTTTTTATATATCTTGACAGGAACGAAATGTAGATAGTTGGATGTTTATAATTTACTTTTCTTCAAATTAAACTCGAGAAAAGTTTCCTGGACTCCCGCCCTCGACTACCAAGGTTTCATGTTTGTCGTTCACTTCCCAGGAGCTATTGAGGTGCTTCTTTACTTTCATGATTTTAATTAAACTTCCTCAAAAGTATATTTAAAAATGAAAACCTGCTTCACCATACGACTTCAATATTTATTTTTGAGGTTGTTTAAATTAAGGCCCAAGCACACAGAATTATGTATATATTCAAACAAAAATGGCACAAAGTATAACAGCATAAGTACTTCTTTGGAAGATAGTGTTTTTTGTCCACTTCCGATTCGCGCTACCATGCTGGAAACTTCAATTTTATAGCCTAAACTGTCTACATGCTGTGCTAATTTTGCTGCACTTATATGGATGAACTGTATTAAATTCCCATGATATACAGTGTATAGTTTCAAATATAAAGTATACCTTGCACTATTTTCAAAGACTATTTCGTATACTCGTAATTTTTTCTTTCTTCACGCAAGCAGCTGTATATATCACTGCAACTGTTTTATAAGCACTACATTTGTTGGTGTTAATTCTGTGATTGGTTCCACAAAACACCAGTAAACCTAACACCAGGAATTCTGTCACCGTACCGTTAATGTTTGAATATGTTGTTGTTAGCTAATGCTGGATTTCTGACAATGAAGTCATTAATCCTCTTGCTCTCCAATATTTTTCACTGATGATATTGAAGAGAGCAATAGCAGTAATAGTGACCTCTTTTTAGAGAGCACCATATTTTTATGTTTTGGCGGTCACATCGCTCTCTCACAACCCCCAGAATGTCTGGAGGACCACACCTGTCGTTGGTTTACGGGTCTCACCGACCTGACCGGGAGAGTTATCAAAATAAATTCACCGACCATTTCCTCTGATCACCAATCAGAGGACGTATTACATGCCATGACAGGTCAGCATGTTGGGGTTAAGGTTTTATAGAGAAATGGAGAGGTTGGAAAAATAAAGACTCCCTGGCTCTCAAGAACCCTAATAGCATCGGGGTCGGAAGAGAACAAGAGATGACCAAGGTAAGGTCAGATAGAAAAGTTACAGTGAGGAGCAAAACACCAGTAAGTGGAAGTAATGTTCTGCTCAGCTTGGATACCTTGTGGTCGCGATTCACATATCCTCTAGACGGAGACCTCTGAGTCAAGTATATGATATTAAGTTTAAAACATTGAAAGGTTTCAGTTTTATTTTCATGCAATATCTTCATTACACCATTATTCTGCTGAAATATTACTGTAATGGGCAGTACCTGTTGTTGGCAATACTGGAAGCGAGTAATACATCGGATGTTAAAACTTTCTGCTGGCACCAATCAGCAGTCTCACTGCTAGACGTGGTTTCCAAATGTAGCACAGTGTTGCCAACTCAGTTTTACAAAGACCACGTGGTTTCAATTGCTGCAGTATTTGTGCAGTTTTTTTCCGGCAGGTAAATGGTACAACAATTGTCTTCATATTCTACTATTCTGAAGCTGTAATAATCGTTGTATCCTAGTTATTGGATCGCCATTTGAAGCTGAAGTCGTTGGTGATGTGACGTTGCCCTTCGATGTAGCTCGCCTCGGCTAGTTCTGCATAAGATCTCTTTATCTCGGGTTTGCGTAAGTGTAATGGACAACCCAAGAACAACTTTTCATATCCTTTATTTCAAATATTTTCGGGAGATATGCCGATTCTATATGTGTATCTGTAGAGGCATCGCAATCACATCCGCGCAGCACGAACTCCCGTACTGGTCTCTGGTTGAGTACTGACTCTTCCTCTCTTACCCACGCTAAGAAGACCGTTCGTTCATTTGAATGTCATGACGTCATCCAAGAAAGCCTCGTATCCAAAATGCTATTTCCTTTTCCCGCAATTTAGAAATGTCCCTTTCTATTATAACATGTTCTTTTATGAATTTCAAATATATAATTACTTTTTTAGGATTAAACGATGTTTACTTTATATTTTATTAGATATCTCGCGCGACTTTTAAGGTTTGTAGAACTGACTTTCGAACGTGTATTTAAACTATGTGGTATGACGTCATGACTCGTTAATTTCAAACCAATAATGCGTTTATTCTACAAATTTAACGACTATTATTTACTCATATCTTGCTCACCTTACAACACTTCCTGCTATATTATCTATTTATGTTATTACTCAATATTTATCGCAAATCTCATATCCGGCAATTAAATTAAAACGTGTCTTTTTCAAAAGCCCATTCGATCGGAAATCTAAATTTCGGTATCAATTCTGTGATCATTTATATACATTATATAATATTATATACATAATGTTTGAATATAAATTCGAAGCAGTTTTCGTGTACCTCTAATGGTTTGAATATCTCATGTGCTATCACTCTATCGTTAACAGATTCGACTTTCTACTAAATGCTTCTTCCAACATGTTTGCTTTTCGCTGTAAAATATTTCTTGGAATGTGGAACATCGGGGTGAGGGTGGTGCTTCACGCAATTCGATGAATGAATTTTAGATTTGTGGCAAAACATTGGCTGTTGTCGCAGAAACTTGCCAACTCTAATTTGACCATCTCGTATTTCCTCCATTCTATCTTAACCTTTTCTTTTGTTTTCCTTTTATTTTTTCTCTGTTTCTGTTAAGTTCCAAGTTTCAGTTAATTTCAGTTTAAGCGTGCTTTTTCAAATTCTACCGCACAGTAAAATTGATAGATTTCACTAGAAATACATTTTTGGACACCCTAAATCTGAAAAGTAAATTTTCACTAAAAGATCCCTATGTCCGTCCTTGTGATATGTGATTGTGTAGTGATATTTTCACTGAAATGAAATTCCAAGGATGCAGCACGAACATTTTCACAACATACTCCAATTTAAACTATCGTTTGCTTGCACAATTTTTTTCTTAACGTTCTAACGATGTCTGAAATACATTAAGTTTAAGAATACGCATCTATGTACAAACGCTGAAAATTTCAAAAGGTGACGGTTTATCAAATAGTACAAATCTTTTGCTTTACATTGATGTATTTTATAGCCTTAAGCCCTTTTTAACTGTCACGTGGCATTTTAAGTGATTACGTGCAAGTGGTCATGTCCATTTAAATCAATACAGTTTCATTCTCCTTGCTACCTCTTCAAACTTAGTGTTTTCAAGTTTTTGTTTTTAGCACCCTTTGCTTTTTAAACACGACGCAGTTTTAAGTATATATGCATGAAATTTGGTTTACTTGCTTAGAAATAACATTAGAAGGAAATTCTGAGATAAGTTTTTCACAACATGAATATCTTCTGGGTAATTTAATATTAAAGTTCATATTTCGAAATTTACATAAAAGAAATAATGAATTTTAACTTTATAACTTATTTTTATCCAAACTAATAAAAAGGTTAAGAATTATCAACATAAGTGAAAATTAGGTTTTTCAAATCAAAATTGATCGTTTTCATTTATGAAAATATTAAACAATTATAAAATATTAATATCTTACCAGCTAATTTGACTAAACGTGTGAAATTTGGCAGATATACTCCTCACTATACAGTGATTGTTGTGTTAAAATTCCAAATAAATCCAATAAAAACCGTAGATTTTCAAAATTTCACAGATTACTATCCTTAAAGTAGGTATATGCATTACAAATAATTTTGACGCTAAAATTTTATAGGCATTCTTACCGTTTTTAAGTGGAAAGTAAGTATCCGTTTTTTCCCGGTGCTCTTACAAAGATTTAAAGGCATCGCAAAGGGATCTAATTTTTAAAAAAAATCTTTATTATCTCTTTAACCTGCTATATCTTCCTTGCATATAAGGAAATGTCTAAATTTGGCAATTTATCTGAACAAGCAGTAGGCAGAAAGATTTCCAAAGAATAGTTAGTAAAGGAATATGTACAGAAAGGCATCTGAATGCTTCTTCTTTACCAGTTTACCCTCCCCTTATGTAGGATTACGCCCCCTAGTGTAATAATGGAGCAATTGGTGGAATGAGTGCCCGGGGGAAACCGGGAAACCCGGAGGAAACCCGTTCTGACGCCGCTTCGTGAACCCGGACCGTCTAGTTGGTAGGCAAACGTACAAAAATGATATTGAACTATGAAACTAGAGGATAACACCAGCTAGAAGAAGACCGAGTAGTGATATGTCTGAGGACGGAACACCTTGTGGAAGACGAAGAAAACAAATTCTCGACGTGTTGTAACCTCAGATTTTCTGTATTTTTGTTTGATTCCTGGTTTACTGGCTAACTGCACAACCCAAGGAAGTTCTTAGAGGAGAGCTTAGCTGCTCGAAGCTTGTTGAGGATGTAAAAACTTCAGTCTTACCTTGTTGTGTTGTTTTTCCATTATTTAGGACCGCTTCGTGAAGATCCTCCAAGGGTTCTGATCTAGGGATTAAAGAACCTAATTTTCAACATCAGGCCCTCTATGTTCATGTCAAAAGGAACATGGAACTGAACTTCCTGAGTCCTGAGATCACAATATTAACGTTAAAATTATTTTGCCTAAATCAGTTTCTATAGGCCAAAATTTAAAAAGAAAAAAAAAAAAGAAAAAAAATACAAAATGCCTTTTTGGGGGTCCTAAAATGATAGAAAGGTACAAATTTTGTAAAGTAGATAAATATGTGTTAAGAATATTCCAAATATAACTTTTGCTTTAGAGGATTTCTATTCAGGGGGATTTTAGGGGTAGTATCATTGGACTATGGCTGTTTTAATCTTGCCATCGATACAAAGAAGACCTGAGAGAAAAAAAAATATGAGTGTAGAGTGCAAAAGGTATCAAACACGATTGAGTTGAACACATTCACAGAGCGAGAAAAAAGTTCAAAATCTGAGGTATTAAATGATACCAGAGAGGCTAACTTAAATCATTATGGTGAAAATTATTTAGGTGTGACTATTTTAAAAGTTGCATAGAATTAATTGGAAGACCGAAAAATGAGCTATGTTTTTCCACACTCGAGCCGCCCCGCTGTGCGGCCAAACCGGAAATGACTCGGAAGTCAGACAGGATGAAGAAATTTTCCCTAGTGTGCTTCTTCGTCGATAGATGGATCCTTGATGTCATCATGTATGCATATAGAACATTCTTTTACGCCTTCATTTTCCATAAAAATCTTATGTGCGACGAATAGAGTCTTCAGTGCAAGAAAGTAAATGAAAAATAGTTCTTATATTTCGTGCTGTCTGTTCAGCAGGTCATGGTCTTATGGGAGTGAAGGGGAGAGGAGAGGAATTCCACTATACTGTAACCTGAGTTTTGTAACTGAGATAACGTTGATGCTGATTAAGTTGCCAATTTACCTCCGGTGTTATCCTCTTATTGGCTAGTATAATAACATCTCTTCATTTTAGTTTGAACGAGTCAGTAATGCTATCTCGGAAGTAAAGAAAGAGGAGTGTAGAAATAGATAAATCCCCTGGTATAGATATTTAGATGACATTTTTCTATTGTACCTGAGGAATTGATCAGTCATGTATTAAAGCTTTTGAATTCACAAGATAAGGCCACAAAATTCGGAAATTGAAAACAAAGGCTGTCTTGCATTCCCGCATTTCAAGATCTAAAGAAAAACCAATGAACTGAATTTTGGCATTCTTAGAAAGTCAACACATATTGATAATTATATGAAAAACAAAAGCTTCAACGCTCTTGCACATAAATTAGACGTTTTCAACTGTTTAATTTATAGGTAGATAAATATACCCCTTAATACGAAAGAATTTAACAGAGAATGTGAACACATTATTTACTTAATGGTTTTAGTACAGAATTTGTATATAAAAAGAAAAATTTAAATACCGAACGCTGTAAATGAAGCTTCTACTTTCAAAGAAATAAAAGATGTCCGCATATTTAAAAAAGCTTACTGACCACCCTTGGGCTAATAAAAAATTTAAAACAATTTTTAAAGAACCTGGCATAATTTTGACTCCTAAAAATAAATACAATATTAAAAAGTTGCTTATTTTTTTTCTAAAAAGGACAAAATTCCAAATTGCAAGAAGTCTGGCATTTATCAAGTGGACTGTCTGGACTGCGATAAGATTTACGTTGGGGAAAACAAACCGTCATCTGGAAACTAGAAAAAAGAACATTTTAGAAAACTCAAGTATAAACAGAGAAATCAGCTGTGGCAGATAATTTTTGGTCACTTAATCATGAAATAAATAGAGGTTAAATTAATAAAGCAGTTAAATGGACCCATTGAATTGATGGTTTGAAAAAAAAATTCATTTTGAAAAAATATTGAGAATGTTATGAATTTTTGAAATACCGTCTATTGATTCTGTTACTAAATTCGTTTTGAGATCAGGAGTGGGTAATAACGTCATCACATATGTCAGTGTGACGTCAGTGCTAGGTTGCAGCGGTTCGTAGCTTGGATTGGCCAAGATCAGTTTAGATAGATAGATAGATAGATAGATAGATAGATAGATAGATAGATAGATAGATAGATAGATAGATAGATAGATAGATAGATAGATAGATAGATAGATAGATAGATAGATAGATAGATAGATAGATAGATAGATAGATAGATAGATAGATAGATAGATAGATAGATAGATAGATAGATAGATAGATAGATAGATAGATAGATAGATAGATAGATAGATAGATAGATAGATAGATAGATAGATAGATAGATAGATAGATAGATAGATAGATAGATAGATAGATAGATAGATAGATAGATAGATAGATAGATAGATAGATAGATAGATAGATAGATAGATAGATAGATAGATAGATAGATAGATAGATAGATAGATAGATAGATAGATAGATAGATAGATAGATAGATAGATAGATAGATAGATAGATAGATAGATAGATAGATAGATAGATAGATAGATAGATAGATAGATAGATAGATAGATAGATAGATAGATAGATAGATAGATAGATAGATAGATAGATAGATAGATAGATAGATAGATAGATAGATAGATAGATAGATAGATAGATAGATAGATAGATAGATAGATAGATAGATAGATAGATAGATAGATAGATAGATAGATAGATAGATAGATAGATAGATAGATAGATAGATAGATAGATAGATAGATAGATAGATAGATAGATAGATAGATAGATAGATAGATAGATAGATAGATAGATAGATAGATAGATAGATAGATAGATAGATAGATAGATAGATAGATAGATAGATAGATAGATAGATAGATAGATAGATAGATAGATAGATAGATAGATAGATAGATAGATAGATAGATAGATAGATAGATAGATAGATAGATAGATAGATAGATAGATAGATAGATAGATAGATAGATAGATAGATAGATAGATAGATAGATAGATAGATAGATAGATAGATAGATAGATAGATAGATAGATAGATAGATAGATAGATAGATAGATAGATAGATAGATAGATAGATAGATAGATAGATAGATAGATAGATAGATAGATAGATAGATAGATAGATAGATAGATAGATAGATAGATAGATAGATAGATAGATAGATAGATAGATAGATAGATAGATAGATAGATAGATAGATAGATAGATAGATAGATAGATAGATAGATAGATAGATAGATAGATAGATAGATAGATAGATAGATAGATAGATAGATAGATAGATAGATAGATAGATAGATAGATAGATAGATAGATAGATAGATAGATAGATAGATAGATAGATAGATAGATAGATAGATAGATAGATAGATAGATAGATAGATAGATAGATAGATAGATAGATAGATAGATAGATAGATAGATAGATAGATAGATAGATAGATAGATAGATAGATAGATAGATAGATAGATAGATAGATAGATAGATAGATAGATAGATAGATAGATAGATAGATAGATAGATAGATAGATAGATAGATAGATAGATAGATAGATAGATAGATAGATAGATAGATAGATAGATAGATAGATAGATAGATAGATAGATAGATAGATAGATAGATAGATAGATAGATAGATAGATAGATAGATAGATAGATAGATAGATAGATAGATAGATAGATAGATAGATAGATAGATAGATAGATAGATAGATAGATAGATAGATAGATAGATAGATAGATAGATAGATAGATAGATAGATAGATAGATAGATAGATAGATAGATAGATAGATAGATAGATAGATAGATAGATAGATAGATAGATAGATAGATAGATAGATAGATAGATAGATAGATAGATAGATAGATAGATAGATAGATAGATAGATAGATAGATAGATAGATAGATAGATAGATAGATAGATAGATAGATAGATAGATAGATAGATAGATAGATAGATAGATAGATAGATAGATAGATAGATAGATAGATAGATAGATAGATAGATAGATAGATAGATAGATAGATAGATAGATAGATAGATAGATAGATAGATAGATAGATAGATAGATAGATAGATAGATAGATAGATAGATAGATAGATAGATAGATAGATAGATAGATAGATAGATAGATAGATAGATAGATAGATAGATAGATAGATAGATAGATAGATAGATAGATAGATAGATAGATAGATAGATAGATAGATAGATAGATAGATAGATAGATAGATAGATAGATAGATAGATAGATAGATAGATAGATAGATAGATAGATAGATAGATAGATAGATAGATAGATAGATAGATAGATAGATAGATAGATAGATAGATAGATAGATAGATAGATAGATAGATAGATAGATAGATAGATAGATAGATAGATAGATAGATAGATAGATAGATAGATAGATAGATAGATAGATAGATAGATAGATAGATAGATAGATAGATAGATAGATAGATAGATAGATAGATAGATAGATAGATAGATAGATAGATAGATAGATAGATAGATAGATAGATAGATAGATAGATAGATAGATAGATAGATAGATAGATAGATAGATAGATAGATAGATAGATAGATAGATAGATAGATAGATAGATAGATAGATAGATAGATAGATAGATAGATAGATAGATAGATAGATAGATAGATAGATAGATAGATAGATAGATAGATAGATAGATAGATAGATAGATAGATAGATAGATAGATAGATAGATAGATAGATAGATAGATAGATAGATAGATAGATAGATAGATAGATAGATAGATAGATAGATAGATAGATAGATAGATAGATAGATAGATAGATAGATAGATAGATAGATAGATAGATAGATAGATAGATAGATAGATAGATAGATAGATAGATAGATAGATAGATAGATAGATAGATAGATAGATAGATAGATAGATAGATAGATAGATAGATAGATAGATAGATAGATAGATAGATAGATAGATAGATAGATAGATAGATAGATAGATAGATAGATAGATAGATAGATAGATAGATAGATAGATAGATAGATAGATAGATAGATAGATAGATAGATAGATAGATAGATAGATAGATAGATAGATAGATAGATAGATAGATAGATAGATAGATAGATAGATAGATAGATAGATAGATAGATAGATAGATAGATAGATAGATAGATAGATAGATAGATAGATAGATAGATAGATAGATAGATAGATAGATAGATAGATAGATAGATAGATAGATAGATAGATAGATAGATAGATAGATAGATAGATAGATAGATAGATAGATAGATAGATAGATAGATAGATAGATAGATAGATAGATAGATAGATAGATAGATAGATAGATAGATAGATAGATAGATAGATAGATAGATAGATAGATAGATAGATAGATAGATAGATAGATAGATAGATAGATAGATAGATAGATAGATAGATAGATAGATAGATAGATAGATAGATAGATAGATAGATAGATAGATAGATAGATAGATAGATAGATAGATAGATAGATAGATAGATAGATAGATAGATAGATAGATAGATAGATAGATAGATAGATAGATAGATAGATAGATAGATAGATAGATAGATAGATAGATAGATAGATAGATAGATAGATAGATAGATAGATAGATAGATAGATAGATAGATAGATAGATAGATAGATAGATAGATAGATAGATAGATAGATAGATAGATAGATACTTTATTTCACTGCTTAGAGCATGGCCCGGTGGCAGCACTGTCAATATAATATACAATTCCTTACAACATATACAACAGTTTACCTTGATAATGGCACAGAGAGAGTGCTGAAACGTACGTTGGTTATTGAGGTTAACTCAATTTTATTGAAGTGAGGTTTTTAGTCTCTACATACTTTGTATTATTGGTAGATAAATTTCCGCCTGGGAGTTCTGTGAAATGTGATAAGATATTGCGGTTTCAGAACAAAGGGTTTCGGAGTAAATGTTCTATATGTAAAAGAGGCATTTATAGGAAGATTCAAACAAACAAACCTAAAGAGGATTCTAAAGCGAACACGTCGCTTGCTTGTGATATGAACCCCATGGAACTAGCTTGGGCCAAGTAAAAGGAATAGGTACAGAAACATAACATGTAACTTATTCTTAGGGGAATAGCACGATATAACGTTCGAGGTATATCGCTTGTAACCGAAAAACACTGGCAGGATTTTTAAAAACGCATAGAAAAGATAGAAAATGATCAGTGGGAGAAAGACGGAGTAGTGGAAAAAACTTTATTTTATAAGCTAATATACAGAATGAACTAAAAATAACATTTTAATTTCACTATTTTGAGTGACTTCTTTGCTTTCGTCTAGAATGAACACACATTCCATGGTTGGTACTACTATCGCAAGCGCGACCAGAAGGGACGATTACTGCTTTGGATATCGCTGTTTACCTGGAATTGTCTATTGACGTACTCACTTGCTGAATTCCTCCCAGGGGCCATGAGCTGGTGAACAAACTGTATATGTTGCTAGATTGTATGTGTTCTTTAACATCATTATAGATAAATTCCACGACATTTGCGCACGGCTTCTCAGCATACACTGTTACTAACGTTGCTTAGAAAATTACACTAAATATTCTTGGCAAATATATTAATATCCATCTGACCCCATACCCGTTTGCTCCATCTTTACCCTACTTAATCAACATTATTTATTTTGTAAATTCTTTATTTTAATAGCACATAAAAGTCGCATCATGCTGCAAATTAGCACAATTAAATATAAATGTTTTGCAAACGAATATTCTAGACAAAGTTACACTTTTATTTTGAATTTCGGGAGAAAGCCTAGCTGCGTATATCTTCGCTTTCTCTACTATATTTTAGTTTATACTATCCACAGACATGCATTTTTTTAAGTGCCTTAGCTTTTTGGATTCAGGAAGCCTCAAAATTTGTTTTGTTGAAATCTTGGTACCCTTCCTACCAGTAAGTATAAAGAAAGTAAAATAAGAAAGAAAAACCCCAGAAAATAGCTAAGAGAAAAGACATATCTTAATTCTAGTCCGTAGATCTGGAAATCCACGGTGACAAACTACCAGATTTTATCCCAAGTTTGTGCCCAACACAAAGGGCGGAAATTAAACTGCCTTAGGACCTTGCACTCCCAAATAAATTAAACTCGAAATTAGCTCAGTCGAACGTCAGCATTTAATTTTAGCTTATCCTTGCATATTAGAACAGTTCTATCAAAAGTGGATGAAAGTGAACCAGAATTTTCTAATAATTATTTCCCTTGTTTCAGGTATTGCATATAACTTATATCGTGTAGAACGGACTTCCTCCAAGCATAAGGCTCTACTTGCTCACAACCAGACATCCTTCAGGTTAGACCATCTGTAACTGCATGTCGTTATCAACTGCAATTCTGCCGAAAAGTTATTTTTTCGTTGTTTTGTTATGTTTTAGGTTATATTTTCAGAAGTTTAGGTCATACACGTATTTTGGTAATTTTAAAGCGTAAATGCATGCTTATTTCAACAATTTTTAGGTGATAAAAATCCGAACCGTAAAAACATCCGCAAAAGGAAAGGGATGAAATTTGAGTGGTCAAAAGGCTGCGTTTTAAAACTTATAGGTTTTCAATAGTTTAAAACAACGTGATCGTGTCGGTCCTTTCTGGTTTCAACACGTGAGTGTGTAATATAGTGCCTTATTTTTTAAGGAAGAGAAAAAACATGATTTTCCACGGGGTATATAGCTATTAGAGCCCCAGGGGTATATTTCTAGTGCTGCAAGTGCACTGAGTTTAAAATCTGTATTACGGATTGTCGCAATTTGCTTTTTTTTATTTAATTTCATTGGAACTATTTCATTGAAGTGTTTTGGAATAATTTACAAGATAAGAGGGTAACTAAAGAATGCGAGTGTCAACGTTATTTATATTGATGGGATTGTTTACATTGTAAATTTATATCAATACAAATAATTGTGAACTAAAGTATGTATGCTAGTATTGAAGAAGTTGGTAGTTTGATATCGAAAAAATCAAGAAAATATATGAAGGGCTGTAAACTCGTTTTAAAGAACAATGCATAAATTGATTCAGGAAATGTTTTATGAGTTTATTTCACGTAAACATCGAGGGTATAGTGTATTTGTTAGTTAAAGTAATTAGTCATTAAGGTTAGATCGCTGTTGTACCTGCACAAGTAGGGATGTTGGGTTTTGGTAATACTGAAGTAATGCTATTATAGATCATATTGGTTTAATAGATTTTCATGCCATGCAAGAAAACGAAATATAGTTCGGTAGTAGGGAAAATAATATTTTGATTTCTTTTGGGTTATTTGGGAAAGTTTTTTTCGGAGAACTTAAGGATTGCCTTAATACCACCACAGGGGTAGTACAGATATGTTATATTGATGAAAGAACCAATATTACTTTCAAGAATGTCGTAAAAATTTTATTAGCACTCAAAAATCGTCACTTTCCTGTGAATCAGTTTCCGCTAAACAATGGTGTATTTCGACGCTACTAACAAAAAACTGGCTAGACATAGCCAACAATTGTAAAAGGTCAACATATCTTGCAAAACTAGCTGCAATTAATTTAAATTATTCTCACTTGCGATGGTTTCTTTTATGAGAATCACATCAAATTCACAATTACTTGTCACTTTATAATATACATTAATATTTTTGGTCGTTACACTATTGATCTGAGTCCATTCCCCATGTTGGTTGTAGAACAATGAACAAAAGAAGTCAGCCTATGCTGCCTATATTCTGACATAATTATTTCGGGGGATTTTTTTATCGAATGTAATATTGCTATAGGCTACTACGGTATAGTGTCACAAACTTATAGTAAACAGGCTACCTGGCCTAGCATGATCGGCTAAAATATTACCTGAATTTCACAGCCAGATTAATATTGACAAGCGAAAATTGCAATTTATTCTTAGGTGGCTATTCGAAGTGCACATGTCTACGAGAAAATCTCTACCATGACATAGTCCCAAAGAGCCCATTACTCTACAAATAAATTGATTGCTACTAAATGATACCTTTAAACGTGCATATAGGCTAAGAATACCACCCTAAGAATAGCAAAGAACCTTCAGATCACGACTGCACCTAAGCCGAGGCAACAGGCACAATAATACAGCAAAAAGCTATTCCGAGAATAGTTCAAACCTGTTCGCCAAAGCAAAAGCCATTAAGCCCAACAAAACTTCATAAAAAACCCGATGTGTTGCGCTCACATGACTTTCTCTGCTCTTGTACTAACCATCCTTACAAACTCTTATTCCTATATCTTCTTCATGTTAGTTGAGATAAACATTTGTACAAATTATCTTATTGTTTATTTCCTTGTAGGTGCAAGGGAAATGTTAGAATACAGTAGGCTTTGTGCAATAGTCAAATCCTTTAAAGCTTTGAGATCCCGTTCTCTTTGCACACTTAACATATAAAAAATGAAGAACTATGTTCCATTTCACGAAAGAAAGTTTTTCGAAACTCACACAAATAACAAGGAATATCTCCAAAATGGTTCACTCTAAAACAAAGATTTATTTCGACATAAATTGTATTTTAGCAAAATATACATTTTTTTGTTTACGAGTTATTGAAAAGTTATCCAGAGTAAACAGCGCTACATAGGCTATAGCCAGAAAATTCAAAATATACATTTCATTTGTCATACAAATAGTTTAAACATATGACATTTTAATAAAAATTATTAGTGAGTTTCAAGAAAATCAAAATTTTTGAAAACCTTCCATGTAAAGAGTAGTTTAGGGTGGGGCTATTTTCTTCAAAATCTTCGTGTCGCATCCTTGAAAGACATTAAACTTAAATATCAACTTTAGTTTTTAACGGACTTCTCGTTTTTGAGTTACGCTGACCACAGGCAGACAAACACAAATGGACCTTTTTTTTTTCTAAAAATGCTTTTGTTGGATTAAGGGGGTCTCAAAACATATATTTCCATTGAAATATCCATATCGAATTTTTGAATTTTTGTGTGGAATACAATACTTCCTTTACTTACCAGTAGAAAAAGTAAAAATTTAAGAAAAGAAGGGAAAACATGCTAGTTTCGTCATCTATAATAGACATAATGATCCAATTCCTTCAAGTTACCACTGTAATAATCGGGCGTTTATTGACTTTCATTTATGTGGCCTTATCTCATTAAGTTACAATTTTCAGCGTTGTGAGGTTTGGCGTATTCTTCGCGTTTCTTTAGCAGCCAACTGCCGCGCTATTTCGCGAGATAGAGCGATTGCTAGGCTACCTTTCATTCTCTCGAACGATTTCATCGGTGGGTTCGGCCAGATCTTTGGGCGAGTGTAGACATTTTCTACTAGTAATTTTTTATTGCAGCGGAAAGTTCAGATTTTCTGTCTTTATTGGGTTTGCCCGTTACTACTAAGCTTTTCAGACCACATATACATATTTATTTAATTTACAAGCCGAGCTAGACATAGAGCTTGTTTTCATTAATTTTAAAGAGCGTTAAGTTTGTGATCAGAAATTTATTATGTAATTCTTATACTTATAACGTTGTGAGGTGAAACGTGGCAGTTTCAAAATGGTTATAAGTATTCTGATTTACGTCAAGGGTACTGCGGTCTTGTTTATTTTGTATTAAAGTTCGTTATAAGCCTTTGTTTCACATCAAGCTTTCTAGCGAGAGTGAATTGTATTTATCTGGACTGTTTCATAAATAAAATATGAATTTAAATACTATGTCGCGAAGATCTGACCACAAAATGATACAATTATATATAAGTAAAAATAACCTCAAATGCATTCATTTCGATTTGCATAGCATTGCCAAATGAGGAAAACGAAACACAAGAATTACGTGCATTTCGATCTTCTCTTGTTATAACAGAAAACTAATTTATAATCTCAAATACATCTCTTTATTTTTTACAATAACAAATAACCTTTATTCTGGAAAAATACACCAGTTATTAAAAGAACAATTGTTAAAAACAATGTCAAATTGCAATATAGTACTATTTTGATTGTTAATAGATTATGTGTTTTCAGCGATTTGTGGGACCCAGTTAGCGACACTGAATGAACAAAATGATGACAATGATTTGTACAAAACAAAAGAAGGACCAGTGATAATTCGTATATAATAAACGTTTCTGTGAAACAGAGTTAAATTATCTTGTCACTTTAACTCCTGAATTCATCGCTGATTTGGGAATAATTACTTCTGGTAATCAGCGTACATTTACCTCAATTCCATTCCGTTTCTTTAACGGAAATACCAATCGCTTTACTAAGTCGAAGTAGGACTTGAGTATACCCTATCGTTTTTCACAGTCGTAAGATAAAGGCTATCCTAAAATCCGAATTGAAAAAAATATTGACGCAGTTCTGGAATAACTCTAGTGGATCTCATCGAAGTTATCCTGGGATTTCCCTGACCCTCTCTGTGTAAATATTCCTGTCGAGCGACGAGTTCCCAAGGGAGCCGCATACCGACATCGTGTTCCAGATCTGGATTTGCCATTTCAAACAGCCTCGACGTCTGTTTTACAACTGCACGACATTAACGAGCGACAATAGGTCTGTATGGAAGATGCTGTATCGACTGACTACCACTTTACACTTCTCATTAAAGGGTTTCTTCCCTGCTGTTAGAACTCCATTATCTCATTACTGTGCAACTTGAAGACTATTAAACTTTAATTTAAGTCGTCTTGACTTTCCTTCTTTAGACAATCCCCTTAGCTTCTTCACTTTTTATTACGTTCTGCAGGCGCAAACCGTTGCAACAGTTCAATGAGTTTGACTCATTTAGGGATACCACAATCTATCAGCGTATTAATATTGTAGAATAAATGCTCCGGTACTACTTTAATTAAAGAACTTGTAATCAATTTTCCAACGTGAGATGCTTTTGTTTTGCTACGTAAGAACCCTAAAAAAGTATGATACAGAGAGTCATTGAGTGCGCACATCAGAAGTTTTTAAGAAAAGGTTTTTTAACCATCATTATGCTAGTTGTTCAGCTGTTACACAGAGTGCACAATTGAAAAGATTAAATATTGATATACTTCAATACTAATATACAAAACTGGCATACTTAATTTACTGATTCTCTTATAGAATATTTAAACCTTTAAATCTAACTTTTGTAACAATAAATCTTCAGGTTTGAATTCATTTCATTATATCTTGAGCAATTTAGATCATACCTTACATTAGTTTAGTTTTTTATGAACATTTGAATAACATTAATTCAGCTGAGTAACCTATATTCTTAGCTTGGTCCATATTATTATAACCTTACATAACCTTAAATTTATTACGTTCCTATAGGTGTAGTGACACTGACAATGAAATGTCAGACATCATGCAAATGTAATTAGATGTTTTCGCATATCAGATTAATAAACTTATCATGCGACGCAGAATTTGCCAATTGGGTAAATCAAACGATAGGAATATTGCCACATGATTTGGAAATTCCATACATAGGGCAATATTAGAGACCAAGTTTTAAATGATAAGCACGTCTTTCTATGTATTAACTGATACACAAACAGGGAAAGAAAATGTGAGACAGATGATAGGTGTGGAATGTATATGTAACCTGTTTTATGATTCAAGAAAAGTTTACACACTGCTAACACACGCGTTGGGGAATATTAAAGGCAATATTTTCTGATTTTCTCACTTGGCTTACAGTAATCATTCCACTCATACGTGGCCTGGTTAAAAACAAACAAAATTGTGCATAACAATTTCAAATTTCAACCAATGAAGAGCCTTCATTCACGAAAACTTAATCAAATTGCGTGCGAAGCAGGAAATCAGGTTAGTGGTATTTATTCTTGAAGGCCGTGACATTAGACGCTGATTTGTGCCTTTATTTTTCTTTTAAGAGATGAAAAATTACAATACACTTAAATAACATTGAATAGGCTATATAATACTTTAATTCATGAAATAGTCTTAACATATGCAACTGTTAGTATTCAAATTCTCTAGATAAATTCTGTTGTTAAATCTTGAGCAAATTTCAGCTGAGTAACCTATACTCTTAGCTTGGCCCATATTATTATAACCTTACATAACCTTAAATTTATTACGTTCCTATAGGTATAATAATACTGGCAATGAAATGTCTAACATTATGCAAATGTAATGTGGAGAATTTATAGATAGTTGGACAATTACTCGTGGCATTGCCTATGATAATCAGTGGCAACTGTTGCATCCAGTACCCAAAATATCCTTCACTCAAGCCAGTCGCGGTATTATCGCAGGTCTGCCAACTTTAACACGTTCTTACTTTCTGAATCCATGCGCAGTAAACATAACTAGGCACATAAGGGATTTGGCGAATATTCAAACTACGGAAAAGAGCAGGCGGTGTGTATGGAAACAGTTTCAAATGTTGTGGAACGAACTCGCAACGGGAACATCAGCTGGGATATAAACATGAAGAAATCAAGTGGAACGTGGGAATTATCTTCATTTACTTTTGAAAATTGTGCCTTTAACAGCTGTAATTTTAAATATAGCAGATCTACCTTTAAAGAATAGCCTACTAACAAAACATTCGTTCATTCATTATTTTGCGCTCGCAAAATTATCGTCGTATGAAACTCTTGTGGTATTATTACAGAAAAAAAGATAACACATTATTTAATCTTCATAGTTTGGGACATAAGAAATGTGTTAAACATTTCTGAATAAAAAATCTGATGTGTTGCACTTACATGACTTTCTCTACTTTTGTACTAACCATTCTTACAAACTCTTATTCCTATATCTTCTTCATGCTAGTTAAAATAAACATTTGTACAAATTATCTTATTGGTTATTTCCTTGTAGGTACAAGGGGAATATCAAAATATAGTAGGCTTTGTGCGATAGTCAAATCTTTTAAAGCTTTGAGAATCCGTTCTCTTTGCACACGTAACATAAAAAAATGAACAACGATGTTCCATTTCACCAAAGTTTTGTTTTTCGAAATTCACAGATATAACAAGGAATATCTCCCAAATGGTTCACTCAACAAGAAAATGCATTTAGACATAAATTGTGTATTTTAGCCAGATCTACATTTTTGTATAGTATGATTTGGTCTATCTCTAACGGTTCACCAGTTATGCAAAAGTCCTCCAGGGTAAGTACGGCCACAGGAGCTATATCCAGAAAATTCAAGATATACATTTCATTTGTCAAAAAATATCAAAATTGTTAGAGCCATTTTCCATGTAAAGGGTAGTTTAGGGTGGAGTAGTTTACTTCAAAATCTTAGTGTCGCATGCTTGAGAGACGTTAACTTTAGATGCAAAATTTGTTTTTTAACCTACTTTTCGTTTTTGAGTTATGCTGTCCACAGACTGACACGCACGTGCGCGCGCGCACACACACACACACACACACACACACACACACACACACGATTGCTTTTTTTGGATGCAGGGGCCTCAAAACATATTTTCTGTGAAATCTAGATATCGAAATTTTGGGTGGAATACAATAGCATAAAACATTTCTTCTACTCACATTGTCCTTTTGTCACAACATTGCAAAAATTGCACCTAAGTGTATTTAAAGAGCTGTTATTGAAAGCCAAAAGGAATATGACATTAAGTTTACTACGTCTTCCTCCTAAAGGAAGCCGATTTATTACTTTCAGAGGATACAGTGAGTGATAAAAATCGACTTTCACGTAAATACCTCCACAACACGATAACAAGAAGGAGAAAAACACCTCCAGTCGTGACAGGGGTTCATAAAAGGAAGACATGCACGTGACACACAATTAGCTTGTCCTGTTATCGACCTAGTTGAGGTCCAAATCGATAATCGATATGAGCAAATTGTTTAGTCGGTGCAAGTTCCCGGACACACTTTATGGCCACATCGTGACAGTCTCCAGCAGCACTGTCGGTTACCCAATACACTTACACTATAAATATTATGCTCCAGACATTTCTAGGTCAAGCAAAAATCCTTAGTAATATCAGCTTTACATGAAACCCTGCTGAGCAGAAGATTCTTGTTGTTGGCAATGGTTCTGCTCCACATTCCGGGATCATCTGCTGCTAGAGTGAACATAAACCCGGTGTTTCAACCGCAATGACTGCATTTCTGGATATTTACAACTACCTAACCTCAAATAGGCATTGTATTCCACCCCCAAGAATACAATACAAAACGTTACCGGAAGTGCATGTTTTAGGACCCCATTAATTGAAAAGAAGAATCAAGTCAATGCGTGCATACATTTATGAAAAACAAAATCTCGATTACATACTTTAAGAATAGTTCACGGCCTTCCAAGAATGCCACAAGAAGATTCTGAAAAACAGCTCCCCTCATCCCAAACTGTCCTTTAAATAGAACATTTTTCAAATATTTTGAGTTTCTCAAAAATGACTAACCATTTTGATTAAATTGTTGTTAGCTAATGCTGGATTTCTGACAGTGAAGTCATTAATCCTCTTGCTCTCCAATATTTCATAAATATTGAAGAGACTTAGCAGTAAATGAAACCGTTTTTTAGAGAGCACCATATTTTTATGTTTTGACGGTCACATCGCTCTCTCACAACCCCCAGAATGTCTGGAGGACCACACCTGTCGTTGGTTTACGGGTCTCACCGACCTGACCGGGAGAATTATCAAAATATATTCACCGACCATATCCTCTGATTACCAATCAGAGGACGTATTACATGTCATGACAGGTCAGCATGTTAGGGGTTAAGAGTTTATAGAGAAATGGAGAGGTTGGAAAAATAAAGACTCCCTAGCCCTCAGGAACCCTAATAGCATCGGGGTCGGAAGAGAACAAGAGATGACCAAGGTAAGGTCAGATAGAAAAGTTACAGTGAGGAGCAAAACACCAGTAAGTGGAAGTAATGTTCTGCTCAGCTTGGGTACCTTGTGGTTGCCATTCACATATCCCCTAGACGGAGACCCCTGAGTAAATTTTTTAAATATTTTTAAATTTTGATTAAATTACCATGTTTGATATTTTCATTTTCTCAAATATATAATATATCTACATATTTGTGTAGTAAATATGTGTATTTCTTAGTTTTCCAGTCATGAAAAAGCTATCCTCAGTAAACCAAATTTCGGAGCTTATTTCCAGAAAATTTAAGGTATACATTTCATTTGTTACAAAACTTCGTCGGTCGCGTCCTAATTTCCACACGGTTGGTCACATGGTATTTAGGTGTCACTGTATTTATTGACTTTGTAAACGTATTTCATTATTTCTGACAGGATTCATTACTTTTTATTTTAATGACAGTACAGTTTATTTTATCCTAATACTGTACGCCACCACGAACGAAGGCGTTTGCGCAGAAGGCAAATATTCAATGACGTCACAGTCAACTGTTTTCTAGTCAATCAGGCGTAGTCCCAGAGCGCGTATGAGTACTGCCTACAGTTTAACAGTTAAATTAAATAATTCCGAGCAATAAGCCCACTCCATTGTATGATAATTTAGGTTCGTTAAGAGTTCTGACGAAGGCAGAAGCAAAAAAAAAAAAAAAAAAAAAAAAAAAAAAAGTACAACTACTTCCTGAGAAAGATGGAAAACAGTTGCTACACAGCACTTCCTCTGTTTCCCCTAACTGCGCGCTGTATGTCATTTACCGCCATCGTTCCTGACGGCTACTTACAAACCGTGTAGTACTAACAAAGGCAACAGATGTTAAAATAGAGTACGAAAGAAGAAAACTTATCACATCAAGACATAATATATAAACCATTTTTACTTATTACAACATAGGATAGTTATTTCTTTCTGTTGTGCTATCCTGATTTTCAAGCTCCAAACTAGCAAATAACTGATGATATTCTACCGTGCTCTAAACCAAAACACTTGTGCAGCTGTGCCTTATTATTCTGGAGATCCTCTTTGGTTTAGCTAGCTTATGTGTCACAACGCTTCTTTTAGAATAATCTGCTGCTTGTTCCTCTGCACAGTGAGTTTCAAGCCGCGAGCTTCAACAGTAGTTCTCTATACAGTCTTACTGGATACATACTCCGGAGTAAAAGCTCTTCCACCTATTTGAGCATTTAGTGTGTTTAATAACCGGTTCATCTTCTGTGCTACTTTCCTCTTGTGTCGGAATTTTCTTCTTTCTCCTGTGATCAAATCATTTGCATCAGTACCACCGTTCATTGTTCATCTAGTTGCCCTTCATAGACATGGTCACTCTGTGGAAACGGAGAGATAATTCTGTCTTTTGCGTTGCGTATATCACAAGTCTTATGCGTTCCAGACATTGTGCAAGGAATGGACGCGTTCGATCACATGGCCTCCTATGGATGAAATGTTGATTCGCAGCACGTCACTCCAATAATGGCGGCTTATCGATAGATTACCAATACATTATAAACCAAGAAGGTGGCCTTAAAATTCAAAAGCCGAAAAGCGGTACGGGAAAAACACAAGGCTGGTGCCCTCTAAATTACTAATAGCAAACATTTTAAAAATTCTAAATTTTGATAAATTTTCAATATAAAAGGTAAAAAATAGTTTAATTTATTTATTCATTCCTCTGTGCTACAACAAAGCAGAGCTCCAATTACAGTAGTTACACGTAATTTATTTCTACAATTGACCAAATACAAAAAAGAATACAAAGAAACATCTATTAGGCTATTAATGAAGAGAAACATTGCAAATGTATACTAATCAAGCGAATAAGTGATGCAACTGACTAAGTAACTACTGTATGCCCACGACAAGAAGGCTAGAGGGGAATGAAGGGCAGAGGGGGCTTCAATTGTTTATCTGCTCCGGTAGCGTATCTGTTTACTAGGAAATGAGTGCATGAGAATGCATATGAGTCACCCACGTTGCCAGATCTAATGCGCTTTGCAGTATTAGGTGCAGGTGCAGAGATTTTTTAATATTATGCATTATTTGGCTCTCGCGCTACGGCGCTACAGTTATATACTCGTATTTTGTTAGTTTTATTCTTGGCTTAACATTTACATATGGCTGCAGTTCGAAAGAAGGGACGAAGTATTCACAGTGAAGCAAGGGAGGTAATTAGAAAAGTGATAGAGGTATGTGACGAAGAAGCGAAATCAGGTCAATTGAAATGTTTATTATCACAAAGAAATTTACGTGTGGCAAATTATTGTGGGATATCGTAACATAGTGTAACAAGAATAAGAAGAGAAGGTGTTAAAGCTGGTGAAAAATCACTTCATACTCGGGAAAAAGAGACCAAAGGCCGAGGAATGCAAATTTCATTGTGATGACTTTGATAGAACAGTAATTAAAAACGTAATTCGAGACTTTTATTTGGTTAAAAAACAAGTGCCCACTGTACCGAAGCTACTTGCAGCAATTAGGGAAAAAATAAATTTTCCTTGGGGAAGAGAAACTCTGCGGAAGCTATTGCACGATATGGGTTTTAAATGGAAGCGATGTGGAAGCAAGAGAAAATTACTTATTGAATGTCCAGATATAGTTAACTGGAGAGCTAAATACCTAAGACCTATAAATGGATACAGAAATGCTGGGAGAAATATCATTTATATTCATGAGTCCTGGGCGGACAATAATTTGACATTTGGGAAGTGCTGGCAGAGTGATGATATCTACGGGATTACGACAAACACTAGCTCTTCGAACCGCCTGATTCTTGTAAATGCAGGCAGCAACGAAGGTTTCATACCCGGAGCTTCTTTGATATTCAAACCTGGACTTGCTAGCGGCGATTATCATGGCCAAATGAATGGACAAAATTTCCAGAAATGGTTGGAGAAGAAACTGTTACCTAATATACCCTGCAATAGTGTCATCGTGCTTGATAATCCTCCATACCACAGTGTACAAGAAAATAAGCCTCCGTCAAAATATGCTGTAAAGCAAGAAATGGTACAATGGTTGGAGAACAACATTTCATATTCTGCTGCAATGCGAAAGACCGACTTGTTTGATTTAATTCAAATACATAAACCAAAGGAAAAAATATACCATATCGACAGAATAATAGAAATGCATGGGCATACGGTTCTTAGATTAGCTCCTTATATGTGCGAGTTGAACGCTATAGAATTGGCATGGGCAGCAATAAAACATGTAAGAGCATAATGTAACCGGTGATCTACATTTAAGAAATCTACAGCAGGTGTGTGAAAGTGCAGTGAACTCCGTTACAACAGCTGATTGGGAGGGCTATGTTAGGCACGTTAAGAAACTTGAGGATGAGTTCAGGCAAAAGGATGGGCTAGTGGAAGATGCAATAGACAATTTTATTATATCACTAGGAGGTCTGACGAAGATCCAGAGAGCGGTAGTGACAGCAGCGAAGGTGACGACTTCTCCGACTCGGATCTTGCACGACAACAGGACTTCTAGGTGAGTTATGTGACAACACTGTGTATTTTAAACGAACCTAGCATCCTTATCATACTCGGAAACTAGACATAAACACCGCGCGGGAAGCAAAACATGATTACATTACACATTCCTAAGCCTCGCCTTCTTGTGCTGGGCATACAGTAAACAAATCTGAGTACAATAAAAACAGTATACTTTAAAATACTAAGAAACTAAGACTAAAAATGAAACATCTATTAAACTACTACTTAAGACTAAAATTGCTAATGATATACTTATTATATTCGTGCCACATCCTTGGAAGATGATGCACCTAACTGTGGAATGCATAGTATACCATTTGTCAAAGAAAGTGTTTGGTCAGTTTTTGTCATTTTCATATCATATTGGCATTTTTTATAATGAACCATTTCGCAAATATTCCTTGTTATTTGTATCCGTTTCAGAAAACTTAAACTTTGTCAAATGCAGCATCGTTGTTCATTTCTTTATTACCCGTGCAAAGAGAATGGAATCTCAAAGCTTTAAAACATTAAAACATTTGACTATCGCTCAAAGTTTTTTTTTTTTTTTTTTTTTTTTTGTGAATATTTATTTAAGGTCGTTTTGACAGCACGGTCTTATCACGACCATACATAGTAATACATTGTGGATATTAACTTACAATTATACATACACATATTACATTATGTTGACATTTACAGTAAATTTGAAAGTTTTGTGTTCTTCATAAACTGTAGAGTCTTGCTGATCATATTCGGTGTATTGACTGCATGATGAAGACTGGAAATGCCGGCTTGCTGTCTATGTCTGCTGTATTGTGGGCAATCTATAAGGTTGTGGTGGATGGTTAGAGGAATATCACAGTTGGCACAATTTGGAGGTTGGTCCTTGGTGAGAAGATGACTGTGTGTTAGTTTGGAGTGCCCAATTCTAAGCCGAGTGATGTTAACTTGATCTCTTCTTTTCAGTCTTTGGAGATGCAGAAAAGGTTTTGTACAGCCTGAGCGAGCTTCATGGAGTTTACTGCTAACTGATGACCATGTCTGTATCCATTTTTGCATGTACATATGTTTAGTACCGTTGATGATGTCTTGATGTGGAGAAACGATCGAGGCATCACTGACGGGATGTTTAGCTGCCTCTTTTGCAGCTTCATCTGCAGTTTCATTGCCTGTTATGCCAACGTGAGAGGGAGTCCATACAAAGGATACCTTTTTATCGGTCTTATTTATATTGTGACACAAAAGTCGAATTTCATAGATTAGTGCATGGTTTGGCTCGGAGTTTTGTATGGCAAGTAGTACACTTAAGGAGTCAGTGAATATGGTACAGTGACTTTTAACGGATGAATTGGCTATATATAGAAGCGCTTCCTTAATAGCGAATGCTTCACAGGAGAAAGTGCTAAACAGGCGAGCTAAACTGTAGAGCATTGTTTGATCAGGATACACAATTGCACATCCTCTTCCCTCTTTAGAAGCTGATCCATCAGTGAAAATTTTCGTGTTAGAGTTATGTTCATCCAGTAAAGAACTCCACGTTTGTTTAAGTATACAAGAAGGAGTTTGAAGCTTCAAATGAGATGAAAGACTGGTATCAATTGGTGGACTTTGTATCTGCCAGTAGGGTGTGGAGCAATTAATATAGCTGGGTTGGATCATAGAAATTTTTAAATCTATTTCTTTCAAGTATTGGAGAATTCTAATGTGAAACGGACTTCTGTGTCGTTCTGTTTGCATCTGACAAGCTTTGTGTAGTGGAAAAACATAGTTATGCATTTTATGACATGGATTTGAGGCAATCTTTATGGGATATGTTACACTTAATAATTTTCTGCGAATATTTAGAGGCGGCTCATTTGCTTCCATTTGAAGGCTTAAGATTGGACTGGTGACAAATGCCCCTAATGCCAACCTTAGGGCTGTAGACTGAATGGAGTTCAGGGTTTTGAGAGTTGAACGGTTTGCGGAGTTGTAAACAATAGCACCATAGTCCAGTTTGGATCTAATAAGAGCCTTGTAGGTTTTGAGAAGTGTGAATAAATCAGCACCCCAATTTCTTGCGGCAAGAGTTTTGATAATGTTGAGTCGATTTGTGCAAGCTTCTTTTAAGGCTTTAACATGGGGCTTCCATGAAAGTTTTTGATCGAAAATGACACCCAGAATTTTTGTGGTCGTAACTACGTTGAGTTTCTCTTCATTGAGATATAGTTCAAGGTCCTGTTCAGGAACTTGTCTTTTTGTGAAGGTGATACATTTAGTTTTGGTGCTGGAGAATTTGAAACCAGTAGTAGACGACCATTCTTGGAGATCATCTAAAGCTGACTGAAGTAGTTTTTGAGTGGTGATTATGTTTTTACCTTGGCAAAAAATTATGAGGTCGTCAGCATAAAGGGACGCCTTAACTGGTGGGTGAATATATGTTGCAATATTGTTTATGGCTATAAGGAAAAGGGTCACGCTGATCACGGAGCCCTGAGGAACTCCACTTTTAATTTTAATTTCTTTGGAGAATATGCCGTTGGCTTTTACCCTGATGCTGCGATTATGAAGAAAATTGTAAATAAATGCTATCATTCTTCCTCTGATGTTGAAATGCAGCAGTGTCTTAATAATGTGCAGTTTATATGCCATGTCATATGCTTTTTCTACGTCTAAATGTATCATGGAAAGATGCTGTGATTTTGAGAATGCATTTAGGATTTCTGTTTCGAGTGTAATTAGGGTATCGGTGGTCGAATGGTGTCGGCGAAAGCCACTTTGAATTTTGATGAATTTCTCTTGTTCCAACGTGTATTTTAATCTTCGGGTAATGATTTTCTCCATTAGTTTGCACATTGTATTTGTGCGAGCAGTAGGTCTGGAGTTTTGTGGAAAGTAAAGGTCCTTGTTGGGTTTAGGTATCGGAACAACTGTTGCCAGGCGCTACTGATTAGGGAATGTTTTATTCGTCCAGATAAAGTTGTATATTTCATTAAGATATGTAAGTCCTTCTAGAGGAAGTTGCTTTAACAGTTCATATGAGGTATGTTATCAGGCCCTGAACTTTTTGATGTGCATAGCTGTAGTTAGTTCGTTAGTTCGTGGATATTTAATTCTTCGTTGTAGCAATCTTCATAGTCCTCAGATAGTGCAGCCAACCCTGATTCTGGTTTAGATGTTTTGTATTGACAAAACTTTTCGTTGTAGTTAGAGTCGCTTGATATACTTGCGAAGGTATCTGCGAAAATATTTGCGATGTCGGTAGAAGAACTAGAATTTTTATTTTCCTCAGCATTCCAGATACTAGTTATATGAGGAGATCTGTATACACCACTGATTTTTTTAATTCTGTCCCAAACAACAGAGGAGGGAGTATTGTGGTTTAAAGAAGATAGAAATTTTGACCAGCTTAGTTTTTTACTTTCCTTTATAACTTTGCGTGCTTTTGATCTAAGCTTCAGAAAATTAATTTTATTTTCCAAGGATGGGTGTCTCTTATATTTGTAAAATGCTCTATGCTTGTTCTTAAGAGCAATTTTACAAGATTCATTCCACCATGGTACACATCTATTAATATTAGATGCTGTGGTTTGGGGGACGCTAGTTTCTGCAGATGCAACAATTAATGTTGTGATTTCAGCAATAATAGTATCGATTTCACCGGAAGAACGATCAGCGAGTGGAGGATTTTGCCGGATGCCTTCTCTAATAAGATTTTGATACAGCGGCCAATTGGCTTTTTGAAATTTCCACTTAGTACTGAAGGTGTATGTGCTTTTGGAACTATTCAAAGAAATTGTTATTGGTGAATGGTCACTGCCCAATAAACATGAATTGACAGACCAATTAAGTAATTCATAAATTTCAGGTGAACAAATTGTTAAATCGATACTGCTTGATGTTCCATGAGCTAAGTCATAACGGGTTGGTTCTTTGGAATTGAGCATAATTAAGTCAAAATCGTGTAGTAATCTTTCTATTATCTTTCCTCTTCTGTCGGTATAACGACTTCCCTGTAAGTTGTTGTGGCTATTGAAATCTCCCAATAATATGAAGGGTTTTGGTAGTTGATGGATTAAGTCAATTAAAACATCACTGTGGAGTGCATAGCTGTTTGGAATGTAGACATTACAGATGCAGATTGACGAGGGCAGATTTACTACAATGGCTACTGCTTCCAAGTCTGTGATTAGTGGGATTTCTCTGGTAGTGAGGTTATGTTTTACGTACGTTGCCACACCTCCACTTGCATGAAGGGCGGTAAATAAATAAATATTTTGTTGTTTAACGACGCTGTCAATTGCCAGGATCACATCAGCGTCGCCGGTGTGCCGGAATTTTGTCCCGCAGGAGTTCTTTTACACGACAGTAAATCTACTGACATGGAGCTGTCGTTTTAAGCACACTTAAAAACCATCGGCCTGGGCCGGATTTGAACCCGCGACCTTGGGAACAGTAGGCCAGCGTCTAACCAACTGAGCCACCCAGACCGACTGAAAGGCGGTTGTACGACTTTTGTAGTATACTTTAAATTGTTTTAAATTGGAAACAAAAGTATTTTTAAAGTTTGTTTCTTGAAGGCAAATGACATCAGGCAGGTGGCGGTTTATTAGAAGTTATAAGCATTCGATTTGTGGTTGAAAACCGTTAATATTCCACAAGTAGTTTTTTTACAATGCGCGTGCTTCTGTTTTTTATGCCACTATTAGGTAAGTGAGGGTGTAGTTTTTGAATCGCACGAGCTAAGCCTTCTAGGTCGTTTGTATAGTAAGCTGCAACTGAGGATACATCGGTAACTCCTATTGTGTTCTCAAAGAAACTTAGTAGTTGTAAATAATTGATTGGAAAGGAACTTGGTTCGGCTTCCATTACCTGTTTTACTGGTTGAAGTACTGCGTCTAATGACGTCTGTGTTTCCTTTTTAGGCCTCTTAGTTCGGTTAGGTTTAGATGTAGAAATCTGTTTATTTGCACCAGATTGAATTGGAAGGTTCCGTTGCTCATCAGTCCCGGTAGTTTCATTGCTGGTTACTGAAATTGGTCTTTTAGATCTGTGAGGTTGGGTTTCCATGTGAACAGGAGTTTTGGAGCTCTCTATCTGTGCAGAGAGACTAGATTCTGTGTTTGTTTCAGAGAGGTTAGGAGTAACATGAATTTCATCTGGTCTGTCCACAGGATTTGTATCTTGGGTGCATCGGGAGGTGTTTTCCCTTACTGGAGATGAAGGTATGGATATGTTCTCGTCATCTATAGATTTTGATTTTGATAATTTCTTGTTAAGAATGGGAAATTCAGAAGAATATAGATTTCCATCAGATGTGCTATGGGAGAGATCAGAAGGAGCACTTTCATGTATTTGGTTGGTTTTAGGGCAGAACTTTGCTAAATGTCCCTCACTTTTACAAAGAAAGCAGGAAGGAATGTCAGACGAAAGGTAAATAAAGTAATTCGTCCCATCATGTTGAATTTGAAGAATTTCGGGAAGTTTGTCAAAGTCTTCATTGTGAACGAACATCTGTCTTCGAAAGCTTAATATGTGAGAAAATCCTTGGATTGATAAACCAGCTCTGAATGGCGATATGTTTGACATTACTCTTATGCCTAGTTTGCTTAATTCTTCTTCTATAGTGTAATTAGGGATAACTGGACATACGTTGGACAGAATTACTTTTTTGTTCTTTGTTAGTAGGGGTCTGATTTCTAATAAGACATTATTGATGAGAATTTTGGAGTGCTTGGTGGTAATTTCTTCTACATATTTTTCACTGGATAGGAAAACACATATTCTTCCGTTTGATATACGGGAAACATAGCGTATATTGCTTGGGTTAATAAGTTTCCCTAGCGCAAGCATGTAGTCTTTTATGGTAATGCCCTCATGAGATTCAATTAGTATTGCGTGTTCTTTTGAAGGGGTTGACATAGTTATGTCGGAGTAGCTTGGTTTTGTAGCTGGCACAATTTCATTAGTGGGAGATTTCTTTACTTCATTTGGATTTCCGTGAGTTTGGTTATTAGGAGTATCATTATCAGTGTTCAGTGATGTCATCTTTACGTTGTTAGAACTATTAGTGTAAGTATCGTTGTTACATTCAGTATTGGTTACATTCAGGGTAGGACAGTCGATGTTAGCTGCATTTTCTTTCGTTAGGTTGGTATGCCTACCTCTGTTAGAGGTGGCCATGCAAGCGATTCGCTTCTGTTTCTGTTATTTAGGTTATGTTAACACTAAAAAGCAACAGAGTTGATTTTACAACTAAAATAAAATGAAGTAGAGGTAAGGCCCACTTCTACCTTTACTCACAGTTGCTTCACATACCTTGCAGCATCATACTCAGTTGTCGTTTTCACAGACGAAGTTTTATTTTAGCTGATTACACAAAATTAAAGTGCAGAGTAATAACTTCACTCGTGGAGCTTTCCTACTGTCTAACCTTGTCGCTCAAAGTCTTGTACCCACAAGGAAATAAGCAACACGATAATTTCTGCAAATATTTATCTTAACTAACACGAAAAAGATACAGGAGTAAGAGTTGGTAAGAATGGTTGGTACAAGAGTAGAGAAAGTCATATGAGTGCAACAAATCAGCGAGTTTTAAGCAGTATTCCCGCTGAGATATCAGTATGGAGTTTTTTTGCTGAAATACAGTACTCCTCTACTTACTACAGAGAGAGAGAGAGAGTAACTAGAAAAGAGGGTTATTGATGAAAGTAATTTCCTGGTTCTAGTTGCTGTGATAGGCATGTTGGTTCTATACCTACGTGTCATAAAACCTTACTGAACAAACTTGCGTACCGAGCAGTTTAATGTAGTATGTAGGTATGTTTGAGATTTCTCCTTCGCCTTTCCTCTCCAAGTTTGTACAAAGTTCGCTTCAAAGGAAAATCTTGGCTTCATGGACTACTTTGAATTACATCTCCAACTAGCAAGATGTTCGACTGAAGTGCGCTTGCCGGTAACTCAAATACTTGCGAGTAGTGAAAACACTTTGGAAAGACAGAGTTTAAACTGTTGCAGGGTTCAGGCCACTAGTACCGGACTAACTCCATTAAAAGTTTCGCTTTGGACCAACCTTGGCGAGAGAGCAAAGTGTGTGTTTTCTCATTTATTACGAAATAAGCGTGACCTTCCGAACTAGCTACTGTAATTTATTTAGAAGCTCTTCCATTCTCGAGTTACATTTTCTTTATATTTAAAAGGACTCTATTCAATATCAAAAGTATTTTAATTAACCTTATTAAAGCTTCAATTCAATTTATACAATTAAGTATTTTGAGCTTAAGGGTGCCCTTAGATGAAATTTATAGATCTTGCTGTTTTTATTACATTTTTGTTTTGAAAATTACTTTATTTATGCTTACTGATGTAGTGTTCTGTGGTGCACAAATCATAATTTCAAACACATAAAATGCTAGTATAATATTTAAATAATAAATACAAATTTGGCTTATCGTGTTCTCTCGTGTTTACTTACGAAGTAAACCTTACCCGATAAGAAAACAGTAAGAGATCCTTGCCCAAAAAAACAGAACACACATTTGGATATCTTACTTTTTTCCTCGTGAGTTTTTATTATATCTAGGTTAAATCCGATATTAAGGATGACTTTATTATGAAAATGTTGGAAGATTCCAGAAGTGTTATGATCTATTAGAACTATTAAGTTAAAAATCCTTAATATAGTCAGAGTTTAACTTATTATTTCTTTATATACCATAAGAATTATATATTTAATGTTTTGTTCGTCTATCAGACTGGAAGTTATGTGTATGTGTTAATACAGATATATGAGAAAATCAATATTCAACATTTATGTATAAACAACTATGGTCACTGGTGTCCTTTATTCGTTAAAAATAGACGTTGAATATGAAATTAAGTATAAATACATGCTTTTTCTGACAAAATTTCAGCAAATACAATATTTTTTCCATTAAATGGCCTACATAACTTATTCATTTCTAGTATTTGTATACATCAACAGCAAATCCACATAAAAATCGCATTAAAACATTTAAACAGGAACCATAGTATATTCTAATTATTCACAAATTTCAAATAGGGTGAACGCTTCATGGATTTATGCTCAGGCACATTGTTATTGAACACCCTATACTTCCAAATTGCTCTTCTGTCACTAAGTACTGTACACACATGTTTGCTAGGATTAGAGCGCAACGCCGGATAACTCGTCGTTAAGGATGCTTTGAAAACCGCCGCCAGCATGGCACAAAATACAAACATAACCTACTGCGAAACAAATGCGTACTCGAAAATGTTCAATTTCAATGACCAAATCCCGGCAAGAACTGAGAGTTTAACTACGTATCTTAGATTTACGCACCAATCAAGGATGGAGGTTTTATAAGCTCGTTCCGGTTTCATGAAAGCTGAAATTGTTCAGTCCATCTTCGTTGTAGTTGTCCGCCATTTCTTCTTCCTAGACATCTATGGTTTATTAATAATTTCGGAAATCTTTCTTCTGTTATTCTATCAATATGCCTTTCCAGTTTAATTCGACCTCTAGCTTCTTGTCGTGTTATTTTAATGGGACCACACATCTGATTAAATCTATTAATTTTACCATTGTCACTTTTTACAGGACAGATTAGATACAAAATATGTTTAAAAAAGCATCTACTTGTTCCAAAATGTTAATTATCAATTACAATTTTTGCTCTTAAGCTGTCACATTCTTTAAATATCAATATTTTAGCCTTAGTTTTTGAAATTTTTAAATTATATGCTGCACTTATTTTGTTTAAATTAAAAAATTCTCTTTGTACATCGCCTTCTGAGTTACAAATCACTACTTGATCATCGGCAAACAAAATTGTCTAAATATTTGTTTGTTATTTTAAAATGTCAATCCAAGTTAATCTGCAATTCTGTAATGACTTCATCAGTATATAAATTAATAAAGGAAGGTTATAAAGGTCACTCTTGTGGGACACCTATGTTTAGTGCTGCCATTTTATGTTCTGCTACTTTAGAACCAATTTCAATTGCGATTTTATTTTCTACGTGTATACGTGTAAGCTTTTTATAGCTGTGGTCATGTGTTGTGGGGTGCTTTTGTGTCTTTCCTTGTGTTCCATGACGTTTTCCTATTTACCATGTCAAAGGCCTTTTCATAGTCTACGAATCCTATAAATGTTGGTTAACTATCTGAGTTAACATAGCAATATGCCACCATGATATAAACTCCCCCAGTGACTCGCATGTTATTTCCGGCAAACCATAAAGTTTTCACAAGTATAAGTTTTATTACCTTTAATACCTACCTACAGTAAACAGGGGAAGCGTTATATTCTACCCAAAAATTCCATACCGAAGCTTCTCCGGAAGTACATGTTTTGAGATACCATAATACAAAGAAAACATTTTTAGGAAAGTATGTGCACGAGAGAGAGAGAGAGAGAGAGAGAGAGAGAGAGAGAGAGAGAGAGAGAGAGAGGGGGGGGGCACAAAATTCATTCACTTCCGGGCTTCATGGGCTATTAGGTTAATCAATGCTAACTGTTTCTCCACATATGGCATGCGTACCCTTACGTTGGAAAGGTTTAAAAAATGCAATGTCATAATTGGGATTTGAACTATGGATCTAGGTGCATCTCTGAGCTATCATGGCAACTTACAGGTTAGACTTCAAATTTTTCTGCCGCTTCTACTGTTCCAACTTTAAAATAGGTACAACTTCCTTGAAAGTACATTGATTTAATCCTATATTCATAGTATTGTCCTTCGGCAATAGTTCAAAGTTTTAGTATATTTTAATTTTTCTCCATTTTCGGTTGTAGTGGTCTTAAACGATAAAATACAAGTGTATGTAGCTATAGGTATAATAAATATTGTGACAAAATCGCAAGATCAATTCAATTTGTTCTTTCCACTTCATTTTTCTTCCAAAATTGTATTACAAATACAATTCTCTTCTACTGACATTGACACAGTCTTAGTCTTTCGTGATATTACCACACTCCAACTCTTTTCTTCTCGTAACCTTGACTCGCTCCTTTAAATATCTCTCATACACTAACTTTCACGATACAGTCACTCGTCTCATTAAAACTGCTGCTCTACACTAGGTTGACGAAGAGCTACGCTCTACGCGTGCTCTGCTTTTTTTTATAAATACGATCAAGTTCAGCAGTTAAATTGCAAAGATTTTCTCGCATATAGTGTTGGAAGAAAAGTTGTTGCCTATTGCGCCATGAAAATCTGGAAAAGAAGCCAAGCTAGAACCGTTGTGTGAAGTGATGCCAGATGAATTTGATTTAGTGATATAAACACAACACTAAATCTTTTAAACCGTTTTCGTAAGACTATATAACTGGATTTTGTATTTTCATATTATGTAACATTTTGTAAACTGGGATTATTTTATTTTAAAGATGAAAGTTTAATGCATTTACGTACAATAGATGAAGTTGCCAGTAGAAATGATCTATCAAGTTTCAAGCATAAAATAGACCTTAACGTACATAAATAGTTCTTAAATTTTAATTATTTCAGTGGTAGGCTAGCTCCTTTTGTTAGTGACATTCAAGTGTTGTTCATTATCTCAGATGTTTATCATCAAAGTTCGTATGTTCCAAAAGGGTACATTTCAAAACTCTCTTGATCCGTTATTTAAAGCCCAATAATTTTCATTATTTCACAAATAACACAACTTGAAAGGCAATTCATGATATTTAGGGATATGTTTTCATAATAATAGCTACCATTCATATGGAAATGAGTTTAACCAATACAAAGTGGTTTTTTGATTAATTACGTTTTTGGATTATGTGAGTTATGACTTTAACCTACTCGTATAGGTCTAGTCCACGAGTCTGAGTAGAAGAAAAGCTGTATTATAAGTAAAAGATGTTGGTGGACACGGTCATGGTTAAAAAGAAGGAAACAGGCTGCACTAAAGGAGCAAGTAATAATTCTAATTGTTTTAATCTTAGTATAGATGGACACGAGATGCAACGCGTTACTGACGCTGATTGGCTATTTTCATATTGTTGGATGACAAAAGAAGATGAAACTCAATCGCGCTGGATACAAAACAGAATAGAAATTGTGTGGAACAAAATTATATCAAACTCTCGAGAAGGAAATTTCGCTGTCGTAGGAATTAAAATATGAATATTCCTACAAGTTGGTGGAAATCCAGAGAAACTATTTATTTTACCCAGATCCATAAACATTAATTTCATTTGCGATACTTTTTAAAATCGACAATTAAAACAAACAAGTGAAGTAGTAGTGATATTTATGCAGGTTTCGTTTAAGTTGATTTTTAAAACTCAAAACAAAGGAGGCGAGCTCTATTAAGGCTGTGAAAAGGTTTGTTTGTCCAAGTGCTAGCTGGCCTTCCACAAGCATGACTCAACACATATTAATAATTCAGGGGCCTCACTGGTAGTTTAATTGACTTCTCTCTAGTTTAATTACATGTCTTGCGTCATCATCCCTGGTGTCTTGCTATCAACTACCCGTACCTAGGTACAGAAAAAAGACAACTGTCCATCTCGCCGATAAACAAGCTGTTTATACTCTGCAGGTGGTCATTAACAATATATCACCCCCTGTCATATTGATTTAGAGATTAATGTATTATTTTCAGCCTACATATCGCTAAAAGGTGTACCTACTGATGACCGCACATCAAATATACATTACACACATACTTTTTTAACTTTTTTGTTTCAGTATCATACCACATTACACTGCGTAACATTACACGATTGATGCCTGCTTTCTTTAAAGTAAGTGTTATAGTTAACATGATGAATAGTATAATAATTACACATGAAACGTCAGCGCATATACTAATAGTAACCATGATAGTCTGGATTTTTACTTCCTCTACTACTAAGTAGATGAAGTATTGTATTCCACCCAAAAATTCGATGTGGAGATATCACCGGAAATGTATATTTTGCAGCCTCCTGAATCCAAAAAGGCCATTTTTAGAAAATGGTTCGTGTGTGTTTGTATGCATGTCTGTTGGTCAGCCTGTGTCTGTCTGTCAGTCTGTGGACACTTAACTCAAAAACGAAAAGTCGGTTAAAAACCAAAGTTAGTATTTAAGTTTATCCTTCAAGGTCGCGACACGAAGATTTTCAAGAATATAGCCCCACCCTAAACTACCGTTTATATAGTTCAATTTTCTTTTTCTTGAATATGGCTCCAACAACTTTGACTAAAATGCCATATGTTTGAGATATGGCAAATGAAATTTATATCTTGAATTTTCTGGCTATAGCCTATGTAGCTCTGTTTATATGGATGACTTTTGAATAGCTCGTATACCGTAAGAGAAAGACAAAATCTTACTACACAAAAACTGTAGATCTTGCTAAAACTCACAATTTATGTCCAAATAAATGTTTTTGTATAGAGAACCATTTCGGAGCTATTCCTCGTTATTTGTATAAGTTTTGGAGAACTGATACTTCTGTCAAATGGAACATCGCTATTCATTTTTGATATGTTAGGCGTGCAAAGGGAACGAAATTTGAAAACTTTAAAAGATCTGACTATCGCTCAAAACCTACTGTATTCCCATATTCCCCTTGTACCTACAAGGAAATAAACAATAAGATAATTTCTGCAACTGTTTATCTCAACTAACACGAAAAAGATAGAACAATAAGAGTTTGCAAGAATGGTTAGTACAAGGGTAGAGAAAGTCATATGAATGCAACACATCAGATTTTTTTCATTAGAATCAGAAATAGCAAGGAAATTGGAATCTCTAAATCAGGCCTAAGCGACTCTCGAGTTCCCCTGAGAAACCTTAATATTTTATTGAGTTAAACAATTGTTGTAAGAAAAATTAACTTTGTCCTTAGTTTAATCCTTCCACCAATTCTTCCCGTATTTATGCGATTAAAATTCGCATTAAAGTAGTTTAAACTTGTTTTGCTATTGCATTATATCATACACTTTTTGCTTTCGACTGCAAAATTCTCTTCTAATACCGTAATTCTTGGGCGACATTGAAATTTAATTACATTTCTGTGAATTTCAGTTTCTGAAACTTGTCGAACTGTTACCAGTTTGTCATAGACAAATAGTCTGGCCAAGTGTAGCTTGTAATACATGCGGTATGCTGTGAATCAAACAGTTGTAGCTTAATGAGTAACGATATACTGAACGACCAGAGAAAAATGAATCCTTTCAGGCCCAAGTGCCATTGATTATAACCAGCATGTAGCATGAATTGTGCTATCACTGGAGAGGGGTAAAGAGAGCGGTAACGATTTACTGAGTGAACAAGAAAAAATTAATTTCCTTTCAGGCGTCTGTGTCTAAACAGTAGCATGAATTCTTCTGTCATTGAAGAGGGGTAAAGAGAATGAAAGCCCTCCTTAAATATTCTCGATAGCCTTGAAATTAACTAAACTACTTTTCTGTACCAGTGGCCCAGCCTTGATCTAATTCTGCGTATTATTTGAGACAATCAGTATTGTTATTCCGCGTACTGTGCAATGCGAGCATTTCCTGATTCAGTAAATATTGATGAGACGTTTTCTTTTTTATGAAAATTGTAACAATGCAGCATGATATACATTCTATAGTATAGTTCTTATTGGTACATAAGTTCAGTTATTTACGTAATGATTAGTGGTAATATGATTGTTTCATTATGCATTATTTCATAATTACTGTTTAACCTATTAAATTTGTTAGTAGGTACCAAATTGTCTAATTCAGAGGCGCCATAGTGACACCGCGGGTTATTCTCTTTTCCGTGACTCCACTCGCTTTGGCTTAGCGGCGTGGCCGTGCAGGGTAAGGGTGACTGCACCTGCACCTCTTTGAGTTCCACAAAATTTCAGTGTCGGACGTGAATATGTCCCATTACAAAATGCAACTGGAATATTGTGTGTCATCTTATAAGCACTGTTTAGATTATCAACTTTTTTAGAGCTGAATAGTCTAATTGCTTCTTTTTGCAACCCTTTTATTGTATCATTGTGCTGGTGAGTTTTCTATTTGAACTATTATATATATAATTTTTGTATCATGCAATTCTAGCTGTAATGCACTAAATGTTGCATTCACGAAGGTCTTTCCTTGTAATATAATAAATAATTACAACCATTAACGTAACTAATATAAATATTTACTTCATCACAGTTTTGTAAAGTTTTTACAATTCATCAATTGATTAAAGCACGTCTTGGACTAATGGAAGTAACTTCTTGATAACTCCTCCTTGGTTGAATTTTACCATTTCTGTTGCTAATTGTTAATGCTTTTCTGCTGTTATTAATGTAAATTTTGGGATGTTATTGTCAATTTCTGTTGCACAAGACCTTTCGATTGCTTCTTTGTGCAGTTGGTCAGTTATACAGTGCTTCCTATTATTAAAATGGAATTATTTAAACAAGAATAGAAGGAACGAAAGACTGTAGATTGCGTTGATGACGAGAAGAAATCTATGTATTTGTGAAACAAAATATTAGAAGACAGTGATAGGAAAGTAACCGGAGTGGGTTGTCATTTTCTCACTATATTTCATAAAATTTGGAATGGAATGGCGCTTACAAAATGCTACAGAAATAACCTGGCCTATTTAATAAGGATCAAATTAAGACTGTAGTTCGGAAGCTTGTGCCGACGCCTGCAGAAGGTCATAGGTTATATCTCATTTACATGGCAACCAGCAGGTACCTTGAACTCGGAAGTTACATAAAGTAACTGATAGAGCGATCTTGTATAATGATAATCAAGGTGGCCTGCCTGGCTGGCTGGCTGGCTTCTCTAGCGTCGAGCACTTTACCAAAATGATAAACTGAGCACTTTGTGTAAACAGCGCGGAGCCCTGGTATGTAAATACACAGCTGCATTTCCTCAAGCGTGCAGCACAGCCCCGTGCCTTTTTTCCCTGTAGAAATTGAGTGCATGGGATAAACACCATCATTTTACAGCGAATTATACTTTTAGTGTCATTGTCTCTTGGTCTTCACAGAGATTGCTATTTTTTTTCCTTAGAATTACGTATAATATAGGTTATACCTGGCGTACTCGGCCTATATTTATTTATGATGACTGACATCCTGCAAGAGGAAGGGATGAACCACAAGAATCTATAGTCTGAGGGTCAAGAAAAGAGAACGAAAATTCAAAGTCATCATATAACGACCGGCATTGTAATTATGTATTTATCGCTTTAGCTTATCGTGATGTTCTTACATATGCAACAAAATGTTTATGAAGGTTAATCTATATTAAGAAGAATAGAGGAAGCAGGGTTTGTTACTAAGCTTGAGGTTATTTTCTGCCGTAAATCTACGACCCGGGACCACCGGCTTTACTCTCTCTCTTTTCGAGGGAAGCTATGCTATTGAAAAAACTGATCGCCCTCTGCCGGGTTTGAACTCGCGACCTCGGAAACAGAGAGAAACTTTTATCCCAAGACCACAGAGCGCAACTGCTTGTTGGATGAAGGTGTACGGTTAGAAATTAGAGAAATAGTATTTGGGATGCAGTTCTTAATACTAATGCAGCAATGAGCTCCACTGAAGTGATTCTAAGTTAACAGGAAAAGATACCTACAAAGAAACTGCGAGTCTGATCTAGTAATTAGGAAGGTGCCGAAAAATAATTAACACAATTGTTAATCACGAATAAAACCAAGCGTTTTTGTCAGAGGAGTGCACATACAGCGGTGGAATTTTTATATCACTTCAGTGTTCCCCGCAATGTTGTGTACGTTGTTGTATAACCAGCTGCAAATGTTTTTCCAGCCACATGCTCCTAGCCGCGGGGGGAAGCTAGGATTGCTTATCTATTAGTTATGCCAGGTGGTTTCAGAGGTCGACTTGCCAGCTCATACGTGTCTACAAGGGTGAGTGGCGTAGTGTGTTTGTAAGTCCAAAGAGAGTATCATTCCAACATTAGGGTCATCCTGTCATAACATTGAGCACAAGTTACATTTTTGAAGCTGTACATTATGATCAACATTAACTTTACATTTTCGGCAGCGAGCTTATTTTGCTCATCTTTCCACTTTTTTTGTGGCAAAATAGTGCTGTACTACTTTTAACAGTTCTATACACTCATGTATTCTATTAGTCATGTATTCGTACCATTTCTCGGCAACACTTCCCTAACAAAGTTGTAGAGTTCATTTTGTGGTAAGTTCTTAAAGCACTTATTTCATCAAAGAGTACAGAGTCATCAATAACTACCTTAACACTTCTTAACCCTTTATAGGACAAAACGAAACATTCCTTAAATATTCATATTTTTATATCCATAGCAATACAGAAGGTACATGAATCAATATAATTATAGTAAACTTGAAATATATTTTATTGTTGAGTATAAAAAGGTACAAAATGTAGTGGTAGTTTAGCTGTTCCTGCTGACTCAAAACTTTTAGTGGATGGTGGTCACCATTTCTACCACCTCGTGGCTTGAGCTACATAAACACATTCACGGGTTTCATTATTCTTTCTTTGGTACATAATAGTGCTTAAACAAAGCTGGAAAAATATCAGAGCTATCTGTTGACACATAAAATTTCTCTCCGTTATCAAAACTTTTACGAGCCGTACGACGTCCCAACACAGCTTGGTGTAGTGATTGGTAATGCGTCATCTGCATCGGAATCGCCTTCAAAATCAGAATTCATAGCTTGATCGTCGCCAATTGAGTTCAAAAATAAAATGAACTCCTCTTCATTCATAGATTCAAGTTGTTTGTATGATATTCTTTCATCCATGCTGGAATAATTAAAAAAAAAATTGATTTTGAGGTTATGGCTGTCCGTTACCACGTAAGATAACTAAAACAACTCGAAAGCCAGATCAAAACATTGTACTATGATTCATTGTCAGTATTGACTAATATCTAAAATTAACTGAAAAATATCCCTGATGTTTCAAAATCATATACTTTTTATACAACTTCACTAAAAGTGATGGGCATATCTTGTACGGGAAGATAAGCATGCACAATTTATTCAGTATTCTTTGGCTCTTTTTGACTGCATTCAAATAAATAGTATTGCAAATTGCACAAAAATACTTTATATATGAAAATATATGTGATACATAACTTCAGTGAAACTAATTTCAACGTAAAAAAGCGAAAAATGTGCTGCAAAACCATTTATTGTGAATAAAGGCGAGAAAGATGCCTGTCCTGTGGATGGTGGTAGAAAGGAGTACCACCTTGAAGAATGTACAGGGCTCCCAACAATGCCATAATGCAGGTGGTGTTACAAGTGACCACTATCCATTTAGCAACACGAAAGCTGTTGTTAAGGGTCAGATTCTTTATATTCCGGTGCTTATTTATCACCTCATGCTATGTGGTATGTATACTTACCACTATGCTATAAAGGGTAAAAATAATTTACACCGCTTTCCACTCTGACTCTTTATCTCGAGTTCTCCATTGAAACACAGACATACCACTGTATTGGGTCATCCAATTATAACTAACAGTATAAAAAGTATGCATATCACTTTAAAAGACTTTAGCTAAATTTCCATCATCACATTTACAAATAATTTCGTTTACTTTTAAAGGGATAAAATGGTTTTCTGCCCTAATTTTAAACTTGCACTTATAGTTATTTTTTGGCATCCTGATCTGTATATGATATATCGGCAAAACTAGTCAGCCCAGGCTAGAGCAACAATATGTAGCTTTCGTTCAGTGGAAACAAAAACTTTACGGTGAAGCTTCTCTTGTTTACAGTTCACGGCGTCTTCACCACAGAACACAAAGAAAGAAGAGAAAGTTCAGGTGCAGTAAACTAAGCAAAGTTCAGCCAAGACCCGATAGAGGACATACAAAGCAATTGCTAAAGGCCCGGCGTGTGAATTCATTTTCAAAATGAATTGAAGTGATAAACAAGTAATATATTTTTACTGCTAACTAAAAAACGGGTGGTTTCGCAAAATATTTGAAAACTGAACGGGAAGGGGTGTGAAAAACGGTTAGCCCCCCGGTACAAATGGGTGATACAGTAACCGTATTCCAAAATTTCCCTTGCACTTGGTCTTAAGAAAGAGTTCCCTATGTAAAGAAAATATCAATGTAACACATCCAGAATGAATTCTAAGCGAGGAAACTAAATATTTGGAATCGGAGGCATCTTATCACACTATAATGAAATTAAATTTAAAAGAGTTTAAATAATTTTAATATGCCACCATTTTAAGCTATTCATGGAGACACACGCATGCGCGCTGTAAAATTTGAAAATTGCTTTTATTCAGCGAACATGAAATCGTGTATTTGACATGAAATTCCACATCGAAGTTTAAAGTATTGAATGACTGTTATCGGAAATAGCAGGAAAACAGAACTTCAAAGGAAAATGAAAGTTCAGCCTAACACAAGTAATAGAACTGCTGCAAATTGCAAAAGAATATGTTTAAAAAAACTATGAGGCAACCTCTGAACCGTTTATTATTTATTATTGTTATTATTGTTGTTGCTATTGTTGCTGTTGTTATTGTGGTTGTCGTCGTTGTCGTTATTATTGTTATTTTTGTCGTTCTCGTTATCATTGTTGTTGTTATTAATGAAGAATATGCATTATCTTTGCTTAAGTAATTGTTTAAATATATTTGTTAAACGCCGTTAATGCTACCATAAAAAAGCAATATTACTTGTTTAAATACGTGTAGAAAAGAATGTGCTGTTCTTTTTTTTTTTTTTTTTTTTTTTTTTTGCATAGAATAAAATACATTATTTAGGTTGTTTGCTCCCCGCTGATCACATATCAGAGGAACACGCACAAAAGTAAATCACTGTGGCCGGGCGGACCAGGCGCAAGTAATTCATACGAACATTTTTCGTCTCTTTCCCCTACACCGTCTCGTCCATCGGAAAACATTTGAAGCCATCTGTATACCAGGGCTGGGCAGCTGAGCGCAACCTACTTACGACCTTACACTAATAACTATGTTTAGCAGGTAAAAAGAAATGAATGTCACTAAAGCTATCCCGAAAGTCGCCCAGGCCTGAAGCAGTCACGTTTTCATTACTGGTGGCTCAGTGTAAACACACACAAAGTCGTTGGCCTGTTGTATGAAGCGGAATTACCAGGAACCGTCTAGCAATGGAAAATTCGATTTAATCTATTGGTGAGGAATTCTTGGCAGTTGTTAAATGAGGTAGGTTTGCAATTTAAACTGAAGTGATTTATTTAAAACTACCTCGCCTTTAATGATAAACTCTGTGCTTGAAGCATCAGTATTAAGCCATTTGATCTCCGCCTGCTCATTCCTTCAACCCAGGCACTGCAAAAGACAAACCTCCGATTCATTTTACCTCTAGACACAATCGGTGTTGGATACGACTGTATATAAATACAAAGATGGCCTCAGGAATTAAAGATTTTTTCTAATAATCTATTACTGCTATTAGTCCACTGATAAAAGCGAAACGAATTTTTTACTCCATTTTCCATCAACCGATAGTTACTCCTTTTGCTGCTTTTTGCTTTGTCGTCACTCCGCTGTTAATTAAAACAATTATTGAGGCTTACCAGTAATTAAATATGTCCTCTAGTCGAATAAATACGTAATCAGTAAGATTCCTAGGGGACAACTTGTAATATTTGGAGTATCCGCACCACAAGGAGGAATCACTACGAACAATTACAAACGAAAATAAACAAATATAATAACAAACATTTAACTCTGGCGGAAGATCTAAACGCAAGAGTGGAGAATCAACCTACCCAAAAATTATCGGCAGTTCTGTAGAAAACCATTTAAATAAGAATAGAATGGAATTCCGAGAATGCGTTACGATCAATAACTTAAATTACCTATACCTTCTAAAAACAAAAGATATCCATAAATATACCGAGTGCCAGAGGACAAAGGAATTTGATTATATAATAATAAACCAAAAGTTCATTTCGAAAATCGATATACAAGAGTTCATAGAGCACAAGCTGTTGGTCCAGATCAAATGTTATAGTTTATTGGTAGCTACGTATTCATAAAAGTGAAGATATGATAAAAAAATATCTTAAAAGGCATCCCACGCTAGGATTTCAATAAATTAAACAAAGATAATGGCATTCCGTGGTAAACATTTTTAAACAATAGGGCATTAAAACAATTTTAATTAAATATAAATACATTTAATTAATCAAAACCATCGGTCCCGGCTATCATGCTAACCGCCAAACCACAGGCACTCAAGATATTCTGTTCCACTTTGTAATTTTAAAAATAACAACCCGTAACAAAAAGTTTCGCCAATATCAAAATGAGTTCGTTAGGGAAAAATCCGTGATTTACTGTTATTTAATTTTGTCTCCCTTTTGAAATAGTATCTTGAATTTAAAATCACTTTACTATCCTTTCTTTAACGTTTGACTTGTTGTGTAATTGGTTGCGTTTGTAAAGGTTTTATGTTTATTCAAAAGAAAGGTGATTAAAGTATTTTCTTAAGTGTGTATTCTCTTTTATCTTTGAGTCCATGAAACTTCTGTTTCCTTTGAAACGTCAAAGTAGGTGTTTGTTTCTGAAAAAAAATCTTTTCAATAAAGATTCTTTGAATAAAGGGGGCTTCAGCCTATACGGTTTACAGTTATTTCTTCTTTACTGATCCTATTAATTATTTTTCAAGTCTTCTCCCTCAATGACATTTTGGAGTTTTCTATTTTTAACGATAAAGTTACGAGAGGCTTGCAAACTTTTCTCTGCGTTACAAGAGCTCTAAATAAATAAACTCGTGCAGGTTTTATACAATGATTTGAAGTTGTCGTTTGGAATATTTTTAAGTATTAATATATCCAATTGTTTGAATCAAATTAGGTATGTAAAGACACCCTTTCTAACTCATTTTCATAGCCATGCCATAAACTTTCACTTAATTCCTGATACGTTTTGGAAGAAATGCTTACAACGAATCCAAAAAAGCATTTTAAAGGTGTGTGTGTGTGTGCGCGCGCGCGCGCGCGCGTGTGTAAGTAAGTGGACAGCACAACTCAAACGAAAAGTTGGTAAAAAGCAAAGTTGGAACTTAAGTTTAATGTCTTTCTAGAAGATTTTAAAGAAAATTCCTCCACCCTTAGCCACCCCTTACATGGAAAAGTTTTCGAAAATTTTGCTTTACCTGAAAATGGCTCTAAGGATTTTGATTAAAATGCCACATGTTTGAGATATTCCTGTGACAAACGAAATGTATATCTTGAATTTTGTGGCTATAGTCCATGAAGTTTACTTCGGATCACTTTTGAGATCAAATCTTAGTATACAAAAATGTAGATTTTACTAAAATACACATTTTATGTCTAAATAAAGGGTATTTTTTATTTTATTTTTGTGGAGTGAGAAATTCCTTGTTATTTTTGTGCGTTTTGGAAAACTTATTTTTGTCAAATGCAACATTGTTGTTCATTTTTATATGTTAACCGAGCAAAGAGAACGGAATTTGAAAGCTTTAAAATATTTCACTATTTCTCAAAGCCTACTGTATTCCCACATTCTCCGTGTGCCTACAAGAAGATAAACAATAATTTCTGCAAATGTTTATCTCAACTAACACGAGGAAGATACAGAAATAAGAATATGTAAGAATGGTTAATACAAGCGTAGAGAAAGTCATGTGAGTGCAACATATAAGATTTTTTACGTATTAGATTCGCATATTCATCCCTACTCGCTCTTCAACATACTATTTATACAATTTTTGGTGGGTGAAATAGAAATGTAAACATTACTTCACACGATTTTTTATACACGTTTCTTTTATGAAGCACAATCGTATTTGTTTCTCTACTAGCTCTTCTACAAGGAATTCATAAAAATTTTCCACATGATTGTCACAGAAATGCAAGGTCTTACATTCACACACCTTTCTCTACTTGCTTTTCTTGCTGTGGTACTTGGGGTTGTTTAACAGTGCTTTTCACAGTGTTTATGTTTCTGTTTATTTTGGTTTCATTACAGTATTCGTCGTAAGCAGGCCCGAATTTAGGACCTCTGACGCCCCTGGGCAAAACAAAATTTGCTGCCCCCCCAACTTACCGTACATACGATTAAATTTTCACAACATAGAGAATGATTTCACCACTTACTGGATACTTAAGTATGAGTGGCGAACACCAAAAGTGAGGTTATTAAAATTTAAGTAGGAACATCTTAATAGAAAGAACTTACACTAAAGAGGCATCAGCCCCTATTAGATGTCAAAACACATACGGTTTAAATAACAAGAGGCTTCCTCCTTGCCCTGTCATTTGCAAACAAGTTTATGAGTTCGTTATAGTCCATTTTCACTGTTAAGTCAGATTCAATTGCAACAACACCAAGATAACTAAGACGATCGTTCACTTGTGATGTTCTTATTTATGCGTCTTAGAGCAGAAAATGATTTCTCAGTTGGAAGCAGGAGTGCTATGTTTAAGTTTGGGTAAACACTCTCTAGACAGTTACCTTACAGCTGTGTAGGAGAGTGCGTCGCACTTTCATTCTTTTCTATGTAGCTTCTGAAGTGTAAGCATTCAAGTACAAATGCTGAATCTTCAAGATCCGAACTGTAGACTTTCTGAAGTCTGGATGATGCTTCCTGAATTTCAAGTGGACGAAGCATCTTCAGATTTGTCAAAAACATAAATGGTTCACTGAATTCCTTGTAGGAAGAAACTCTGTTGCCCAGTTCTTCAATCAATTTATCCAGAATCAAAAGGAACTTGATGTTTCATGTCTATTTATTTATTTATTTTTTCTTTTTGGTGCAGCTTTCCAGTAATTTTGCCGCCCCCTAAAATGTGCCGCCCTGGGCAGTTGCCCGGTTTGCCCTTACGTAAATACGGCCCTGGTCGTAAGTCTAAAAGTTATAGCCAGGTAGGTATTGGTCGAACCATGGGCAACCCCGAGTATTTCACCCAGTATTCGAGAAAGTGACATAACCGCCTACACTATGTCATTTAGTGTTGCGATGAGGTGTCTGGCTTCTGTCGCCTCCGTTGTTCTATTTTTTTCCGCATGGAGGACTCCCAACAAATATTAAATGCATAATCTGGGGTTCAATCCAGGTTGCATAAAAATTCAATGAATATGTAGCGGCGGCAAGTCTATGAATTTCAACACCTGCATACGCAAAGCCGAAACTCACTTGTCACTCAAACTAGCACAAAATTAGTTTGACAGAGGCGGGCAGGTGGCAGCAGTGATCCATGATGATGAGTAACAAGAAACTAACACATAGCGCAGGGGGCCCAGGGGCTGCAAGAGGCGAGGTAGTGTGCCATGAAAACGGACCTTGGGGAAATTGGTTTGTCATGATGCAAATTGGATTTGAATTGTTCGCCAACCCTCGTTCTCTGATGAAGCAAACCACGTTCTATTACGCCACCAAGAGCTAGTTAGTTTGTTAGCTCGTTAGTTACACCAGCTACCGGCCCGTGGAAAGAAAACACGGCATGCTGCTGTAGGTACTATCGCCGGCCGCAAATGGTCTTCATTTATTCTCAATTAACACTAGCCTCTGTGAATCATAAATGACATTCACTTGTTGCGACTATCACTCACCTCCTAATCGTGAAAACAAACAAGGAAAACGCACACAATTCCTCTTTTCCTGATTAGCCAGTCTTACAATTTATGGATAACTAGAAATAAAGCAAGAATTTTAACCCTCCTTTAGACCCTCGGTACATTTTTGTGCTTATATGCTGGCATTTATTTTTTTAATTGTAGTTTTCCTTCATTCGCATGCTTAGCTTTATTTAACATACACATATACATGGTTTTATTAGCCCTCTGGTATGAAATGTGAACATAGAGGCAGCAGAAAGGCCCCCTGGCATTGACAAGCTAACATACAGACAGCATAGGCTGACTTCTTTTGTCTTGTGCTATGAAGAAGGTAGTGACGCGATTAAAATTTAACCTCTCAATGTAAAGTATTGATTATAAAACTAACTGAAAAAGAACGGTAAATTTGCTGTGATTCTTCAAGAGTGAACTATGACGGAAGTAATGATTATTGTGAAAAAAATATCACGTGAGTTTTACCAGACAAATTAAACCTTAAAATAATTGTGGCTAGTGATTACTCCATTAGAGACGGAACACGCCATTGTTTAGCGGATTTTCCTTGTGAGTGGTTTGTTGAAAAATAATCATTTACGAGTGTCAATAAAACGTTAAAAAATTCCATCCATCTATCCGATCATTAATGGTAACAATTGGAATATATAACATATGCATTTGCATAGGTGATTTAGTTAAAAAACTAGAACATTTAAATAAACACAGGGGTCTCCCAGACCGTTAGCGATCAACGGAATGTTAAACTGTCCCAGTGGTCCTATGGGTAGCATGCTTCCGAATCAGAGGTTTCGTTTCCTAAATATACAAATTAAAGTCCTGATTTCAAAATGCTAAAATCACCATTCCTAGCTATAAGAGTTGATTAATTTTTGTTTTCTCTTGTATTTAATTTTGAAAATCCTCAGTTTAGCGCAGTGCTCGTATATACCAGTTTTAGTAACATTTCTGCAGCTCATATAATGTCCAGAAAATGCTAAGGGACCTATATAAACACTGTTAAAACCTAGATTATGCAAATGCTCTATTCTTGCTGGGAACATAGTTTGTGTAAATGAGATGTTGGCGTTATTAGAATTTACGTTAACCACAATTTACTGAGCGAGCCCCTTAAAGTAACATTTCGCCTCTCACGTTGTATGGACATGCTCCCTCCTGCAACACTTCCACCCCTGGGGAGCAATAAATTATACAAACAGGCTTTGTTCCCCATCCATTATACGTGTAAAGAAGTTCATACTTCGTAATGTGCAACTACTAACACTAAGATTACACTATAGGAAAATATGTAGTTATATAATATCATTGGACTTATTAATCAATTTGCCTTTTAAATTGCCGACTTTATTTTTTCTTTCTTCCGAATTTCCCTCATTCTATTAAAAAGAAAAAAAAAAAAAAAAAAAAAATCAGATGCACTTTCCCAAACAGTATTCAAATTATATATTAAACCAGGTGAGTCAGCCGCGCCTTATTTTTTTGGAAGGTAGGCCACCCATCTAACGGCATGTGCACCTTAGTCCAGTTTTGCGCTTACTAAAATGTATTGCTTGACATTCTTAAAGGGAGGAATGCGCAAAATTGAGACCAACAGTGCTTTAAGGGACAGAACGCACTCCTCGCTAAAGTACACCTCAAAAACATACGACTCGTTTACTGAGAGCGAATTCGGTTCCCAGCCGATTTTACAAACTTTTTATTAGAGTATACATAGCAACGTAATTCAGTATACGCCTCGGAAAAAATGTACCTATCATATGAGTTCACTAACAACGTCAGCTAAAAATAAAATGGTGGATTCTTGTACTTAGAGCAGGGGTTGGCTGGCAAAAATTAGCAAAAATTTAGACACGCCTCATCCATCATGGACCCGTACAGTCAAAACGGACATATTATTAAACAACAGTTTATTTACAGTTTTGCGTGAACTACGCCTCGTACTTCTCAATTAATATGCACAACAGCTTTTGCCATTTAAGTAATACTATTAAATCGTCCAGCAAATGATTAAAACTGTCTTAAAAGCCTAAATCAAGCCCGAAAACTTGCGAGGTGGCAATGGCATAGCGCCAGGCATACAAGATCTACTATTGCACGCGGTACGTCATTTTTAGTCAAGTCTCGAAATAGCTGAATAGGATTGTGACGCGTCCTCTGCACTAAGCCCCAATGGCACAGGTTCGAGTCTCAGAATGTAAATATATATTTTTTTTACGTTCATCAAAACTTGGAAACCGAATTCACAATAATCTAATTATGAAGTCCCTAAGGGTTTAGGACATAATTTAAATCGGTTTTGGTTGTGTGCATTTTTAATAGCACAATAATTCATTGTGTGCAAAATTTAGTTTAACTTCCATGTTAAACTCTAGCAATGTAATTTCCTTGCTGCCTGTGTTCAAATGTGTATGAATGATCCTTATTTCAATTGCACCTACCTATAGGTGTGTTTAAACAACTACATAATTGTAGTTCACCAATAAAGAAACATCAAACAATGTCATAAAACATAAATAAAACAATAAAAATGAATATAATAACAGTTTTCAGAATAATAATTTGTAAATTGTGAGGATTGCATGGTAAAAAAAGTTAGTACATGCAGGTGATTCGAACCACCTTCACAGCAGACAGATTACTTGTGAGTCTTGCGCCCGTTCCAACTGAGCTACCTAGTAACGTGTGAGCTAAACATTCCGTTTAAGATGTAATATTCGCTGGTTTCAGTGAACATTTGCAGAAGTACAAACGTCAGCTGTCTAATTACGAATATATTAAAAAGCGATGTGATAACATCTATATTAGTAGGTACTAATTTCATCGAGTGTTTAACATCCATGTTAAATACGCAGGTAGAGCCTAGTAATGGGGTCGATGTTTTCATGTTGGGGTATAAAATGCGGATTGCATAAAACTCGAGAATAAGGGGCAGCTGACTCACCTGGTATATACTGCATTATTTTTTAATCCGTCTATTGATACTCGACTGGTTCTACAATGTTAAAATAAATGTGAGAATAAGAAGCTATTTCTGAAAAAAACTTGCTTATATTACATAAGCTGGATTCTACTTTATTCCCGGCAGCTTGAGAGTTTTCGTATAATCCCTCATAAGAAAATGTAAAAAATAGAGCATTTTAGAAGACGATAGTCTAATGTTTGGAAAAATAACATCGCTTCCAAAAAGTGTAAAAAGAATATAATGTAACATCGACTAACTTAGAACCAGGAACAACAAGCAGCAAAAAGGTAAAGAACTAACACCCTGTCGTAGAAACAAAGGTAAAAGTGAAGCATCCTGCCACGCACAAAAATACTGAATTATTACGTCAGGAAAGAGCGCACACAGGGCAAGCAATAGGAACTAAGGGGCTATACATATTTTCAAGCTTAAACATGCGTGAAAAATGTTTTGTTTAGCATTGCATCATTAGTTATGTGATTTAGGGAAAATAGCCAACCATAGAAAAAGTCATAGAGAGACAGTGCAGCCAGAATATGAGTTCCAAAATTTTGGAGTTAAGGCTAATATCAGATTTGCACAACTTAAAACGAACATCTCTTATTTTCATAATAATTTGCAGAAGTCCATAAAGTATCACCAACCTAACCTCACTTTTCTTCAGTAGATTTAGTTTGACCAGAATTTTAAGTAGAGTCAGATGTAAGTTTCTTAGCTTCCTAAGGACATCACAATGCCCTTAACAGAGAAACTCTTAAAACCAATATAACGATCAGAAAGGTAAAACTCTGATGTGTTGCACTCACATGACTTTCTCTACTCTTGTACTAACCATTACTTACAAACCCTTATTCCTATAATATATTCGTGTTAGTTGAGATAAACATTTGTAGAAATTATTATTGTGTATTTTCTTGTAGGCACAAGAGGAATATGAGAATACAGTAGGCTTTGAGCAATAGTGAAATCTTTTAAAGCTTTGAGATTGCATTCTGTTTGCACGGTTAACTTAAAACATGAACAACTATGTTGCATTTGACGAAATTTTGTTTTCCGAAACTAACACAAATAACAAGGAATATCTCCGAAATGGTTCACTTTAAAAAAAATGTCTTTTAGTGAGATCTACATTTTTATATAGTAAGATTTGTTCTATGTCTTATGGCTTACCAGTTATGCAACAGTTATCCAGAGTAAACAGGACTACATAGGCTATAGCCAGAAAATTCAAGACATAAGTTTCATTTCTCATAAAATATTTTAAACGCATGCCAATTTAATCAAAATCGTTAGCCATTTTCGAGAAAATAAACACAAACACACACACACACCTTTTTGTAAAAACGTTTTTGTTTATTCAGGGGACCTCAAAACATATTTCCGGTGAAATATCGATATCGAAGATTTGCGTGGAATGCAATCCTATACGCAGTAGAGAAAGTAAAATGAGTTATCAGGAGAAAATTGAAAAACCAACCGAGTTTCACGTTTGTCAGAAAGGTATATTTTTGTAAATTATAGTGCATTTTTTATTTTGCATTATGAATTTTGCAACTCTTCACAGAAAAAATGACTACACACATTTCACTCTAAAATGATAAAACGACTTTAATAGATTGTTGATATTAATTGATTTCCTGCTTGTTAGAGCATTTTAAGCACAAAGTGACAATAATTGTAGTTACACAGTCGTCTTTCTGCACCATTCATGTTATTTTAATCTGTAAGTGAACGTATTTATATGAGATTGATAGGTATATGGACTATAGGAGTCCAATTTCCTAAAACGCTTTCCTTCAACTCAAAACCACACAAAGTTTGCCTTTTGACAGAATAACAAGGCGTTTCAAAATGAATGCTGAGCCTTTGTCATGACTTGCCATACTGTTCCCGGACAATAAAACTGATTGTAACATTGTACTTGTCAAGTTAAGTTTTGTATGACACTCCCCTTTTCTCTTTAAAGAAAACTTTCTGTTGGCAACATTTGAAAGTTCTGAATAATCGCAGGTGTTTGTTGCGTGACCGCTTACAAGAAAGTCTAGGTTTAAAGATGGTTAACGGAAAACTCACGGAAATTAATCTTTGATAGGAAATGAAAGAGTAATGTCAGGCAAACCCTACTGAGCGGCCAGCACGTCAAGGAGTGTGTAGTTTTCCTTTTTACGGTGGCTCAGTCGATAAGTATTACCGTAACCCACAACTTCTGCATAAATAATTCTGTCCTAGGCCACGTGTGTCCTTTTCTTTTTAAGGGCAGAGACCTGTGAAATATGAAATTTCAGCAGACTCCTTTATATCGTTTTGAAATTTTTATCACATGTTTATCATATAGCAAATGTCAGCACTCTATCACAATTTATTAACAAGCTATTAGTTATCATTGCTATTATTACAATGAAATTCAACAATTATTATTCTGCAAAACATGCAAAGTCAATCTCAAAATTAAAGAAAATCTAATGTGTTGTATTCACATGACTTTCTCTACTCTTGTACTAACCATTCTTACAAACTCTTATTCTTCTACCTTTATCGTGTTAGTTAAATAAACAATTGCAGAAATTATCTTATTGCTCGTTTTCTTGCACGTGCAACGGGAATATGGGAATAAAGTAGGTTTTGAGCGATAGTTAAATCTTTTAAAGCTTTAACATTCAGTGTTCCTTGCACGGTTAACATATAAAAAATGAATAGGGGTGTTCCATTTGAGGTGTAAGTTCTCAAAAACTCGCATAATAAGGAATATCTCCGAAATGGTTAACTCTACAAAAATTTATTTAGACATAAATTTTATATTTTAGCAAGATCTACATTTTTGTAGAGTAAGATTTGGTCTATCTCTAACGGTTTACGAGTTATTCAAAAGTCATTCAGAGTAAATCGTACTACTATATCGGTTTTAGTCAGAAAATTCAAGTTATACATTTCACTGGTTATAAAAATATCTCAGACATACGGCATTTTAATCAAAATAGTTAGCCATTTTCAAGAAAATAAATTTTGAAAACTTTTCCGTGTAAGTGGCAGCTTAGGGTGGAGGAATGTTCTTCAAAATTTTCAGAGAGAGAGAGAGAACCTTTTCTTAAAAAGGTCATCAGTACCCGTCACAGTTGCCTTTTAGCTTGCTCAAGTCTTACCTTTTAAACTGATCTGCCAATGTTTCTTTGACCTTTCGGTGTTTATCTTAACACTAACATCATCAAGGGCGTACCTTATGCCCACCTTCTGTAATTTTCAAAATTCTCTCTTATTTTTTATTAAAGGTATGCAGTAACTGTCGTGTAACTGTTTCAAAGTTTTCATTGTTGGTCTTTTGGATGATTCATGTAAAAGAAGTAAAAAAGGAATGGTTTTACAATATTAAATATTATCTTTATATACATGACAAACATGACACATTGCAAGCTAAATAATTAAAACAGTTTGTTTTAATAATCTTTCTAATGCAATTTTTGCTATGGTTCTCTAGCCAGCCATCGTTTTAGTTTTGTGTGGTTGTATTTTTATGTTGTAATTTTAGCTTTGTTTAGTTGTGTAGTCTTTTGCATATTTAATTCTTATTCACCAGTTAAGACATATTGTCTAAAATGATATTTCTCGAAAAAGTGTCTTTTTTAAAGTCTGGTAGTGCATTTCCGGTGAAATATCGATATGGAATATTTGGTTGGAATGCAATTGCTACTCAGCCTACTTTTCAGACGGTAGAAAATGTAATAAAAATGTTGTAACGGTTCAAAACTTTTTGATTCATTACTCTAGTTAAGGCCAGCGTTTAGTTACTAAGGACAACAAAACAAAATGTAGTGTGATGGCAATAGAGGTTAAAACAGTTGAGTATGTAAAATCGATCCATTTGAACGTGAGCACTCGCCTTGAGATAATAAAAGTGTAAGTTATGAGTGGCCAGTTGTCGCTGAAACACTCAGCTGGGTGGTTCTCACCCCCACCCCGCCCCCTAAAACACTCAGCGTCAACTGCAGAATGTTTCGGTATTGGTGATGTGTATAAAACGCTTCTTGTGTATTCTAAAGTGTCAATAGCTGTTCAGAGTGACCGGCCTCTTGGAAGTGGCGCTGCATGTCGGTCCTGTGGAATGCTTAGCATTTTAACTAGTACTTAACCCCTGACGTCACGTACACGAGAACTGTAAACTTCACGTCACACCTTCGTAATCGCCTTCTACGTGATCCTCGTCTTAAACTACATCTGCATTACTGCTTCGTTTCAGGTTATGTAGGTCAAATGTTCTTTATTGCGAGGTTTAGGTTACGATTAATAACCTCTCTCTCTCTCTCTGCCTCATACTGTCATAGAATTGCCACAAAAGTTCTTTTTCTCCCTTCTTTTTGTGCATCTATATAAGAAACACACTTTTGTATAACTCCGCGCAATACATATAGAGCTTAAGCAGCTGATATGCATTAACGCATCAGTTTCTGTAAATTCATTATTTGATTATTTGCTATTTCCAAATAATGGTGCATTCGAATATAATCATTAAACGTACTCATTAGTGCATTTTAAAAGTGATGCCATAAAGAAAATAAAGGAACTATTTTCTACTCTTTGTTTACCTCAAGTGTGCTTCTTATTTCAGGAGTATAAGGTTCACAATGATTTATGTAGAATTAACATTTATTTCTTCAACCACTGGACTTGAAATTCACTTAATAAGCAATTTTAACGTCAAATTAAACAGGATATTTGGGACTCTCGATTGTCTAACGAGATGCACAGATGTCTGTTCTTAATTCCTTATTTTTTGTATTTTCTCAGATTTTTTTCGGCATTTTTTCTAGTCACTAAAATGGAGTACGCATTAAATCGACGGTTACTCCTGTGAAGCAATACTGGATTACGAATTCAAATACAGCTATTTGAAGGGCATACTAGAATAGTTGTTTAGAATTCTCCCCACAGAAACACAATACTGGGACTAGTAAAGTAACTGGTTCTCTGGTGGGTGGAAAATGCTAACATTATTCATCTAGGCTGCCACGATTATTGTTGACGTAATCGGCTCAACTGAGCACCTCCACTGGAACACGCCCTTGCCTCCCTCCCTGCACTGCTGTTCAGCCTCCAACACGTCTCATTCAGTGACGAGCATAGCTGTTTCATGAAGGATGGTTGAGAGAATTTGTTTTAACAGGAAGGTTTGCTGTTTAATATGCAGATTTCAATTTTCAAATACAAAGCGTTACAAAATCAAACACCAGTTTGATCAGAATCAGAACTTTGGTGTTCTTACAGGTATTTATTTAAAAGTTTAAAAGGTATCATTACAAATACTCGTATTTGTAAGCATTTAAAAGTGATATGATTCACTTTTTAGTGGTTATTTTCTTATTAGTTTATTTAATATAAACATAATATTAAGTTTAAAACGAAAGAGTTTATTGTGTTGAACATAAGGGAGGTAAGATAAAGGGAGGTTATAAATTTGCCTAATCACAGTAGTTGGCTGTAATAATTATTGCATGCGAAATATGTGTAGCATAAACAAAATAGTTAATAACAGCGTAGAAATTACTACCTCGCAGATGTAACGAAACCGTGGTGGTCGTGCGGTTACTACAAATGTGAGTAAAGTTGCCGTATACGGGCTTCTTGATGCGCAATGGTGAAACACCGTGCCAACTTGACATAAGAAATGCACTAATAGACAAAGAGGTTGGCAACTGCGAATCACAGGAACACGGTTAATGGAACGGAAACGCTATCTAACACTGAAACAATGGAATATAAGCGCGAACTAAATAATGGAATAATGCAAACAAAGGAGACATAACACTAGCAGTAAGTGTTACAAGGTAAAGACTTCCTTTTTCCTCATTCCTTTGGGCTGTTATCGTTAGTGGAAATCTGTAACGTTGAATTCACTAGTAATTCCCGAGTTATATTTACAGCAAAATCCGATGTTTAAAGCATTCCTTTTGTCAATCGTGTGCCACGTGCAGGCACGGCTCCTCGGGGTAGGCAGGATAGGCATTGCCTACCCTATCGTAATACATCAACAAATAATGTTTAACTATGATTCTGCATTTTATCATTTGAACCGTCATTTTCCCCTAAATTGCAGTTCAAGAAAAGTTTTCTCGGTTATAATGACCAGCGCATGGTCAAATACTTTAATCTCAATTCCGATTCATCAAAACTGCGCTGCGTGTTTGAAACGCGCGGCAGAAATGATACGCATGGAACCTGGGTAGTGGAGAGCAGGCTAGCTTAACCTCTGCCTGCCCGGCCCCATTTCCTCAGTACGAGGCCCTTGAACAGGGATAAGGAAACATTCGGTCTGTATATGCACTCCGAGCATGCGTAGACGCGTCTGCCAGCAGTCCGAACACTTGCCTGCCCAAATCCGAATTTATGCGATATTTCCCGAACAGCCATACTCCACGAACGAAGATCTCAGAGATCTGAATCTGTCGTTATCTCTATGTAATACCAGTATGACCGATTTAATTAGTGAACTATTACAAATTTCGCTTTCGCGGCGCACTGACAATGAAAAGAGGACTGTTTTAGCTATTTAACACAAACCTGCAGTCAGACAATTTTTCAATTTCTTAATCTATTTTAGTCATGGGCGTCGCGAAACGGGGACAAGGGGGGCCACGGCACCCCCTTGGAAGTTGGTGAACTTAATGTGCAGTCAGTTACTGACCTTTAAACTATTATTTTAATTTTGATGTAAAGAACAATTTTTGTTTAGCACAAATTAATACGGTTATCTGCAACAAATACTAGAAATTTTGACAGTAAACTAATGATTTAGTATTATATGATTGCAAATTTCCAACATGTGGCCCCCTCCCCCTGGAAAAAAGTCTGCCGACACTCGTGATTTTAGTTTTGGCGGTAATTCGTCCGTAAGTCACACTCATTCACTCTGGTCTTATTAAACAACCAAACAATATATTGTTTGCGTTATCCGCAATGACTTCGCCCCCTATATTTCGGATAAACGGGGTTTATTATTATTATTATTATTATTATTATTATTATTATTATTATTATTATTATTATTATTATTATTATTATTATTATTATTATTATTATTATTATTATTTTTTTTTTTTTTTTGTTACTATTACACTTTGCCTACCCTAATATTTTGACTGCGAGCCGCCACTGGCCACGTGTAACTCTCATGAACCCTTGCATTTGTTCCACAAACGCACATAATGAAATATTTTCTCGTTTTAGGTTATTTACGAACTGCACAAATGAGTGAACTTGTGATTTCATATTTATTTCAGGTTATGTTTCGGACCCTGTATCAATAAGATCCATGCCCCATGTTGGTGTGACGGTTTGAGGCACAACATGACTTTGCTACCTCGGGGAAATTTTTTGAATCGACAATAATCTCAAGTGCTTAACACCTTTGTAGACTGCCTTTTTGCGGTTGCTGAAGCGATGAGCACCTTATTCTCTGGGTTTGCGTAGGTGTTTCGAAAGAATGACACTGATTTCAAATTTAACAGCTTAGTATACCTACTAAGGTAGTTTATTGTTTTGCATATATAGTTAGAGAAATGATCAGCTACCCCGTCGCTACTCAATGAAAGCTTTCATTTAGCAGTGCTTTGGAAGCAACGAGCTGCGAATCGATAGTCATTTAAGGCGACCCTGGTATTAATGCAGACATTTTCTAATTACTTTGAGACACTCAAATGAGGTTTCGAAACTAAGATCCATATATTCCTAAGCATGAAGTGAAGTCTTTCAACATGTTAAAGGCTCTTGTTCAAATTTGAATGTTACCGACAGTCTTTGCAAATAGAATAATAGTGGAAATGAAATGCTTAGTTCCTTTTTACTTTCTCTACTGGTAAGTAGGGCAAGTATTGTATTCCACCCAAAATTTCACCGGAAATATGTTTGGAGGTCCCCTGAATCCAAAAAAAAGCAGTTTTAGAAAAGTGTGTGTGTGTGTGTGTGTGTGTGTGTGTGTGTGTGTGTGTGTGTGTGTGTGTGTGTGTCTGTGTCAGTCTGTGGACAGCATAACTCAAACGAAAAGTTGGTTAAAAGCCTAAAGTTGGTATTTAAATTTAATGTGTTTTAAGGATGCGACACGAAGATTTTAAAGAAAATTGGTACCCTTGATATATAAAATTTGTCGCAAATTTTGATTTTCTTGAAAATGGCTGTAACGATGTTGACTAAAATGTCACATGTTTGAGATACTTTTATGACAAATGAAGTGTATATCTTGAATTTTCTTGTTATAGCCCCTGTAGTCGTATTTACTCTGGAAGACTTTTGCACAACTGGTAAACCGTTAGAGATAGACCAAATCTTACTATACAAAAAATGTAGATCTTGCTAAAATACACAATTTATGCCTGAATAAACTTTTGTATAGTGAACCATTTTGGAGATATGCCTTGTTATTTGTGTGTTTTGGAGAACTTATACTTAAGTCAAATGGAACATTGATATTTATTTTTTTTAATATCTTAAGCGTGGAAAGAGAACAGAATCTCAAAGCTTTAAAACATTTAACTAGCGTTCAAAGCGTACTTTATTCTCATATTCCCCTTCAACCTATGAGGAAATAAACAATAAGATAATTTCTGCAAATGTTTATCTCAACTAACACGAAAAAGATATAGGAATAAGAGTTTGTAAGAATGGTTAATACGAGAATAGAGAAAGTCATATGAGTGCAACACATCAGACTTTTAAGAGCTCTCGAAAAGAACCAAATTGAAGCATTTGTTAGATATTTCTGCTCATGGCATCAACTGTAATTTTCTCATCAAGGCTTTGGCAGTAGAAGTGATGCAATGCTGGAATGAAAATAAAGTGGATGTAAAAGTAGAAAATACAGCTACAAATGAATGATCTGAATGTACCGTGGTAATTATCATCACAGCACCATCCATTTACGCAATTAAGGAGATGTTTGTCCATATTCAATTAATGACTGTCATACTAGCGTATTCAAACGTCCCACAATACATTACTCGTTCATAGTAAATCATCTATATCCATTTACTTATTTCACATTCGCTGCGCTGCATTCACAAAAATAAACCCATACTTTTCACATAAAGCAGCTGATACTAATGGATTACATTTAATGAATTGGACCATGTACACTTTTTTCCTGCTTGAGCGTATGAAAATAACAATTATAGCTTTCAATTTATAAAGAATGCCGCGAGCATGCGTGAAAGTATTTAATTTTTTTATTTTTATTTACCTGGTTAGTATGAAAGCTGTTTTCAAATGAGCTTTTATTAATTCTGAAGACTTTCTTACTGTTTTGATGAAGTAAACGAACTAAGGTAATAAAGCTAAACTGTATCATTCTCTATTTTAGTATAATATACAATTTAATTACGTTAAGCACTCCAATAAATACCACTGATTCTTATTCTCCTTTCAGCTTATTCTGATAATTAATTTCAAGTAAGTAGCAGCTTCCTTGTCGACAAGAAACATCATTATGTGTGTAAGTAACATAATGTGAAATACTTTCGGAGGCGTCTGTTCTTCTCCTCAGCACGTAATGGCTACTGTTGAGCAGATAAATATTATTCGCGCTTATACTCTATATTTTTGGACCTTGGGAACCTCTGGTAGTGACTTCTAGAAACTCGAATAATCTCCCTTCTTTTCTTGGTGTTGACAGTTGAGCCATCTGACGTTTATACAAATAACTAACTTCTTATTTCAAAATGTCATCAAAAATCGCCAAGTTTCTGCACTAAATAAATCCTTCTACTTTTGACTGTGATTTCTTGCCACAAAAGGCATTGTAGTTACTGTTAAATGGTGACCAGCCTTGCTTTTTCTCAACAAAGATGACATTCTGTGTTCATATGGAGCTTTCTAATACAAATTTGTAAGTTGTTATCTCATAACCTAAACTTTGCATTTCTTTTAGCCGAAAGTTTTATTTTTCAAACTATGTATTCCATATTTTACAATCCATATGATGGATCTTGATGGTGCATTCTATACTGGCGTAATTATATGCAAGTTTCAATTTCATACAATGAAGGTTTGAGACAAGATGGTATAGTTCGTAAATGATAGTATGCACACATTTGGAGACAGCTATATATACATATACGAGTATAATCAAGGTGCTTGATCAAAATTGCTTACTTTTACTGAAATTGACCATAGGATTGTATAACACATTCAAAGCTGTGACTAAAAGTAGGATATTTAGTAATATTATACATTTTAATTGACATCTGCACTTAAGTACTTAACCTAAAGCAAAAGTAGATCTACATACCAAGTTTCGTTTTAAACTTCCGTTGACTTTTCAGTAACATTTGTGCAGCTCAAAGGACAGCTTACCTGCAATAGAAGAATGAAAATGCTTTAACTTAACAACTTGCATGACAATTTATTGCAGTATATGGAGTGTTTCTGGAGTGAGCCTATTAAGAAAAATATCTGATCGGTTTCAAACAAGATGTATCTACTTTGTTGAAAATATTGATCGAAATAATAATGTATGTAGGTACATATTTTGTTATAGCCGGACATTACAATGAAAATAAAATATTTTAATAAGTAGTTTGCTTGGTCGATACTCACACCTTACATGACCCCATAGAAAACATGATATAAAAAGCTATTTCAGAACTGCATTTCGTAAAATATTGGGAAATACAAATGAACTACTGGAAACATGCCGGAAATTTATAAGTAAAAGCAAAAAGTGATTATTGCATACTTGATCAATTTATACATATATTTCTAGAGTAAATTTTTGTTTGTAACTTATAGTGCTCTACTTATTAAATACCAGAGTATTTTATATGAGAACGAAATGGAATTCCTACAGCGTCGAAAGTAAATCAAGGTTTATCTTCTATTTGCCACAACAAGAATTCTCATTATTAATATTCTCATATTTTCACGTGTGTGTGTGTGTGTGTGTGTGTGTGTGTGTGTGTGTGTGTGTGTGTGTGTGTGTGTGTGTGTGTGTGTGTGTGTGTGTGTGTGTGTGTGTGTGTGTGTGTGTGAATGAGAGAGAGGGAGAACGGGAGAGAGAAACAGAAAGAACAGCATAAGAATTACTCAATGGGAAAAACAAATTGATATTTAAATTTAACATATTGAAGGATGTGACATTCAAATTTTTCAACAAAATCTCTCCATTATAGAGTAATTTTTAGATGGAACATTGCCAGTTGGTTTTATTTTTAAGTTAAACTCTTTTAATCATGTAGGTCATATCGATGATAAATGAATGAAATGGTTAAAATGCTCAAATGCGCCCGTGTGCCATAATTATTCGACGTATGGATACAGCAAGAAAAAAAGAGAGAGGAAAAAAGCTTAATCGCATAACTCGCCCTAACAGACATTTGGAAAAGGACCTTTTATATTTGATTAAATGCTTGGTAAATGCAATGTAATGTTTGAAATCTAGAAGACAAAGGTAAACTACTGTTTATCAAGTACATCCTTTTTGTAAGAGCGTTATAAACAAATATAAAACAGAACGAGAGTATCAAATAAATAAGACTGAACTACAACCGGGCACAGCAAACAGTAAAAAAATGAGTAATTCAGATTCTGCCTTAGAAATATAACCATCATCTTATCACAAATGTCAGCTAAAGCATTACTCCACGGAAGATGAAAGTTTCAAAATTATACTCCAACGAAGATAAAAAGGAAACATACAGCTATTTATTTTAGCGTTATGCATTTATGAATATCTATATTTGTGTTGATTATATTTTAAACTCGGTGTGTTGTTGTAAAGTTAGCTCATACGGGATTCAAACAACGGCCCTCGAAGTCACGTCGCGCACAGATGAACATTTACGCTGTTGCGAAGGTACTTTACAAACTCCTTGAGCAACATCCTGAGGGAATCCTAAGTTAGAATGAAATGCTGTCGAAAGCGTGCACGAACTTGCTGGCTGCAATACGCCAAGTTATTCACTTCCTTCCCGGGAAGTTACGGGATACGTATTACAATATCCTTACTCAATGTACATCACTGCACTGACTATAGTGGCAACGTATCGTAGTTCAAATATTAGTAAATATTTAAATAATAGTAATACATTTGTTTATGACAGACAGCCAATAGGTACAAATTTTTACCAAATAAGTAAATAAATGAATGAATATAGGGGAGGAAGCGCTGGTCACAACCCGAGAATAATATATTTTCAGTATTCACATTGATCATGTTTACATAGCAGAGAATCTAAGGGATAGTTTTATCTCAGAATTGTTGAATGGGATTACTTGTATACTTCCAAGTTAAAAATGTAGCACTATTGTTGCGTTGGCATATAACTATGCAACGCTCAACGCCATATGACGGGGACATCCAGAATTACAGGATAACTCTGAGAATATAGTCTCAACAAACAGGAAGAATTCACTAACTTTGTTATTCTATGGTCACTGCCAGCAGCTTTGTGAGTAAAATGAAATAACATTGTGCAAAGAATCGATTAGAATTGTGTTGCACTAATTAACTGAGGCCAGTTGAAGTAAAGTTAAAAGGAAAAGGGAATAAAGAATGACGTAACTGTCTGAGATATTTATTACAGTATTGTCTCTCACTACTCAGGCCCGGAAAGGGTTTTTGCACTGCGGCGTTACTGCTACTACTGTTATTATTATTTTATTATTATTATTATTATTATTATTATTATTATTATTATTATTATTATTATTATTATTATTATTATTATTATTATTATTATTATTATTATTATTATTATTATTATTATTATTATTATTATTATTATTATTATTATTATTATTATTATTATTATTATTATTATTATTATTATTATTATTAAACTTGCTTGTTTCATTGCAGGTTGAATATTCGAGATTAAATAACACTTTTGGAAGAAAATCTGATTTTGATAGTTATTGTGGAAGCTTTTTAAATGAAAAATTTGTTTCTTAAGCAAAAGCTTCCTTTTACAGGGCACTAACAGACGTAATACTAAGCCACTTAGTCTATGCATTTATGGAATTGAGAAAGTTTCGCTTTTTCTCTTTCAATGAATTTATTTTGTTTCATTTTCTTTCAACTGTTTCCTTTGTAAGAAATAGTGAGGTAGCCTTTGTTTAATGCTTAAGATACGAACAGTTTTTCCATTATTTTTATCTTCGTCTAAGAAAGAAATTTCCTTTTTTTTAATCCTACTTCTTACACTAGAGTGTTTTGTTTTGATATTACTTACAAGTTCTTTATTTGCTGTATTTACTACGCACTGGGAGTACACCAATAACGCGCTATTGAACACTTCCTTTTGAAGAACCACTGCGCTTATATATTTCCGACTTCACAAAGAATATTTAACCTCAGCACGCTTCCTTTCCTCAGAGTATATTATTGACAGGTGTACCAACAAAGAGAAAAGCTTTGGTGCTAATTGAATTAGGCTGTCCATGGAGAATTAATTGAAAACTAATATTACATTACACTCCAATTATTTCTTTGTACTTTTCCTCTCATTACCGCGCTCTCTCTCGGTTTCCTGTACGTTCTCTACTCCACCCAATTTATTTATATTTCACTGAAAAGGCCCTCTGAAGAAAAATATAATAGTTCACAAAAAAAATCTGATATTACATTCTTACAGCATTGTTCTATTTACTTTGCGTTAATCCACATACATTTAGGATATTTAATGATAAACTGAATGTAGAATATCTTGAATTTTCCAGCAGTAGCCTTTGAAATCCTCATAACTGAATGACTCGTAAGTTGTAATCCGTAAAGGATGAAAAAGGTCTTACTACATAAACAATTTAGGTTTGGTTAAAGTACAAAATTTATCACACACACTTTTTGGGTGAATTTTCTGCTCACATTTTTACTTTCTCTACTGGTAAGTAGGGGAAATATTATATTCCACCCACAAATTCGTTGTCGAGATTTCACCGGAAATATGTTTTGAGACCTTCTGAATCCAACAAAATGCATTTTTAGAAAAAGGTCCATGTATGTGTCTGTGTCTGTCAGTCTGTGGACAGCATAACTCAAAAACGAAAAGTCATTTAAAAACCAAAGTTGGTATTTAAGTTTAATGTCTTTCAAGGATGCGACACGAAGATTTTGAAGAATATAGCCTTGCGCTAAACTATCGTTTACATGGAACATTTTTCGAAAATTTTGATTTTCTTGAGAATGGCTCTAACGATTTTGATTAAAATGTCATATGTTTAAGATATTTTTATGAAAAATGAAATGTATATCTTGAATTTTTTGACTATATTCCATTTAGTTGTATTTACTCTGGGCGACATTTGCATAACTGGTAAACCGTTAGAGATAGACCAAATCATACATGTATCAAGATATACATTTCATTTGTCATAAAAATATGTCAAACATATGAATCTGAATTCAAAATCATTAGAGCCATTTTCAAGAAAATTAAAAAATTTGAAAGATTTTCCATGTAAAGAGTAGTTTAGCGTGGGGCTATTTTCTTCAATATCTTCGTGTCGCATCCTTGAAAGACGTTAAACTTAAATACCAACTTTGGTTTTTAACCTACTTTTTGTTTTTGAGTTGTGTGTACACAGACACACACACACACACACACACACACACACACACACACACACACACACGCACACGCACACACAGAGCTAATTTTGTAGTGTAGTCTTCTAAGAATATATTTGAAACATAATTATTATGCCTACACTGATAAAATATATATCCAATTAAGCTTCCAATTAATAGGAGTGCAGAAAAACTAAAAAAAGTAATTTTTTTGCCAATTTTTATTTAGTTTCTCTTTATAAATTAATATGATTTTCTAGGCAGAAAATAGAAATGACAGTACATCTCATATGGAGAAGGTGAAATTGCCTAAAGCCCCTGCAGACGGGACAGGCTCGGCAACAATAATAATTAATTACACGATAAAGTGCCTCGGGCTGTTCGTGCCAACTGGGGCATAATTAAAACCTTCAACTTCATTACAAGCTAAATTGAATCTGATTAATGCGAGTAAAATAAAACATTGATATTCCGCAATAAAAATATACAATTTCTTATTGGATAGCAGCCGCGAGGTACAGTAGCATTATACACTTAACTCTCTCAGGAGATTTTTAAATAACATCTGAACATGTATGTGTAATGTGTGTTGTTTGTGTTAACTGCGCATTAGAATGTAATCAAATAAATGGAGAGCAAGATCTTTTATTTTTTGTTTTAGTCTTGGAAATTCGGAACACATTCCGAAGTAAGAGTATATTTTCGAGGAAATTGTCATGTATTTAAAAATCGGAGTGCTTTGACAGTTATTGATAGATGTCTGGAGAGAGCATTATTCCATTTTACAAAGTGATTTATCGTAAGACATTCTTATCAATCATGTATAAAACTTTTATTTTTATATGCTAGAAAACTTCTTAATCTTGCAAAAGTTAATATTTTATTTCCCAAATGGTTTTCCTTACTGTAACTTATACAAGAAGTACCAACAATTTGAAACAAATTAATGTGACATCATTTTGTTTATGGAAGACAGAGGAAAAGCTGTTTGTGAGAAAAGATTTAAAATTTGAATCCCAGCAGCTGCACGGTAGGATGGGGCGAGCCCACCTAAAATAAACGATGTGCTGGCATGCGTGGATTATGATCTTGCTTGACACGTGAGAGGTGAGAGATATGAAGTGTGTAAGAGAGGGAGATCAAGAGAGAGCGAGAGAGAAGGGGGCGGAGAGAAAGGGAGAGATAAATCTCTTCTGTTAACTTCGTAACGCGAACCGAGCAGAGTGTTTTACTGGTCGTAAAAAAAAAAACTATCGTGTGAGTTAAAGGAACACTAAGGAAGAATTCTAGGAAAGATAGCTAAAATAGTTTGAGGAAGCAGCTGTTAAGGTGTGGTTTTAAAAAGGCAAAGCAGTCTTTTAATTTTGCCTGAAGACTGATGTTCTAGAAGACGTGTTTCGGTGGATGTTACTACAGCTGCTCGTGTGACCCAACATCCACCAGGAGCGCTGGAGAACATTTTTAACTTGTTCAAGGCACTCTTTAGCTTAGCTACATAAATCTTGTTTTGTTTTCAGTGGGAATGCCTCAGGGTGAAATAAATTTTCCCTTCATGCCTAGAGGGTAGCAAATGGTGTTTCGGTGAGGAAATTACTCGTTTCTTTTCTGCGAAACACGCTCCTTCTCCACTTCCTGTCAGCAGCGAATCGAATGTCCAACGGTGAGCATGCATATGCATGGTATATCCCAGTTTTCTTTCAGGAGATCTACTCCCGCACAGACTGACGGTATTTCAACTTGATGGAGTGGCATGCGACCCCCGGAGGGAGGGAGAGAGGTAACATACACACACACATACACAACTCGGAAAAGTTTACGTCGAGTGCATCAAAGTCAAAAGCTCCCTTAGTTTCAAGTTGGAATTTCAAAGTCCTCAGAAATGTGGTGCTAAAGTTAAGCACTTTGCTTGATCTAGTGCGGCCTGGACTGTCCCCTTTCTGTGTGTAACCTGACAACTAACTGTGTCACATAAATTGCTCTCTTCAACAAAAATATGCAAATAACGTGATCCTGTTTAGAGGCGTAAACATCAGACACTCCGTTCGCTATGTACAGGGTGAACGTGAACACTGACTGCGTAATAAAAACATTTGAAGCATTATAGCCATATATACTGTCTCTTACTGCTGTGTCGGTCTGGGTGGCTCAGTTGGTTAGACGCTGGCCTACGGATCCCAAGGTCGCGGGTTCAAACCCGGCCCAGGCCGATGGTTTGTAAGTGTGCTTAAAAACGACAGCTCCATGTCAGTAGATTTACTGGCATGTAAAAGAAGTCCTGCGGGACAAAATTCCGGCACACCGGCGACGCTGATGTGATCCTGGCAATTGACAGCGTCGTTAAACAAGAAAATATATTTTTTTAATTTCTTACTGCTGTAATAGTTATTTATGATACAAGGGGTAAAAGGAGGAATTTATTTTGTGAGTAGGCGTGAGCAAACTTGCGAACAAATAAAATCCTTTTAGTCCGTGCACCATACACTATTTTTAGACAATGCTGAATATTTATAGGTGTATTATATATTATATGTAAAAAATGCATGCATTATTTTTCTACATCTTTCATGGCCATGATAGCTGCGCTGTTCAGTTGTTGCCTTTCTTAGCATCAGTGTTAACACTGGGTGACTTTTACAAAAGCTCAACATTCTACACAAAGAAGGCAGTGGAAAAAATGTTTCATATCTCGTACCATTCCAGAATGTGTTGTATGCAATGTCGTAGTATTGGTTTCTTGCTTTTTTGGATAACAATTCTAATTTCAGTCTCTTATTTTTTTACAAGCTTGAACATATTGCTAACCTTCTTAGAAAATCCATCGACATAAGTTTTAATTCTAATTTGTTGTTAAATTTCCATGTTTCAGCTTCATATATGACTGTTGTATTACATATTTGCGATTTATTCCTCCTCATTATGTCTGTTCTACAGGATGCTATTCAACATTGATTTTATAATTTTACCTTAATTGATCCTGTTTATTTTCTTTATCTTTTTTACCTCCAAATACTTAGTTCTTCACATCGTCTAATACAGCCACCCTAATCTTCCATAATTATATCTTGGGTTTCTGTTCCGAATCCCATATAAAATGTTTTTTTCTAAATGTATTTTCAGCCCTAATTTATCGTACTCTTCTAATAACTTGCTAAGCATAAATTGCATATCTTCATACCCTTGCGCAATTACTACCTGGTCGTTGGCAAATAACTGAGTACATTGTGTCTGCTAATTCATCTCCAATTGGTACTCCCGTTCCTGAACATGTTTGTTACAATTTGTTAATGCTTTGTGCTTTAAGTTGAAAATTCCCTTACAAAATCGTATTCCTCTGTGTACTTTTGGTTAAATTATATTAAGTTTCCTCATACATTTGCTTATTTCGTGTAGCTCTAAACGGATTGCTGTGACATTCACACACTTTCTCTATTTACTCTTCTAAAAGTATTCTCACATGGGCTTATTTTTATGTTAAACCACTTCATTGATTATATAAAAGTATAAAAAGCTGGTCTCCTCCTTAGAATTGTCTTATCAATCACGCTCTGGTCATTATATTCCGTTTTAAGTTTTCCGAAACTCACACACATAACAAGGAATATCTCCGAAATGGTTCACCCTACAAGAAAAGTTATTCGGACATAAATTGTGTATTTTAGCAAGATCTACATTTTTTGTATCGTATGATTTGGTCTATGTTTAAGGGATTACCAGTTATGCAAAAGTCTCCCAGAGTAAATGCGACTACAGGGCTATTTTCAGATACACAAATATGGGAACACAGTAGGCCTAAGCAATGTAAAATACTTTAAGAGCGGGTTCCAATGTGATAGCTTTAAAACGAAGTTCTCTTCGCCAGAATATCATAACTGAAAAACCAAAACTTGGTTGAAAAACTAAAGTTTAGAGCATTACAAAGATGCAACACGAAATGTTTTGACAAAAGCATCACTTCAAACTACACTATACATGAAATATTTTTTAATTTTTTTTTCAAAAATAAATTTAGTGATATTGATTAAAATACAATCTGGTATTTTCGTCATAGTTGAGAAGTATATAATGAATTTTCCGTGGATAAGCTGTGAATCCCTCTTTATTCTGAATGAATTTCACATAATTGGTAAACCATGAGAGATAGAACAAATCTTACTACACAAAAATGGAGACCTCGTTAAAGGGCACAGTTTGTACAAATTGGTTTATTTTGTGGAGAATGATTTTCGTGATATCCCTTATTGGTTTACATTTCAAAATTCTTAAACTTTTTTCAAATAGGAAGTATTTTTTTCTTGCATTCCTTTTCATCTGTTACCTACGAAAAGAGAATCCACCATCGCATAGCGACCAGGTCTTAAAGGATTTGGTTGCCTTGTGGCTGCAACACATAGGTTTTTGCCAGAGCTGGGCATTTAGTTGGCGCAGTTGGAACTGAGGTGGATCTGATACTTAGGTTCGCCATTAACTTACACTCTACTCTCTCTAAAGTTCATTTAATTACTTTGGTTCTGACCAAGGTTTATTTAACGGAGAGCTGCTAACACACTCTCACATTTGAACAAAAAGATTCGTGTGAGATGTACCGGCTGGTGCGGAGAAATTGCTTTCATCAGTCCTGCCTTGCAATCTCGCTCTATAGAAGTATTACTTTCCTTTGGCACTGCTCGTGTGGATAAAAAACAAACAAGTACTCCTGAAATCTCCAAGTCCTTTAATTCCGAATTATGGTCTCTCTTGTAAGGTAAATTATTCTTTAACGCTTTAAGGATGGGTGACGTATGAGCTACTGTTAAGCTTTGAGATACCTTATTGCTTCTTTCTTTCTAATTTGTTGTTAGGATACCTAAATAAATAGCTGCAGCTGTCTTTTATTGTAAAAGTATTACATTTTATCAATACAACCGTGGTGTCTTTTGTTTTTTTAAGAATAAGAAGCAAAATCCAAAGACACATTTTACTTCAGTTGGTGGGATTCGAACTCGCGAGGTTGGGCTTTGAATGGACGACCAGTTCATTGCTCATCACTCTAACGATGATGGCTATTCGAATAGCTTCGGCTGAGGAGCCACAGAAGGGGATATGAAAACTGTTTTAGAAATAAGAGGAATAACATCATGTGCAGCAATATAATTCGGGTATTATAGGTTTATGGGGATTAACATAGTACACAATATAGAAACTCAATATTTTTATTTCTTCAAAATTCAGTTGGAAAACTTATCATAAACTTTGTTTTGCTCAGAAATTATAAAATTACCAAGGTTACAATCATTTATGGTTTATAGATTTAATAGGGGTGGCAAGCATGGACTTTTCAAACACTTTTTTCCTTGACTTAGTTTTCCTTCACATAAAAGCCTCTCATTTCAAAATCATGTGACAGAATTAATTGCTAGTTTATCTAGATGCATTCTTGTTAATTTTAACCTTCAACTTTTACTATCTTTTGAAAAAAATTAAATATGTTAAAATATTTTATATTTTGAATTTTTATAAATAAACATATTTAATTTAAAGTTAACTGACTCCAAAAAGGAGGTGGTCCAGATTAATTCTTGAACCCATTTTAATAGTTGAACAAATGTGAAATTTCTAACCTGAGAGCATTAGGTGAGAAAGTCGCAAATATAAAAATATACACAAGGTTGGCCATACGTTAACCAGGGATTCTATATGAGTATGACAAATATGTTAATTACAATTATTGTCAATAGAGCGCCTTATCGTCGAAAAGAAGTTGTCAAGTGTTTCGAGACATCTAGCTTCTTGAAGAATGGACATAAATGGTTTATTATTTCACAAACTGTCGCAAAAATATTGCGCAAAAAATGATGTAATACAGTTTTACGTTAATTCAAATTAATTTAGTCACAATTTAAAGTTGAGGTGACGTTGCCAAATCTCTTAGAAGCTAAGCTTTAAATAACAGTTGAACATTAAAATTAGGATGAAGTTCATACGAATTTAGATGTGCATTACAGTATTGTTTACACAGTTTTCGCTACAGTTGCTTAAATAATAAATCATTTATTCCATTCGTCAAGAGCTAGATGACTCCAAATATTTTAAACAATATTTATATACAATTATATATGTAGTTATTATAACAATTGATATAATGAAGTTCATACGAATTTAGATGTGCATTACACAGTAATGTATTGTTTACACAGTTTTCGCTACAGTTGCTTAAATAATAAATCATTTATTCCATTCGTCAAGAGCTAGATGACTCCAAATATTTTAAACAATATTTATATACAATTATATACGTAGTTATTATAACAATTGATATAACTATTAATAATAACAAATGTGAAATTTAAGCCTTCACTGTTCTTTCTGATTAATAAATAGACTCTATATTATGTCAGTTAAATTTCATCAAGGTAATTTCAATAATTCAGAAGCTAATAATTTTAGAAATAAGTGATCGACAAGTGATTACTCCAGGGGTTAAAATTCCCTCCCTTACGGGCAGATAGGCAACCAAACTCGAAATCAATATCCTTTATTATTTTTGAAAATATCCAATTCTGGCTGGTCTGTATGGTTCACATCGTTGACATTATTTACACTCCTGAATGGCTGTTTAATGATTACACACGATCAAATTAAATTAGTTTTTATCAAACCTACGTATTTTTCAATTTACGTACGTCCCTGTTTCTTTGAAAGTAGGTGTCAGTGTTAGTGAAAATTTACAGAACATGCATATAAACATAATTCCTTTATATTTTAGAGCAAGTTTGTCTTTTATAATAGTTTTACAATCGTTTTTTCATTAATTATAGTTTTTTTTATGAAAGCCGTATTTGAACTATTGGATTTTTGCTGTAGCGAATTAAAGAGAACCTCTATACTAAATGTCAGAGTTGTATCAGAGATATTTCTGCACAAAAGGAACATAAAGCTCTAATACAAAAATAGAACCTCAAGATAAAAAGAGCTGCACTTCTTTTGTAACTTTGACTTAGTAGGTCAAAGCATGCGAAGAATGAAGTGGGTGAAATAATGCTCAAATAAACCCTAGGTCCATAGAGATTAAAGTTACCCGACATTTGCCTTCCCAGGAATAAGATAACGCCCTGGAAAATAACGTTATCTGAATAATTCTCTCTAACCCAGATTCAAACTCGGGCCCCTTGAATGTGATGCAGGCAGGATAGTCCCACACAGAGAGGCAAGCATGAAAGATGTTGCCAGATATCCACAAAATTTATGTCTACATTGGTTCACATGCATATGAACTTTGGTTAGCTTATCTGCAGTAGCTTAACATAGACTGTTGTATTACTAAAGGCTGCGCTTTTGCTTATTTCAGGCACCTATTCGTTAATCCATTTCAAACGGAAGGAATTTTTATAAAATGTTGTACAAGCAGTAACCAAAAATATTAAAAACAAACTTAATTTGAAATGACTATTTTAGTGCCAGCCATTTCCGAGAAAATCCGTTACTAGTATGAGATTTTTCATTCTTTGTCAATTTTGAGGTGCTGTCGCTATTCGCTTGTTTCCTGCGAGTCATGGAAAGAGCACGTAATTTCAATTCCAGTTCGTAGCGGCTGGCAGGCTACTATCAGAGATTTCAGCATTAACATTTTCTAACGTATCCACTTCCTTTTTTGATTCAAGTAGTCTCAAAAATGTATATGGGGAAATCACAGTGTCAAACTTTTGGATGGAATACACCTCTACTTCATGTAGGTATGTAGTAGAAAAAAATAAAATGTTTTATGTAACGAAGGAAACTATGTGCATATTCTAAATCGGGCATGGGCAGAATCGGCTCAAAACGGACACTCCACTGAGGCGCGTTCTTGCCACAGTTCACCGGCCATCCCTCCCCTTCTCTGCTGTTCACTTACGACAGGCCTCATTCAGTGGGGAGTATTGCTTCTTAGGGACGTCTGTTTTACATAGAGTGGCAGAGAGAACGTTTAGTAAGTTACAAAAACAGGGAAATTTGCTGTTTAATATTCGGATTTCAATTTGCAGATATAAAGCGTTACATTATCAAACGCAACTATGATCAAAAGCATAAAGCAAACTTTGGTGACCTTACAGGCATTTATTTACAATTTAAAACTTTATTTTCAAATATATGTTATAAAAGGTGGGTAAGTAAATACCTTTTAGAGGACTTTGTTATCCGTAGCATTTAAAAACCCGTATTTTCTTTTGGAATTCTGATACTATTTACTAAAGGCATGCTTTTAAATCAGGCCTTTAACATTATTGATTTGCAATAAAATGTTACGGAAATCTTGGGTAAGATAAACTAAAACAAAATTAAAATTATTTATCTAACGCCATCTGCACGACGACTCGGATACTAATGGCTACTATAAGTCAAGGATTACGCTTTGGAACAGTGTTTTGTAGACCTTGGCAATTTTTGGAGAAGATAAATATATTTGCAGGTGTTGGACCCATCTACATGATTACATTCCTGAAATAGCAAGAGTTAACGTTTCCATTTCGTGCATTCATCCATTTTGTTGATGCGCAGTTCTTTCTCTTAATGACGCAATTACCTGCACCTACGCGAGAGGTGACATCTAGCAGCAATAGGTGTAACCTGAGGGCGTTATAAAGTAACAATATCAGCACGTCACCTCGTGATCGAAACAAAAGGCTCGTGGACAAAGCGAAATTAGCAAACTCCGACGTAATCGCAGTCTCCCACCATTGTGTCACCCTGCGCCATTGAATTGGGCTTTCACTCCGCCCGCCCGGACGAGATTCCAGTTTACGCAGCAGTAATAATATCCTGGATACGGTTCCTTTATTTTCTTCTGTGTATCGTTCGTTCAGAGCCTTGAATCGCATTAAGGTGATAAAATACGGCAGCAGTTGGAACACACAGAGATACCTGTCTACTTTCACTGACGTCATTACTGTAGATTACACGGAATGGGAATCCCCTTCATGAGGTACTTCAGTTAAACTCTTCCAGTATATATCTGCGAGGTAACTTAGCTTTAAAACTCCTGTAAAAACCCTCCTCACGGTAACTATGGCTTAGAGGTTGTTCCAAATATTAGTTCACGTTGCTTTGCGCAGGGAAGGCGAAAAGATTTGCAACGACATTTAGGCTCCATGTTTCTTACAAGTCGAGCTGGGACAGATATCCCTTTTAGATATATTTCTATATGTACTTAGTGATTTGTTAACGGTTAGTCCCAGGTATTGGACTGTTAATCGCCGTAGTTACACTGACTTCAACCTAATTGCTCTTAAATAGGCAACTAATGATGACCTCTGCGGACATAATTTTAATGTGTGTCTCTTACATTATGCATTGACTGTAGCATACAGGTACTATTCATTGCAATTATTTGTCCATCTCCCCACAATTTATTTATAAAATTACTAATCTTACCAGCCAATAATTTCGTTACCAAATCTGTATATGTTGCACTATACCATTAAAAATATAGCTTTATATGTTCCACTACTCACATAAAAAGTAATTTAAATTATTTAACTTCTGTGTCTTTCAAGGTTGCTATACAAAAAACTTCCAAAAATAGCCCATTGCGTAAGTACGCGGATATTTTTACAAAACTTTTATTTCTCAAAAACTCCTTAAACAAATGTGATTAAAATGGCATATTTCTGAAGTATCTTCATGAAAAATGAGGCGAATTTTTCGGGAATAACCTCTGAATACTTCTTTATTTTGACTTTTGCATAAATCGTAAACGCAAGAAACAGGCAAATTTAAAATTTCTTGACTTTTATGGAATTAACCATTTCTTACACATGTCATTGCCTTATACTTTTACATATTGCTAGTTTTCTCAAATAGGAAGCCCCTGTTTGTCTTTCGCACCCACTAACCCACTCTCTCTCTCTCTCTCTGTTGGCTATGCAAACAGAAGCGAATTTCAAAACCATCACATAGCGGCCAGCTTTGAGAGGACTTGATTATCGCTTTAACATATGTTCTTGCATGTACTAATACAATACTCACAAATGAAATCTCCAAAAACGCTCTACAGTCCTATTATTGTCTTGAACACACGCCAGTTCCTCCAAACCAACCCACATCAACACCACCTATTATCCGAAGGACTTCAGACTGTCCAACCACATCTCTACATCCCACAGTCCCAGAAGGACGAGATGGAATAGATATTACCAATGAGGCTGCGAGAAGTAGAAGAAAATAATTTTGGGCCACTTCTAGCAGAAGGGACTGGAGAAGTAAACCCTGCCAGACATTACGTTATTTGTCATCCTGAGGCCAAATACCTAGTATAAACGTATTAATTATATCATAATTGTTTTATGTAGATTGTTTATTTGAAGGAAATGCGAGTCCCACACATAAGACCTGTTGTATCCTTCTGGCACCTGCCTGTAGGTGAGGCGGGATGGGATTACCTGGTTCGGTGCCGAGCGAGAGCAAATAGGTGAGGTTTCCTGGATATTCCAGTCGAAATCACACCACAAATGGTGTTTAAGGATTTATTTATATACAGTTAGCAACAAGCTTCAAAGGATATGGGCAGAAGATACACCTTCCGACATGGACTCGTTGACAATAGCGGGTCAAAGGACATCACTTCCTTGGTCACTGGGGTTTATATACTCTGACTACATTGTTCTAGAACATTCTGTGGGTAAAGTACACATTAGGGTTCAATATTCCACACAACCACAAGAAACTGTTATGTGACAGGCTTCTGGAACGTTCCACCGTTTCTTGTTATCTCCCCCTGAGATTAAAAGTGAACTTCCAGACAGTCTTACATACCAGTGCCCAAGTTCTACAGAATACTTCTGCTTAAAACATATTGCTCACATATTATATTTCAATTACAAATATCTCATTATTCCATAATTATTTTCAATTGCACAATGTTACCGATATTACCCTGGGATAACCTTTCCATATTCTACAATTGTAATTCATACTACTATCCTACAATAGATCTTGTAAGTAATATTTTGTGGAATAATAGCCATGTATTTCATTGTTACAATTTCTCCCCGCTTTGCGTGACCTAGAAACCAACATTTAGGTCCGGCCATGGAAAATGACAGTATAAAATATAAATTTCAGTGCTCTATAAGTGAAATAGAATTTTGCGCGCACACATGTTCAATATATTGTGATATTCTATGTATATGTGGGAGAGATATTTAATGTGGCTGTTGACAGTACACGTTTTAAAGTATAAATGGAATGTTCTAGCTGCGAACACTTTAAAACTGTGAAGCGGAATAAATAGCTGTGAATGTAGGGCCCAATGAAGCGTGCACGGAGGTCTTGGTTTTTAAAACCAAATTCTGTCAAATTACGGACTTGACATGAGGTCGTTAAAAGCGAATTCGTGTTTTTTCCCCGCGTTATTGTCATAAAATCTGACTGAGGATATCTGGATGTGTTTCCGTCATGCAATGTTGCACGTTCGAAACATTTCCTCTTTTGTTTAAATCGTAAATCACATTTTTATTGCCTCGTATTTCCATACAGGAATGGACCTTGTAATTTTATGCACAACATTTTATTATTCTATTTGATACAGGTTTCATTGGCCGGGTTTGATAAAATCGTGCTGGGACCAGGAGCAGCTGTATGGAATTTTATTAAGCGAAACTATTAGCTTGCATGCTTGTTATTTTGCTAGTTGAGTCATAATTAGTGCACTGAACATGCTTTTTTTCCCCTTCACTTTTTAGCTTTGATGAATATTAATCATGGATGCAGTATAAGAAATTGTTTTACATGAGAAAGTCGTAGGAAATTCTGTGTGTGTGGTAATTTATTACCTACATTGTACTTTAGAGACAAGAAGGCTTCATTTTAGTACACACAAGTAGAACATAATAATATAAACAGTGGAGGGTGGAGGAGCGGGACAGTAATAATAGGGGCAAGAGTGGCAACCTACTCTACCCCTCGGAACGGAGGGACCCAAAACTCTCTGGACCTTTTCCATAGGAATGATGTCTATTTTATATACTCCCCCCCCCTCCAGCTCTCACCAGGATAGAAGTGGATACGTCATTTAGGGAAGACTACCGTCGTTGGGATCAACGTCACCTAGCAACCGTCTACTAACTCCAGTTTAGTGCCGGAGAAGGTTCAGGCGTTTCACAAATCCTACTGAAAATCCCTAACCGTGGCCGACCTCCCATGGGTAACAGGAACGATTGCCCCACCGAGTCCCACCCAATCCGAACAACTTCCTTCCGGGAAGGGACCTAATGTGAGTGCTAGTATATTTTTGGTCATATAACCCACAAATCAATAATAGGTGCATAGAAACCTTCAGTGTTTGTGAATACCTTACAAATTGTGTTAAATGTGATATGTAATTTTAAAAAAACTCTCTTAGGTTATGTACTAATTGATTTGAAATTCTAATTGCATACTAGATATAAAATATATTCATTTTGTACTTAAAAAGTTACAACCTTGAATGTAACAAGATGTTGGTAATTTGTCAGTGTCATGCTTGCAAAACAACTTCAAAAATTTGAGAAAAAAAGAAAAAACGCCATAAGTGTGAATGCCTTACGTAACTCCCCCCCCCCCCCCTCTCTCTCTCTCTTTCTCTCTCTCCTGTTTTACTCAGATAGTAAAATAATTTACAACAAACATTTCCTAAGGAATGCCATTAATGGGGTTAGAAGCCAAGACCTACATTTCGACAAATCATTGTACTATTTTCACCGCTTACTCTCATTAAGTTTGGTTATTCCTATCGGATGGAATTTTAATTTTTAATCGAAACAAAAATACGTACATATATAACATTTGAGAAAATTTTAAAATCGGAACTAATTCCAATTTAAGCTTTCTCCCACCATTCCAGCCGCCTCTTCTTTGAAATTCTAAAGACATCCTTGTATTTTGGGGCTTATTTTTTAAAGATAATTATCTAACGGACTAAAACTGACTAAACAGTCTAACAAACTGACGCACGGGTGACGATTAGTATATGCGCGCAGGGAAATGCAGTAAAGGTCACACGAGCCGTGCACCTGACGGCCAAGTCTTGTAGTAAACATACTGTATAAACTACTTCCAATAGGGAGTCGGGAAATATTACATTGTTGAGCGCCTTCTTGGCCTGTCTGCCTGCAACCTTAGCCTCCTGTGGTATTTTTATTTCACTCATTCCTTTTGAGGGGTTGGTAGCCCCAGTAGATCTACACAGGGAACACTAGCTGTGCTCCTAGCTTACTATATACCCTATGATTATTTGCACACGAACGTTCTGCACTGTATTTCAAAGACACACCTGAGTAAGCAAGCAAATTCCCTGTGTGCTGTTGCACAGGGCCACCATAACTCCCCAAGGGCGCATACGTACGCTAAAACTGCGGCTATTTCCCATTGCCATCTGCAATGTGGAAACAAGGTGGTACCGCATATATTCGGTATTGAATTTAAACCCAAGTACACCCGTGACTAAAATACGTGAACACCATGCCACAGGTAAATATGCTTTGAGGCCATCTGAATCAAATATAAGGTCCGCGCGCGCTTGTGTGTGTGTGTGTGTGTGTGTGTGTGTGTGTGTGTGTGTGTGTGTGTGTGTGTGTGTGGAAACAGTGTAACTGAAAAACAAGAAGTCGCTTAAAAACCAAATTTAGTATTTAAGTTTAATACCTTTAAAGGATGCAACACAAAGTTTTGAATAAAATTCCTCAACCCTAAACTACCCCTTACATGTAAAATTTTGATTTTCTCCAAAATGCCTCTAAGGATTTTTATTAAAGGACCCCACGTTTAAGATACTTTTGTGGCAAATGAAACATATATTTTGTATTTTCTAACTATAGCCCACATAGTCTGTTCACTCTTGACGATCTTTGCATAAAACCGTAAGAGATAGACCAAATCTTACTGTATAAATATATAGATCTCACGAAAACACACAATTTAGGTCCAAATGATTTTTTTATGGAGTGAACCATATCGGAGATATTCTCTGTGACTTTCGAGTTTTTGTTTGTAATGCTTCTATGTAGCATATATTAGAAGGAATGTAATGACTTCGGTTCCACCTGTATAATTATGTTTGAATATGTATTATTTTGCTAAAATGGTAAAAGAAGCAGTTATGTTCCCTTAAGCTTTTGAAGTGACCCACGAAATGTTGCAGGTATACCGGGCACAGTGTTTTTTCCCCATATATTTGAAAAGACTTATTAAAATGCAAATGCATAAGCAGTGGCTACTTTCCGTGTTCCCTTATCTGTAGTCTCATAGGTCGTGACATGCACTACCTCCCCCCTTACCTTTTTAACCTCGACGCCACAAGTTTCTGCGGGGGCCATTACCATTGGAGGTGATTCGAGAGCGCGCGACACAAGCATCAAAGACGCGGCCATCAATTATAGCGCCACCCTCATCCGTCTTCCTCAGTTGGCAGCCCTGAGTGAGTGAGAGCTTGTAACTTTCCCCCTCAACTTATGTAAAATGACCACATTCCGTAGCGTAAATGCGTTGTTGCACGATAGACTTAACCCTTAACAACGTTGCCAAAGTTACAAGAAGACCTCGTCAGACTGATGTTCGTGTTCATGTCGCAATTTATGACGTGAATGGAGCTCCAATTTCGCTCTAAACATGAGTGATGTTTCAGAGAGATTATCGGCGTATTTTGAGGCAGCTGCGAGGCGTGAATAATAAAATTTCTAGACTGCAATAAGCATTCCCTTGAGGTAAACAGCAATTATATACGTGAAGTGCACTGGGCCACATCGGAAGTACACCTGGTGGAGAAACTTCAGGTACAAATTAAAGCAATATTATCAGGGTTTAAGTTACAGTCGCTTTTGTCGCTTTTTGTTAGATGGGCAAAGCCGGATTCGTGAATTCCTGCGATTCGTGAACCTTTCGCCTTGTAATTATGCAACACAGCGGTACATACTCCTTCCTTAGTTGATTTCAGAAATCCATGGCTCGTTTCGCGACCGGTATCAGTGGAGGAATTATGTCTGTGTCAATACCGTCTACCTCATTTATTTTGTAATAAGATATTACATGGTTTTCTTCCAGTCTAAATTAAATGTTTTTATTGCAGATATAATGGTGCGTACAACAAAAAAAAAAAAAAAAAAAAAAAAAAAAAAAAAAAAAAAAACTATTTTGTGATCTACATTTTTACTTTTTCTACTGGTAAGTACAAGGAAGTATTGTATTCCACCCAAAAATGTCGAGATTTCACCGGAAATATATGTTTTGAACCCCCTGAATATAAAAAAAGAGGTCCTTGTGTGTGTGTCAGTGTGTCAGTCTGTGGACAGCACAACTCAAAAACGAAAAGTCGGTTAAAAACCAAAGTTGATATTTAAGTTTAATGTCTTTTAAGGACGCGACACGAAGATTTTGAAGGAAATAGCCCTACCCCAAGCTATCCTTACATGGAAATTTTTTCAAAATTTTGATTTTCTTGAAAATGGCTCTAACGATTTTGATTAAAATGACATATGTTTAAGACATTTCTATGACAAATGAAATGTATATTTTGAATTTTCTCGCTATAGCCTATGTAGCCATGTTTACTCTGGATGACTTTTGAATAATCATAAACCTTAAGAGATAGACAAAATCTTAGTATACAAAAATTTAGATCTTGCTAAAACACACAATTTATGTCGGATTAAATTTTTTTCTACATTGAACTAATTCGGAGATATTATATGTTAAACGTGCAAAGGGAACGGGATCTCAAAGCTTTAAAAGATTTGACTATCGCTCAGTCTACTGTATTCCCATATTCCCCTTGCACCTACAAGGAAATAAGCAATAAGATAATTTGTACAAATGTTTATCTCTACTAACATGTAGAAGATATAGGAATAAATGTTTGCAAGAATGGTTAGTACAAGAATAGAGAAAGTCATGTGAGTGCAACACATCAGATTTTTATATATGTTGTATACCTACCTTTTCTGTTATTGTTATTGTTATTCCTTTTATTTAGGGCGTGCCAATGTACTAGAAAATTTACGATCTAAACATAAACATACTTTGACACGTGACAAAATGTGACAAATTAAGAAATACTTACTTCAAAGTTAATAATTTTATTTAATAAACCAAATCATTAAAAATATCCTGTTGCCAACATACTTTTGAGAGTGCTTACTATAACAGAATAATATTTATTTTTATCAGAATTTTGAAATCTTCATCCTGTGAAGCATTTTAGGTATGTTGCCAAAACAATAGCTAGAAAGCACAATAAATTTGAAGGTGTTAAAGTCATTACAATGAAAATTTGAATATACATTATTCCTTATATGTATTATGTCTGATATGAGTTTGAACAAAAGCCGCTAATAATTGTAGAATTTAAAAATTTCAGTGACAATTAACAGGAGTACAATGTGCATAACCAAGTTCACACTGATTATTTGGCCTACGTTTTATAATTAATGTGGTTGCTATACTATGAAGCAAAATTGAATGTCAGCTCATACCTGAACACTACTATTCTTTTTCATTCTATAAAACACCTGAGAACTTTTTTACCAAACATTTATTTCGACCCTCCCTTTTTTAAAGCCCAGCGACATGTTTAAGTACGGTTCTATTTAACTCTCTATTTCTCTTCAGTTTTGTATTTTATATTAAAATAATTCATTGCAGTTTCACGTTTACTTTTGTTTTTATTTAATATGCATACATAACCTCTAGCCTGTTATTTAGAGGTTAAAATATGCATTGGAAGATTGCTTTATTCAATGCCTCATAGTAAATAATTTATTCAGAAAAGAAAAGGAATTTTAACACTAAAAACTTCATAGAAACTAAAATGTATTTCAATCAACTTCAATCACATACTTTAATTTCAGTTATTTATCAGAAAAATCTACTAGTATGCTTCTGTGTGAAGGTCTGTGATGTATTGCACTCACACGACTTTCTCTTACTCTTGTAGTAACCAACCGTACTAACTCGTATTCCTCCATCTTCTTCGTGTTAGTGGAGATAAACATTTATATAAATTGCTACATTGCTTGTAGGTACAAGGGGAATATAGGAATACAGTGGGCTTTGAGCGACAGTCAAATGTTTTAAAGCTTTGACATTGCACTGCTAATATATAAAGAAATGGAAAACGATGTTGCATTTGAGGAAAGTTCGTTTTCCGAAACCAACACAAATAACAAAGAATATATCCGAAATTTCTTAATGTTAAACTTCAAGAAAGATTTATTTTAGATTATAAACTGTCGAACTACACTAATTAGAATTAATATATTTTAATTTATGTTTATAGAGTTAAACATTTTTTGGCTAAATCTTTGCGCTATAGTATTTAAATTAATGCCTTATTTATGAAACAGTTTAGTTAGGTCTGCCATTAATGACATACCAGAATTTATTCATTAGTTCAGACGTTTTATGATATAAACGTTAAAAATGTCAATAAGTGATGCGCATTAGGGTAGGTTCCAATATGGTGGTGCGGGATACAGGGGGTGGGAGACAGAGAGAGGGAGGAGCAGAAAGAATACTCACCTGAATAAGAACAAAATATGATTTGAAACTGGAAATAAAATACTTCCATAAATGAAAAGTGAAAAAAAAATCCTTTGTGAATTTGAGAAAGCTAGTAGAAATAGGCTTCCATAGAAGCAAAAAGACACGTGCATGCTGAGGGAGTACTCATGTGTGAAAACCCTAAACCTATCTTTGTCTCCACATTTTTGTGCCTTTGTGGTGCACTGGCATTACGACTTTGAGGACCAGGGCACTCCTTTGTTCCAGAATGTACTGTGAAGGAATCTAATTTCTGCAGTGGTTTCTCAAGTTCGAGACACAAATTAGATTCATCCTCCGTCTTAGAACCGCAACATCTGGGGTAAAGGATAATTCCTTTATGTGAGAGCTACCAGGGGACAGCAATGAACATCTTCTTTGAAGTTGCAGGTTTCTCACAGTATTTGGAAACCTGGACGAGATTCACATTATCCGATTTGCAAGTTGCAAGTTATGATATTCTGCTTCCGGAAACTGGATTTACCCTCTAGGACGTCTACACACATTATGCTATTGTGGCAACCATCTACTGTTTCCTCATTCATGTCTACGACCGGTAGAGGGTGACGGATTTCTTTTCCCGTTGTAGAATTGAAGGATAGATTCCAAAAACCAGACAAGACCCAAAAGCACAGTTTTCCAAAACTTAAAAACACAGTCTAGCTTCATTTTTATTGAATGAAACATGTGAATATTCGTTTTATACTACTAGTATTTGTTTATAAGCAGTTTTATTCTAAATTAAAGAAATGCTTTTTTAAGGTGTATAGCTGAAAAAACGTCAAAAAATGTTTGGATTTGTGAAGTGTTTCCAGAACAGTTGCCACTACCTGCTGTCTGCTAGCCCTGTCCATTTCAACTTGAAAGAGCTGCCGCAGCTGCCACATCAAAGAGCCTCAACAAATACCACTCGATACAACAATGTTACTGTTCAACACAACCATTTCCTCAATAGCCACCTATGGGATTAGCATCATATGGGAAAAATTCGCTCTGACTTGATAACAATAAAAAGTGAAAGCTCGCGACCTGAAGAGGATTCTAGGCATCGGGAACTCAGCACCCTCAAGGCTAAAATATGTATTAACCAAGGAAAACTACGTCATCGACGACATCAAAATGCAGTTTTGGCTGCCAAATACCAAGCCCTACGAGAATGCACGTCAAACTCTCATCGAGAAGTGCAGAGCCCTCAGGGCCGATTTCTACTCGTGTGAGCTCTTCGGGAGTTACTATGGTCGGCTCACAAGATGGCACTGGTGTCGCGGTCGCTTCACTTTAGTTCACGAATGCATGGTGAAAATGAGTTTCATATTATCAGTTAGCATTTTAAATACCTAACATCGTAAGCACGAATATTTGAAATACTGTTTTGAAACATCGTCTTTCCTTGACACATAATATAGGATGCTATTTTACAATAATGGTTATTATAATTAATGAATAACAATGGGAAATATCGGCTTCCATGAATTTGCGCTGAAAAATTAAACCATAATGCAAATTATATAAAATATCGAAACTCACCGTGGAATTAGATGTTGGAGGCCTTGGGGAGTTTACGTATTGATTTTGCTGACTTCGATGACGTCATTTCTCTACTGATTTTCTTGGTACGAAAAAAGAAGCGACACTTCATGTAATGTAGTGTTAACTTTCCAACTAAATACAGTTTGTATTCCACGCAACATCCTATTCCACTGGGTCCTAATATGTTATCTAAAGCACTCGTAAAATATATCACCCCACAAACTTTCAGACGAGCACATTTTCTTCTCCAAAATAGCCTCGACTTGCAAAAGAATATTAACCACACATTCAGAGGGGTAGGTTAAATACCGACGATTTTTTAGGGTGCCATAGTCTTTTATTGTAGTGAAAGTGGAAGCTAATGTGTCAGAGGGTAGATCGGTGGACAGAGTAGAGGCACAGGTTTCACAACTAAGTTTTTCGAGCATATTTTTTACTATATAACCCCCTAAGTTGTGTACTAAGCATCCTTTAGAAATATTGTCCTTATAGAGTTCGGGAACTTCACTTTCCCAGTCAAGAATTTTAGTTTTGTCCTTTATTTTATTTCCAACAAAATCCAACGGCTCACGGTTTTTTTGCTCAGTTTGTTTTGCCAATATACGAATTTGATTCATAAAAGATGTACGTGATGGCTCCACTTCATTCTCACAATTAGCAGCATTTGACACTGCAAGTTTTACAGGGACATACACAGCCTGTAGCATATGTAAATGTAAAAAGTCAACTGTGGAAGGATGGTCATCGCAGCTCAAATAACGCATAATTCCAAAGTGCCGTTCAAGGGGGTCTTGATTGAATTTTGCTGTTAAGACGTATGCAAATCCTTTATTCCATAAATACTCGGACACTTCCAAAGTACTTTTTAAGGTGACTCTAAGAGATTCCATTGTCCTAGTTGAACAGAATGTGTTATTTTCAGAGGTTATTATGCGAAAGAAATCTTTTAGTACCCTGTGACATTGCGAAATTTTATAGAGTGCTTTAATTGGAACTGTGGAGTAAACTCCATCTACAAGATTATTTACATCTCTTGTGAATAGTTCAGTATTTTTGCTTCCCTTAAATTTTTCAAAACTAATTTTCCTAAACAACTCAATGCCATTTGCAGTGCTGTTACTGAACAATTGAAAACACAGTCTCACATTCATTTTCTGAAAAGAGGTGGGGTCTATGTGGGATGAGGTCAGTTTCGGGCAAACTCTAAGACCAGCAAATTTAGAAGTGTCAGCTTCATAAATATATCTATAAAAATTATATTGGACGCTCTTATTTCTATATAAGACATCCACCTTATCATGAAAATAATTTCTCATGCATTTTATTATGTGGACCCAATCTGAAAAAGCCCATATTCTTCTTTTGTCATCAAGTGGGTGCTGTACATTTTCACATGTTGCTCCTATTCCTAAATTTTTCCATACTTTTTTTGTTTGATTGACTTCCATCAATAGTGAAACCAATAATTCTTGTCCCTGAGTTTTCTAACTGGATAATTACTTCTATAAGGAGCTTAGCTAGTATATCACCGGGTGTAGCATTTCTACTTGCGTAAATCGCTACTGGTTCGCTCCAATTATGTAGTAAGGGAACAAACATAAAAACTAAAGCATGGTTAGCCATAGAATTTTTCTGATTGTCAGGAGTGTGTTCACCTAGATTCACGAATCCGTCCACTGTTAGTGAGCTAGTATTGAACCCGACTTCTCTTAATTTGACTTCATCAAATATTACAACTCCAAGACGTTTGTTTTCATCTTCTTCTTCACTGAACGTACTAGAAATCGCATTTAGAGCATTGCTATTTATACCATATGTGCACTTTATCCCTTTAGATAATTTCCTTAAATGGGCTTCAGAAGGCAGGGGCAGCAATTCATGTGTTAAGCAATGTCTATAGCCTTTAGGGCTTTTAATTTTAAATAGCAAGCTTTCTAATAGAAATTCATTGGTGTAACGCATCCCCTTTGAGCTCGTCTGACATTTTTTAAGCATTGTATCTAGAACCAGCTTTTGTTGTTTACTTAAACAACTTAAATTGCGTTTACGTTCGCAACAATTAGTAGCGAATTTCTTTTCTACTATTTTTAATTTAGCTCTCTCTTTAGATAGCAGAAATTTCTATTGAGGTTTCTAATTCTTTTCTTCAGTGTAGCAATTTCATTATTGACACTTGTGTTTATGACCTTGGAGGAATTAGAACTGTTTTCTGTGATTTCCTCATTGTTGAAGGACTTGCGTTTGAATTAAGAACTGGTTGACTGGATCCTGCATCTGGTAATTTACTGATTGTTGAATATTGCTTTTTCAGTAATTTTTTGTCTCTGTTTTGTGGAGATTTTCGGGATTTATGCATTGTAGTTAAGTACCTGGGTAAATTAGGAAATATACAGGGAATTGCCCTGGCTTTAACCGCCATTTAATTCTAGGGATTTCAACTAGTTTTCCATGCACAACGAATGAATCAACTTTCACTAAGAAGTCCTCTGGAAAATGTTTGTCACAAATACTAGATTTAACCGATAATTTAGTGTCTTTCCTAGGAATAGACTTTTCCCATTTGTAAAACAGATTTTTATCTTTAGGAGGAGTAAAAAATGTCTAGCTTCTGAGCAGTTTCTGTATCCTGAACGACTCCCGGGTACAAAACAAGATGGCATTTTTAATCAATTATTGATGTTGCTTGAAACTTACGTTTTGAAGAACACACACATTTATGCACAAACTTAGAAGCAATTTCACAAGTTATGTACCTAATTACTCACACACATAACGCATACGTATAAAATTGTCTGTACTTCCGAATCACATACTAGGCAGTTCGGTCGCATTTTGAGGCGACTGCGATCGCCACGCCACAGTTTCGCTCAGTTGCCACGGGACCACGGAGCATGCAGTAAACTAGCGGGATAGCTCACACTTTCTCTTCTATCCGCTATGGTTATGCTGTTCACAGTAGACAGAAGAACGAACAGATATACTCGCACACTATCTTGGGCTCTGAGATGGCGCGTTGTTGGCAATGAGATTTGCTATGCTTTCCCCGCAGTCGCACATTAAATCATATCATAGAAGGCCGCGAACTGTTGTACCGCAATTGTTTTTCCAGGTTAACCGACGGCTAAAGTAAAAGGCTAAATACATGGCTACTTCTTTGTCAACTTGTGGAGGAGAACTTGACACCTTCACCGAAAGAGGATTTTTTGTGCCCATGTCCTTGACGGGACACCCTGCAGAGCAGAATGAATCCCAAGGGCGGCCGGAACGTTGACACGACAGAGCAGAGGGCAGGGTCGCTACATTTTCCCAGTTAGAATCACCACGCTGGAGGCTGGCTCGGCCTGGTTCCCCTTCCACCCCTACGGGTTCTTACTTCGAAGGGGGAGGGGGTTGCAAGACTTGGAAACTGGCTCCTCTAGGGCTTGTGCCACCTATGGGGTGTGGGGCGGCAAACCAGCAAGCTGGACTTCCAATTTGAGATTTGTAGAGCGCATTCTGTCTCCCCACCGTGGTACTGCCGCGACACTCGCCGACGCTTTCAATCCCGAAAGAAACCTAACGGGATGAAGGTTGAAATGAACTAATTAGTGTAACGAAACAGAGGAATAGGAAATTCGGAGCATATGGTAATCCTTCCTAGCATTCGCCTGGAGACCCGGGGAAACCTCCGAAAAAACCTCTGGGTCAGGAAGGTCAGCCACGGGGATCGAATCCGTGACCTCTCCGATGCAGGCCACAGAGTTACCGCCAGAGCCAACTCCATCTGTTACGTTTACGATTCGCAGAAGCAGTCAATGCTAGATGTGCTTCAGGCTTTAAATACCTAAAATTGTCAAACAGTAGATCCTTGTTCATTTTTATTTATATCTTAGAGAACGGAATCTCAAAGCTTTAAAAGATCTGACTATCGCTTGAAGCCTACTGTATGGCCATATTCCCCCTTGCAGCTGTTTATCTCGACTAATAAGAAGAAGATAAAGGAATAAGAGTTTGTAACAACAGTTAGTACAAGACAAGAACTAATTATTCAACGTTGGAGTGTTATTTCAAATTGATCGTAGACAAAAAGAAACAAGAATTCGAAATAGGAGAAATTCTAATTTGTATCTATGTGTACCTTATCGTTCCATTCACTAAAGCAGATGTATTTTTTATGTAATGTAAAAGCATTGATCCACGTGGCCAAACCTGGCACTTTAGTTTCCGTGCAGCTGCAAGCTGGATTTCGTTACTCACCAATGAACGCTGACAGAAGTTACTCGTGGCGAGCCATTTTCCTGGCGCATGCGCACCATTGACCATTAATAATGAACTGCTTGGGGCACTGCAGCCTCGGGCATCGTTGATTTTTTTCTCTTTTTTCGATAACGTCCTATCTATTTTTACAATGAAAGAAAAACTAACGACCAGACATAACAGAATATGACATCTCCATATTTATTGTTTATTTCAGTCAGAAAGGCAGGATGAAATGCATCACAAGAGCACAAATTTGTGTCTCTAAAATTACGAATAAAGAGAAAAAATATCAGGAGAGGCAAAAATACTCATCAATGAAAGTATCGATGCAAGAAACAGTGCAAATTGGAAGCCCAAAGAAATGCGAGTAGTTCAGAAAATTATATTATGAAGAGAACTAAATTTGATCAGCTTTAAAACTATTTATAAACGCTCAAAATTGTTGGTCTTTCCCTGTTCTCGTTGAAAATAGTGCTATTTCTGGATTCATAATTTTCACTCTGCTCACCTTCTATTCTCTCATTAACTTCCGTGCTAATCAATATAACATTTGTACAAATGGTTTCATTTCTTTTAGTGGAGTTTAGAGCATAACTTCCTTTTTAGCGGAACAGTTCTCTTTGGCGGAGCAGTTCTCTTTGGCGGAGCAGTTCTCTTTAGCGGAGCAGTTCTCTTTAGCGGAGCAGTTCTCTTTAGCGGAGCAGTTCTGTTTAGCGGAGCAGTTCTGTTTAGCGGAGCAGTTCTCTTTAGCGGAGCAGTTCTCTTTAGCGGAGCAGTTCTCTTTGGCAGAGCAGTTCTCTTTAGCGGAGCAGTTCTCTTTAGCGGAGAAGTTCCTTTTAGCGACTCGTAAACAATACCAAGCCTTATAGAGCTGCTTGCTATATATTAGCTTTGAAATCTAGTTATATTTGTATGTCCAGGAGATAAAATGAATAACGGCTTAGCAATTTAAAGGTATTATTCAAACCAAGAATTTGAAATATACCCGAAATGGTAAATAAACAAACGAATTACATAAATTGTGAGATTTAACATTTAGATGTGTTGCATTATTAGCGTTAATCATGTGACGACAGGCAGACTTTTTAAAATGGCATAGAGCTTGCTGTCATCGAATTCCTTATTGAAGAGCAAATACACCTCAGACTTCCAAGGGCCTAGGGAAATGACTGCAAGCCGCCTGAATGTCAGGAGATGATAGAAATGTATTCAAGATGAGCCTCGAACGGTCTCCCTCGAACTGTCTCCATGGAACACGACAAGGAAATAGTTGATGAGCTCATTAGAGAATACAGGCGTGCCTCTATGGATGAAAGCGCTGCAAAACTTAAAACAAGGGACAATACAGCAAAATAAATGGTTGAAAGCTTAGGTTATATAAAATGTGGTGTCAGTTGGCTCCCATGTTTATTAAGCGATTACTACAAACTTCCGACATGAATTATCAACCAAAACCTTCAAAGATTTCAAAGTGAAACTGATTAGATTATATTAGATGAGAGCTTAAACTTAAATACCAACTTTAGTTTTTAACCGACTTTTCGTTTTTGAGTTATGCTGTCCACAGGCTGACAAACACACAAACGGACCTTTTTCTAAAAATGTTTTCTTAGGGGGGGGTGATCTCAAAACATATTTTTGCGGTGAAATCTCAGCATCAAATTTTTTGGTGGAATAAAACACTAAAAATGGTTAAAATAAACATCTGCAAAATGACAGCATAGATGTTCCAGAAGAAATATCGCCAGACCTTGTTAATTCTTACAAATACTACCCTATAACATCTGAGTAGATTGAGAGGTCGTTACAAAGTCAGACTAACCAACCGACGTCATAAATTTACCCCGGAACTCGTAGAGTATATCATTATCTACTACAGATCCAATCACATCCATCAGCAGGACTTAGATTTGGAAACCCAAAATATGAGTAGACCTTCAAATTGTGCATTTTAACTGTATAGTTTGGAGATTTTCGTGCATATTTTACATATTTTATGTAGATGCTCATTTTAACAGTTTACAGTGCGTATAAATCCGATGTCTAGTCAGAGTTTACTGAAATTGCGATCAGGGTTACTGAAATTGGTTAGAAATTTGCCAAGCTGCACGTCATACGATACCTTAGATCACAGTGACAGGATTATTATGCAACATGAAACGTGGCTAAGTGGCGTGATAGCTCATAACGTGGTGACATATGTTTGCACTCAACATCTTTGTCGACAGGCGCACTGTTTCTGGAATATTCAGGCAACATGACGTCAACAGTACTTCTCCTAGCAATGTTGTTCTAATGAATCCACTTGTTTGCTAAAATAACACAAGCGTTCCTCCTCATTGCGTCATCGGTAACCTAGCAAGACAAGCATTCGTCACCTTTCTCGCTAAAAGGTGACATGCGTAAATTCATCAAAACATATTCTATTTTTACTTTCTCTACTGGTAAATAGGGGAAGTATTGTATTCCACCCAAAAATTCGATGTCGAGATTTCACCGGAAATATATGTTTTGAGACCCCCTGAATCCAAAAAAAAAAAAAAAAAAAAAACATTTTTAGAAAAAGGTGTGTGTGCCTGCGCGTATGTGTGTGTGTCTGTGTGTGTGTCTGTGTGTGTATGTGTCTGTCTGCCTGCCTGCTGTCTGTGGACAGCATAACTCAAAAACGAAAAGTCGGTTAAAAACCAAACTTAGTATTTAAGTTTCATGTCTTTCAAAGATGCAACACGAAGATTTTGAAGAAAATAGCCCCACCCTAAACTACCCTTTACATGGAAAATTTTACGAAAATTTTGAATTTCTTGAAAATGACTAACGATTTTGATTAAAATGTCATATGTTTGAGATATTTTTATGACAAATGAAATGTATATTTTGAATTTTCTGGCTATAGCCCCTGTAGTCGTATTTACTCTGGACGACTTTTGCATAACTGGTAAACGGTTAGAGATAGACCAAATTATACTATACAAAAAATGTAGATCTTGCTAAAATACACAATTTATGTCCAAATAAATTTTCTTGTAGGGTGAACCATTTCGAAAATATTCCTTGTCATGTGTGTGAGTTTCGGAAAACTTAAAACTTTCGTGAAATGGATCATCGTTGTTCATTTTTTTATATGCTAAGTGTTCAAAGAGAACAGAATCTCAAAGCCTTAAAAGATTTCACTATCGCACAAAGGCTACTGTATTTTAATATTCAAACTCTTATTCCCATATCTTCTTCGTATTAGTTGAGATAAACATTTGCAGAAATTATCTTATTATCTTCTTGTAGGTACAAGGAGAATATAGGAATATAGTAGACTTTGAGCGATAGTCAAATATTTTATAGGTCTGAAATGCCACGGTTAATACATAAAAATGAATAACGATGTTCCTTTTGACAGAAGCGTAAGTTCTTTGAAACTCTCACAAATAACAAGCAATATCTCCGAAATGGTTTACTCTAAAAGAAAATATATATATTTAGACGTAAATTGTGTTTTAGCAAGCTCTACAATTTTGTGTAGTAAGATTTGGTTTACTTCTTACGGTTTACCGGTTATGCAAAGGTCATCCAGAGTAAATAGGACTACGTAGGGTATAACCAGAAAATTCGAGATATAGACCTCATTTGCCATAAAAATATATCAAACATGGCATGTTAATTAAAATCGTTAGAGACATTCACAATAAAACCGACATTTTAGCAAACTTTTTCATCTAAAGTGTGGTTTAGGGTGGAAGGATTGTCTTCAAAATCTTCGTGTCGCACTCTTGAAAGACATTAAACATAAATACCAAGTTTAGTTTTTAAGCGACTTTTCGTTTTTGAGTTATGCTGCAAACACACACACACACGCACGCACACACACACAAAACACACACACAAAGCACACACGCACACACACAGACACAAAACACATACACACAAAACACACACACAAAGCACACACGCACACGCGTGCACACACACACACAAACCACAGGAATACAATACTCAAACCATTCCTGGAATATTGTGCGACATTGAGGGTACACAGTCATATTTCCAACAAGTCTAGTACAGTGTTAGGGCCTAAAATGGGGTGGGGGGGTGCTGTCCGCATAGGTCAAGTCACATTTACTGACATTGATATTTCCTGATCATGCGGAAGTGTTGGGTGCCCTGTAAGATTCAACACAAAGAAGTCTATATCCATTTTTTCCTTCGATTGACTCCAAATTTACCTTCAATGAGTTAGACAAATAAGGAAGACTGGTCGGAGTCTATGTGTAACCGATTGCACTTCCAGAACGAAAACAACTCATCTGAGGGGAATAACAGTATTTTGTACCTGATGGTACACCCTCAAGAACGAACATTCAAGATACAGCAATTTCTCTCAGCAAAGTTCTGCATGTAATAAAAATCTATAATCTCTTCCTTACAAGAGAGAGGTTCTTAGCAGCTTTTTCTCATCAAGTGTTTTGTTCTCTACAATGTGAACAGATTTTCATTGTTCCTGGAACTGCTTCAAAACTTAACTTTTATTTGCTTTCGATAGCGTTCGTTCCGTCAAGTCTTTTGTTGATGTAAAAAGAATGATGCTTACTTGTAACGGAAAAAAATAATAAAATAAAAAGTGCTGCTTCTAGTGCAACTTTGAGCCAATGTGTCAGTAAAATATAATAACTAAGTTTGGTTGAAGTGTTTTTAGTTATTCAGGTCAGAGATATACATTACATTATTTTTCTAAAAGATTTAAAATGGGTTGCTTTTGTTTAAGTGTCTCAAGTACGAGCACTATTAACAGAAATGCATCTCATTGTGCAATATTAAAACTCAGGAGTAACATACACCGATTTTTATGATGATCGTTAAAAAAATAACGCTTATTGCAGCAGCCTTTCAGGGTCCACGGTTTATCTCCAATCTCTGCGTACTGCAGCCGTCATGAGTAGGAGAGTGGGACATGGAACTCCTCAATTGACCTTTTCGGGAACTTTCGAGGCTGAGTGCACCCCGTTTGAGAGCTCCCAGTGGGGGCTAAGTCTCCACGTCGGTACCGGAGATCGAACGTGGGTCCTCTTGGCTAGAGGAAGGCGTGCTACGAAGGTTCATCGTAAGTTCACACTTTTGGTGCAACATTTTCTATTTATTTACTTTTCTTCTTTTCTTTGACCAGAAATTTGGACAATAAGTTCTTTCATAACTAATATGAAATCTAAGTAATTATTAGCTTACTGCTGGTGTTTTTTTAAACACACAAGCCGTGTGTGGGCAATGTTTAAGAGGTTAAACCAGAAACTGAAAAATTCAATGCCATAGCCGGGATTTGAACCAATCTCCGAAATGGTTTACTCTACAAAAAATTGTGTGTTTTAGCCAGATTTACATTTTTTGTACAGTAAGACTTTGTCTATCTCTTACAGTTTACGAGTTATTCAAAAGTCATCCACAATAAACAGGACTACATAGGCTATAGCCAAAACATTCAAAATATACATTTCATTTGTCATAAAAATATCTCAAACATGTGGCATTTTAATCAAAATTGTTAGAGTCATTTTCAAGAAAATCAAAATTTTCGAAAAATTTTCCATGTAAAGAGTAGTTTTGGGTGGGGCTATTTTCTTCAAAATCTTCGTGTCGCATCCTTAAAAGACATTAAACTTAAATACCAAATTTTGGTTTCTAACCCACTTTTCGTTTTTGAGTTATGCTGTCCACAGACTGACACACACACATACAGACACACACATACACACACACACATACACACACACACACACACACACACACACACACAAACACACACACGGACCGTTTTCTAAAAATGCTTTTTTGGATTCAGGGGGTCTCAAAACATATATTTCCGGTGAAATCTCACCATCGTATTTTTGGGTGGAATACAATACTCTCTTACCAGTAGAGAAAATAAAACACTGTGCCGTAAAAGTTATATGAATGTAACACGTCAGGTTTTTATATGAATAGTATTACATTCAATGGGTACACGTAAAATAGTAATAGACCGTGTCATGTATATATAAGTAGACTAAAATAAGTCATGCATATGGAGCTTACATTGTAATGGTTACTAAGTTGCGTACACGATAGGAAGAAATTGACGTTCAGTTGTATTCGAGTGTTAACGTTAATTATATAGGTGGTGTGTTAATGTCTAGATGCCATGCCATTCACTCGCAGAGAAAATGGTACACGTCATGCACGCTATAGATTAATCATTTCGTCCCGTTTGTATTCGATCACGAAACTTGAGCAGAGAAATGATTCTGAATATATTAGCAGGGAAAGGAAGCCGAAATAGCGGCAGAAAGTGAGGTAATATCGAGGATGTCTTCCGATAAGCTGCGCTGGAAATTCGAATAAAATCCAGCGCCTCTTGTCTGTGAAATACACCTTGCTTCCTGAAGTGCTGCTACTGCCATCTCTGTCTAGAACGTCGATTTAGCAGCAAGTATCTACTCTCAATTTTTATGTCGGTTTATTACTGTTTACCTATACTCGTTATTTATCATTCAAGCCGAAACACTTATGTTGTTCGTGGACGTTTCTCTGGATACATTTAAAATATTTACTTAAAACACTTCGATAGTTAATTAAAACTTTTAGAATACACTGTAAAGAACAAAATAAATAAAAAGAGCTAGAAAATACTATTAAAGTTATTTTTTCAGTCATCTTGTTTTTCTTCTGAATCTGAAGCATATATAACACTACTGCTAAAGAATACCTATGCTCAGAATCGTTTTATTCTTGACACCATTATCATTCTGTTAATGCTTATGTAGTGTTGTAAGTAATTTCTAACTTTTTTGGATACAAATTATTTGTTAATAACATTTGATGCCTGTTCGAAAACAACTTAAATTTATATGTATTGAACAGCTGGCAAAAGATGTAATTCTTTGCCAATTATATAGCTAAATGGAACGTGCCAGGAAGAGTCAAGTAAAAGTCTAAAATAATTCGATTTGTATTTGTAAACATACATTATATTAATCTTATAACTGCAGGCTAGAATTTATTGTGATTGTTAATTAGCCCTGCTTTGGTATTTTGTGTCATATATGATGTGTTTTTATACTATGACGTATATTTTCCTTGACATTATCAATGCTTAGAGGCCTCCATTGCCATCTGTGAACTCGCTGAATATGGGTGCCAAGTAGTGTGAGGTGCTCTTTAAGGCGTGCTCCCACGGTCTAATTTTTTATTAGATTTAGATTGGATTGCGTAACTCGTTCAGTGCTCACTATTGCATACAACTACCACTCTTCCCCTTTGCCTCCCAAAACTGCCCCTCCCTCCCCGTCCCACAAACCTTTATAATTGAGAATGTAAATTCACTTTTGTCTCCACGCTTCCACAAACAAGCCAACAGTAGAGGCTTCCGAAATGTTCTCGAAAGTCCTTGTTCTGACGCGCTCACTTTTGGGTGTTTACTCGCGCGAGTGGTATGAGGTAGCTTGACCTTAACTGTCTCTTTTTTGACGCACGCGGCCGCCAAGTGGCGTGAGGTAGTCTTTAAAGCGTGCACCAACGGTCAGCGTCACAATACTACGCAAAAGCGATGATTCCAACAACCACAAATCTGTCACTTTTGCACAACGTTAACTTATTATTTTTATAATTATTATTTCGAGAACAACAAAGTATATCTATCCATAATTTGCTTACCATTCGTTCAGTTATTGTATAACATGGTCTTTATTAGATCTATAGAAACTATTCTTACGAAGGCTAATTTTTCTAGTTCATTTTAATGGAGATAGACATTTGTATAGTTTTATTATGCACATATTTCTTTATAGGAACCATTGAAATAGCGGGATCCAATAGGCTTAAAATATAGTTAAATAATTTACAACCTGGTTGCTATGTGATGGCTGTGAAACTCCGCTCTCTTTGTATGACTAAGAGGGGAAAAGAAGAATAAAGCTATTGCATTTCATTAAATATGTAACATGCGAATATGAAAATAAATATGAAGGAATGTCTAGAAATGTTCTGTGGCAATTTTAAAGGTTTCATATGACGACTACCTGAATATGAAAATCTTGACTGGTATTAGTTTTGAATATTCCACGAAACAATCAATAATTAATTTACTGAGTATCTTTCTCGAAAGTTCTGGAGAAAACCCTTTTATGGTTGCTTTCATTGTTAGTCACGTACACACGAACAGTCGGGTGAGGCAGGCTGATCTTGAACGCCTTTGGCCGCTCGCCGTCCAGCATGTGGCGTGAAGCAGCCCGGTCCCGACAGTCCTTTGTTTTGCGCTGTATCCGGCGTCACAATATATAAATACCTTTTTTTAAATAATCAAAATTTATGAAAATATTTCGTGTTTTCTGGGATAGGGCATTTTTTAATGTTTGTGTTACATCACCATAAAATGCTGCACTTTACGCTCCACTATAACCAAGTATATTAATTATAAGTGTGATAGGTTTCCTTTAATGAACCTCCTTAATTTCAAACTTTCATTAAAGGACTACTCTTCATCCAATCTGACAATACAATTTTCATTAGACAGATGTTCCACCAATCAGAGAATTCCCATGCAGCAATGGCAAAGCGCAATATCGATTAATTATCGAAACGCAACTAGCGCGAGTCGCTAAAACGTCAGACAAACAGAAAACACACAAATTAACCTCAATACAGCATCAAATTCCAAAAATATTTCACCAAGCTCAGTCCCGCAATTTAATTTCACTAATTGCACAATAAATAACTTACACATGAAATAAAGTTTGCAATACATCCAATTTGCCTTCTGATTTTCAATGTTACACAGCATCCCAAAGTTATCATTTTCATAATGCAGCTGTGACGTGCTGGAAACGAATCGATTGTTTAGCGCCTGCGCACAACTCCAAATATCAGCTTATGCAATATGTAGGTCATTGTCCCTGGAGAGTGTACAACATTTTAGAATATTTCAACTATAAAATTAGGTATATGGCCGAGCATAAATTGTGGTTTAAAACTTAATTATTACCATTATAGTGTCGTTTGCGTATTTCGTCTGAGTTTTGCTGTTCACAGAGCGACAGATACCATGCACATACATGCACCTTTTCGACATCAAATTTCAATGCAATAAATTTATACCTGCCACATACGTGGTAGAGAAAGTAGAAAGTCTACTATAACCTCAACAGCAGTAAAGCCAATGTTCTTATTGGAACGGGTTAAAAAGTCCCCTCTCATTTTGAAAACAACAAACCCTGGCAAATATTTGCACTTATTTTCCTCTATATATACGTTTGAAGTTTTTGCAACACGCCACTATACCTGTCCTATGGAAAATCGACATCGCTAAGCGATTCCAAAACGAAACCACGGCATTAAAATTTTAAAACCTTTAGCAGCGACCAATATTATGAGTTTTAGCGGTCAGACAACTTTAAAACGTTTCATTTGCTGCCCATTTAATTAACTCTAAATTATTGATACTACATTTATGCACAAAAACGTTTAAATTCTGGCCATATTCATTGCGTACATAATTCGTGCTTCCCCTCAGTCCATTCTGTTTGCCCGTAGTTAACCTCGTACGTCAACATGAATGGGCTGGATTATTATGGTGGACATGATTATACAATATTGTAACAGCATCTGTTCAAAACGAGATAAAGTGCATCAAAGTGAATATGAAAAATTAGGAACGTGCGTTTGTGGTATTAAAATATGAATTTAAGCGCAATTTTATATTAAAAAATGGGGCTTATGATTTAGTTCTGCCTTTGTGGATAGACCGTATATGTGGTATTTATTAACAAAGTGACAATGGTTCGTTTCAACAAAGAGGGAATTTCCCTCTGTAAAGAGAGTCCCAATTATTTTTGGAATTGCCTTTCGTGGTGGAAAAACGTGGCGTTTCAGATTTTCTTTTTCCAGGATTCCAGGGCTTTATATTTTGCTAACATTCTATCGTCCCTATTTTAGTTTATCGAAGTAGTTCTCCGTGGACTAAGGGAAACACGCCAGCCTTTTGTTCCCGAGGTCGCGGGTTCAATCCCGACGACGACGACGACATACTGGCAGGCTGTGGTTCAGCCCGACGATATTTTTCTGCGTACCTACCCTCAACAGGGTTTAACCGCAGGTAGAATTTTTGGTAAAGGGTGGTTAAGGGTGTTGTTTTTAAATTTAGATTATGGCTTATATAATAAGGAGGCTATTTTGCCCCTTAGCTGATGACTCACAGAACTCAGCAATGTTCGCATTCTGTGGAGGTAAAGAGTTTTAAACAAGTTATAGATCTTTCGATCTTTTTAAATTTTGAATTTAGTTGGTGGGTTGAATTTTGAACCGAATAGCTCTTTGTTGGGATTATTTGTAGTTTAGCTTTTGCTGCTGATGGGTAAACTACTTTGTTATGGGATATACCCGCAAGCCATACGGGGAACCCTGTACGACCTGAAGCGGCGTGTTGTGGGGTCATAATCACCTAGAGATCTAACCAGGACGCTTTGGTGGTTGGGTAATTTGGCGTACAATTTTGCTGCCCGGCGCCTAATTTCATCCTCCACGTATGGAAGAGATGAGGCTTCGTGAAGTAGTCTCACGGGGAAGGTTAAAGGGACAGAGTAGATGGACCGAAGTCCTCTGTTCTGCGCCCTCTGGAGCCACAGAAGCCAACTACCCGCTGCCATGCCCCACACTTCACAGGCGTAAAGCATGAGGGGGATAATCAGGGCTCTGAATAGGTGTAGTTTCAGGCGGACTGGCATCTCGGATTTCAGCATAGGGTACAGTGAGGCAATGGCCCCCTGCGACCGCACTGATAGGTCTCTGATATGACTTCGAAATGTTAGACTTTTGTCTAATTTGACTCCCAAATAGGTGATGGTGTCTCTCCACTGGATCCTTTGACCCCGAAGTTGGAAGGTGGGGCAGTCTGCAGGTGTGGGCCGTCTCGTGAACAGGATGGCATGGCTCTTGTCTGGATTAACAGACATTCTCCATCGTCGGCACCAGTCTTGGACTAGGCGGAGGTGTCTTTGAATAGGGTTGAAGGCTCTGTGGATGTTTTTGTTGGTGCAGTATAGTAGTATGTCATCTGCATATTGCGCTAGATTGACCTGTGGTTCAGTAGGGAAGTCTGCCATGTAGACACTGAAGAGAGTAGGGGACAAAACAGAGCCCTCGGGGACTCCGCCTCTTATTGGCCTAATTCTGGAGGTTCGTCCAGCAACTGTGACTATGAGGGTCCGGTGTCGGAGGAAACTGTGTAGGATGTGAATGAGTTGTGTGGGTAGCCCCAGGTGAATCAGCTTGTGAAGTAGCCCTGTGTGCCAGGTGGTTGAGAAGGCCTTTTCCACATCCAGAGATACCGCAGCGGTGAATGCGCGTTCCTGAAAACCCAGGGCAGCAGCCTCCACCACACGCAGCAGTTGCTGAGGTGTAGAGTGCCCAGGTCGAAAGCCGAACTGATGTTCTGGGATGGCTTGTATGTTTGTCAGTAGGGGGGATAATCGGGTTAGGATCATCCTCTCTAGAACTTTCGAGAGGATGGACAGAAGGCTTATGGATCTGTAGTTGGAGGGGTGTACCGGGTCTTTCCCAGGTTTCAAGATGCATATCACCCGAGCCTCTCTCCACTCGCGTGGAAAGTGACCCAGGGTAAGGCACATATTGAAAACTCTAGTTAGGAAGAGCACGGCGTTGAAGGGAAGGTGACGAAGCATGAGGGGAGTTAGTCCGTCAGGTCCCGCCGCCTTTTTGATTTTGAGGCGTTTTAGTGCGCCATGGGTTTCGCTGGGACGTATCACCGGTAGTCGTTCCGCATCCTCCGGCGGACGTCGTAAGAATCGACGTACTTCTTGGCGGGTACGTTCTGAGAATCTATAATCCTGGGGGTCGTCTCTGGGACACATGGTCCGCTCTAGATAGTCAGCGAACACATTGGCTTTGACTTCAGGCTCGTATGCCAGGCCTCGGGTGCCCTGAATTGGCGAGTTATATTGGCCACGACGGTTTCGAAGGCATCTGGCGATCTTCCACACGTCTCCACTTCCAGTGTCCAGGCTGGCCATCTTGCTCTCCCACGCTTGCACTCGGTGCTCACGCAGTCGAGCCCCGACCAGTCGGCGCAATCGCCGTAATAGGGCTCTGTTGTGGGGTGTGCGATGCCTTTGATAGAGTCTTCGTGCCGCCCAGGACCGACGGATAAGGAGGATTATGTCAAGTGGGAGGACGTCTGGATGTAAGGGAGCTGGAGCTCGGATTGTCAGGTTTTGGGCAGTTCTTGTCACAATGGAAGTGAATGAAGAAACTGCCGCTTCAAGAGTTGGGATGTCGTTGATTCTGGGGTTAGGTGGGATGGAGGTACGAAGGCAGTTACGGACACCTTCCCAGTCCGTTTCCCGAGTGTAATTTGAGCTGTCGTGACTGGCAATCCGGGTATTGATTTCTGCCAGTACTGGGTTGTGGTCTGATTGGAGAGCATTTATTGATGTCAGTGTGAGGTGAAATGGGAAATGCTTTATGATCGCAAAGTCTATGACAGAGGGTAGTCCTAGACCATGCGGGTGATGTGTGGGTTGCCACGGGCCCTCCACCCTTAGTTCGGGGTCCGCGTCGATGAGGCGGATGATGGAATTGCCTCGGGCATCCGCCCTTCGACCACAGTGCCAGCGTTGGTGTTTGGCGTTGAAGTCCCCAGCTAGGATGACGTTGGGATAAAGGGCTAGGATGGAATGGTAGTCATTAGGGACAAACTGCCTTCGTGGAGGGTGATATACTGAGACTATCAGTATCTCTGTGCCGTCAAGGTTCAGAGTGATAGCCGTGGCCTCTAGTGTTTGAAGGGGTGGGAGCTGGATTGGGCGATGGACTACGTTTTGCCTTACGAACACCGCCGTTCCGCCTCCAGGACGACCTTGACGATCAGTTCTGTGGCAAACGTAGCCCGGTAAACGGAAGCGAGCATTTGGGCGTAGGTGGGTTTCGCTAACTAGAATAGCGTCTAGGGCATAAGTGCGGGCAAAGTGGGATAACTCCCCCGCCTGGCCAGCCAATCCGCACGCGTTCCAAAACGCGAACCGAAAAGAGGTGCTTGGCCTAGTTTGTCTGGCCATTTTCGGTGTTTTGAAGTACGGAGGTTAGGAGGGCGAGCCCCTCCATTACGATGAGCGTCTTGGCTGTTGAGTCGCTCGCAGAGCTATATCTCACGATGAGATCGCAGATCCTTTGCCCATGGGTCTGCAAGACTAGCTGCGCCCATTTGAGCAGGTCAGTGAGCTGAAAGGTAGGGGATGAGGCGGTGTTGTTTGTGGAAGGAGGGGGTGCTGGTGTCTCCTCGGTTCTAGCCTCCTCGGCTCTAGCCTCCTCCTGATGTTGTCGGATGGTGGAAGCATCCCTCGCTTCGACCACTCTGGGTGCTCGTTTGGGCTTCCGGGGTTTTCTCTCCCTCTGCGGCCTTGGGATTGTTTGTGGGGGAGGTTTATTTTGGGGCTGATGTGTGTTGTGTGATGGTTGCTGGTGTTGTTCTCGGGTCCATGGATTACCCGAGGTGCGCTGGTTCATTTGAGCCTGCGAAACTCTAGGGGTGTTGGCTAGTTGGGGTTGAGGGGCCTGGTAATTTGAGGTGGAAGGTCTCACTTGGTCTCCTCTGGCGGGAGTTGGACCTTGAGGTATCTGTGGTCTCCTGGAGGCGATCACTCTCTTCCTCGCAGGGCAACCTCCATAGCAGGCCACATGTTTGCCCTTGCAGTTTGCGCACGTGGGATCATCTGTGATCTGTCTAGGGCAGGATTCTTTGTGGTGCGCATCACCACAGCGAAGACATCTAAGGTTTCTGCGGCAGAAATGGCTCGAATGGTTGAAGCCAAGACACCGGTAGCATTGTGGGGGCCCAAAAGAGCTCCTCACAGCTTCCACCTTCACCCTGAGGTAGCACAGAGACGTGACTCCGTCGATTTTCATCTCCGGATCACACGCCCTCTCCACCACAACCAGGAAAAGAGGAATTGGTCTCTTGGCTTCCCCGTTCTCGCCCGGTTTGGTAAGTTGCCTTACCAGTCGAGGGGTGATGCCTTTGCGTTTGAGCTCTTCTTCGATATCGCCCACGGGCGTATCTAATGGAAGACCTCTGATGACACGGCGGATGTCTCGAGTTTTGTCGAGACCAAACGTAAAGTAAGGGAGATTTTTCTTGTCAAGGACAGATAGGAGGGTATTATAGTCCCTCACATGGTTCGTCTGAAAGACATAGCGGCTTTTCCTCCTCGTCACCGAGCACGACCCCGAAAGTGTTGGCATGACTTCTTTTAAGAAGCCCACCATACCCCTGAAATCGTCTACAATGATAGGCGGAATATGCCGCTTGTCTGATTTTTCAGTTGGTTCACCAGTTTGCTCGTCAGTCGAGATAGTTGATGTGTTCTGTTGGCGCTTCTTCCGACGGTTGACCACCTCTCGAAATTGTGCCTCGTCCACCTCAGTAGAGATGTCAGAGGAGCTTGCCTCGTCTTCGTCCATCCTGGACGTTTCAGACTGGACGACGGTCTCGTCAGTATTGGATTCCGCATCTGAATCCTCGCGGGAGCTGTCAGAGTTTACCTCTGAGGTTCGGCCTAAACGTGAATTTGGTTCGCGTTTAGCGCCTTGGTTGGACGTATATCCGGTTAATGCCAAACGTTTGGCGTTGCCATTTCCACCTTGTATAGGCTTTCGGCGTCGCCGGTTGACTGTCTCCTGAGGTGAGCTTGCGGAGACGTTATTGTTTGCGCCAGATGTGCTGGGCATTGCTGAGTCCTCGTTGTCGAGTCTGGTTTTGCTGTTTTTAGCAGTGGGATTTGGTTTTGTAGACATAATAATATTGTCGGGCTGACCACTTACCTTCAGCAGCGGTTGCTAAGAAGCGCTGCCAACAGAGGACCGAACACCCAAAAAGGATGCGCCTATATCCACCCGAAGGTGTTGGCTCTAGCCTTGTTGACAAACCGCTACTGCTTGTTAGTCGGGACCTTGCTCGCTGTATATTGGAGACCAATACCGATGCTTGATACAAGCACCAATCAGGCACTCCAATGCAAAGTCCAATCTCGACAGATGTTGCCGCTCCGGGAAAGCAGTCTTCGGTAAGCTCTAAAGTTTGTTTTCCAAACCTCTTATAGAGCCACCCTACGATGACTTTGGCTAATGTATTAGCCCGAAGTACGAAGCCTGTGCACCACCGGCATGCGCACTCCACCTTCTTGCGTGATCTCCTGCTCCGTGGGGGATGGCTGAAAATTCCGTCCTTTCCACCAGTGACAAGCAAAACACGTCCGCTCTGGTCGAACGACGACGTGAGAATGTTCAATCCCGCATCGTGCAATAATACCTAAACCAAACATTTAATGGAAGATGGATTGGTTGAGGCGGTCCAATGGCATGACCTCCCCGTTTTCCGGACCTCAATCCATTAGGTTTCTGGTTATAGGGGCATTGAAAGACATTTATGTATCCAAACTTATCGAAAATGTGCATATATTGGACATTCTTCTAAAATGGGTCATATCTCAACAAGTATTTATTTCCGTACATATATTTATAGGGATATTTATTCTAGTTTTGACCAATGCCAGCTCCTATTACAATATCGCACATTTTAAGCACCCTGTATATAAAAACAGGAACTTATATTGTCTCACAGAACTTCGTCCTGGTTTCTTCTCGTGTTTGCTAAAGTTATTTTAATGGGGCCACATATCTGATTAAAGTTATTACATTGATGATTAATGTAATTACTTTTTATATAGGGCAGATTAAATACTAAATATTTCAGAGCATTTACCTACTCCAAAATTGTATTATCAATTACGACCTTTCCTCTGAACATGTCGCCACCCTTAAGTGGCAATATTTTAGGTTTACATTCTTAAATTATATGTTGCACTTATTTTATTTAAAATAAAAATGGCTGTTTGTAGATCGTCTTCTGAGTTACAGGTCACTACTTGATCATCGGTAAACAACATTGTGTCTAAATATTCGTTTCTTATTTTAAAATTTCTGTCCAAATTAATCTGCCATTCCATTCTATTGTTGCCATTTTTTGTTGTGTTATTTTAAGCCCCATTTCGATAGCGATTGTAATTCTACTTAAAAGTGTTTTATAGTCGTGGTTTAGTGCTGTGGGATGCTTTGGTCTTTCATTATATTCCATAACCATATCAAAATGCCCTTTCATGTTCTATGAATCCAATAAATAAATGTTGGTATGTTAACTTCTCTGTATTTTTGGCTAGCTGGGTCATACTGAATATATGGTCCATAAATAAGAACTCATTTCAAATTTCTGCCGTAGTAATACCAGCTTCTACGCCACCGTAAATTGTATTTTGTTTTAAACAACACAAATAAAAAAGTAATAATTATTTACACAACCCTCCTATTAAACCCATTCAAATTTATGAGTTTCGTTACAGAAATTTATAAGCTCTTGTGGAATTATCTATGTCTGTTATCAGCTCCCTAGCATTTGTCTTGTGTTTATTCGTTTGCGATCATTTGTTTTACACGTAGGCGATCGAAGTTAGCTTCAGCAAAACAGCACAAAAACACAAAGAGCAACAGAAGCAGTAAATGAAAGCACTTTGATCAATAATTTGATAAGTTAATTATTGTATTTACATATTTTAACCATTACACCTTTTATTTTAGTAATGAGATCTTCAATTAAACAGTTTTGATTATCTTTAGATAATTAAAAAACTCCATTGAGATTACAATCGACAAAAGGCGCCGATAAAAGTGGAATTTCATAACATAATTTTTATTCCTTATACTTAAATTCACACTAAGCAGTTTTCCAATAGCTTCGTTACATTCATTAACATTTCTGGAGCAAATTTTTAGTTGTTTATATATTAATATTTGATGTATCTTAAAATCTAATAATGTGTTTTGTTGACCCTTCGTATTAAATGCTGAAATATGACCCACTTTTTTAACCAAAACATAGCTGGAAAATTTGGGGGATCTTACGAACGGGTATTTCAGGAAAAGGAATTAAGAAATGTGCTATGTATTTCATTTCCACCACTTCAAACGTCTGTATACAGCACTCCCTCTTCTCTTCCAGTCACACACACACTGCATCCCTTCTTAGAGTCGCGAAAAGATCAAGTTCCTTTTTTACGCGGATTTAAGTGTCGTTACAAAAATATTTGTTTGTACCATATACTCTCAGCCCGCTGTTTATAAGCCATTTCTTCAGCGAATTCCAGAGCATCTGACTGAAAATCTACAATCAAACCTTTTGCTCAATTCATCTTATCGTTAAACGAGACGGATACCAGAGAAACTAATTACTTTCAATAAAGCTGCTGCTGTTGTAACCAAATATCTTGTTTTAATAGTAAGAAGAAACTTGTAGAAGGGCTGAAGCTACTAATGAGTGAAGGCCAATGTCTAAGTTCCTACTACTTTCTTCGATAACAAATGAAAGACGAAACTACCATCTGCATATACAGTAACAAAGACATTCTGAGCTGTTTTATACGAATTACACTGTCTCAAATTAACGCGTCTAACATTAGCATTAGTATTAAGAATTTGCACGCAAAACTTGGGGGCTTTATTTTCGTGTAAATACGGTACTTGAATATAAACTAAACCCCCAGCGCAACCGCCCATGAAGAGCCAAAGTTTACCGCCCGACCGCTGCGTCCCCACCTCTGCTCATTACAGGCGTCATGAGTAGGGTACAGTACTGAGGGTGGAACGTGGTCAGCGCCCCCGAGACCTCCCGGTCAGTTACGTGGCCCTCACGATCTGTGGTCACCACTTCATCAAGTAGATCCTCAATAGGCCCTTCTGGGACCTAATGAGGCTGAGTGCACCCCGTTCCTGACCTCCCCACGCCGGTACCGGGGTTCGAAACCGGGTCCTCCTCACCAGAGGCAGGGCTATTTGAATATACAATACTTGAATCAAAATCGTTAAGTCATTTGAGGACTACATTTTTCGAAAAGTCTTCCACATAAATGGTAATTTAGGGCGATTGTTTTAAAATATTCGTATTGCATCTTCGGAAGATAACTTAAGATCTAGTTGTAAAACTTGGAACAGAATTTTTGGGTGGAAATGCTTCCTCTGCGTACATGTTAGAAAAATTAAAAGCTCTTATAGTACAGCAAGTGTAATGGGAACATCAAAATTCAACACAAAATTAGACTGTAGTATTCAGATGGTGAATATACATAACGTGATGGAAGAAACAACCCCCTTGGTAATTTGATGCATTTGATCTTAGGGTTACACCCCTCAGTCAGAATATTGCGGGCTGTTTCCTGCTCTACGTTAATAATGCAGCACAATAAACTAGGGACGTAAAGCATATAAAAATAATAGGACTAGTAGCAAGTCGCCTTAGCTGGCAAACTCCGCTATAAAGCCATCATGCAAGAGGTTGGGTGCCATGGAAACCGCACAGTAGCTCTGAATAATTCACTCTCGCCGAAACGAGTGCAGTTGTTTACTCTAGCAGGGCTGCAAGGGAAACCTAAACCCCACAGAGTTGATGTTTTCGTCAATGTCTGATGCTATCTAATTTGAAAGCTTGGCTTATAAATGGTACATTGCAGGTGTTCCGTCTGCGGAGGGATTACTGCTGATTTATGTAGGTGAAAGGGTGAGTTGAGAGTGGAATTTCCAGACTAATCTGCCGCTAAAAATGTGAATTATTAGGAGCGTTCAGACGCCGGCTGTTCGAGCGACCAGAGATGTTACACAACTTTGAAGTTACTCCTTCATCCTTAATAGATTTGCATCCTTAATAGATTTACCAAAGCTGTGGCACGGAACTCTTTTGTCTGTAACTTTTGAAAAGCACTTACCGCGGTAACGCAGGAACCTCGCATTCAAGAGATCCCTGGTTCAAATCCCATGAGTGGACCAATCTTCCTAGGTTTTTTGTGGCTTTCCTCAGTCACCAAGATAAATCCCGGATTGGATGTTTAATACCACGATCCTAAATTTTATCTGATATTCAAACATAACAAATGAAAAATAGACGGTAATAATGAATGCTGCGCCATCTATCCACAGATAATGTAAGCAGATTGATTGGATGGCAACCTAATGCCATCTGCCATTAAAGAGGCGGAGGAGCAAGGATTTTTTTTATTTTTGTTAACGGTCTCCAAGGTCATATCGCACAGTGAATGAATGAAATTGATGAAATGATGCTCAAATGATCCCGAGGTCCACAGAGCTTTAAGTTACCCGACATTCGTCTTCTTAGGATAAGGGAAAACCTCGGAAAAATGCTTATCCGGATAACTTACCGTAAGCGAGACTCGAACTTGCGACCTCTTGAACATGAGGCAGACACGCTAACCATCACGCTACAGAGGCGGGCAGGAGGAGGAAGAAAGTGGTTTGATATGGGGGTATATAGCCCGTCCTACCCTTATATCATAGTATGGAGTTAAATGAGAGATATCTGTCTCGATCTAGCGCATACAAGTTGCCTTTAGCTTTGTCCTTTTTTTACTCTCGCGCTGTTGCCAGATTCCTAATAGCATGGAGTAAATATTCAGTTGTTACCATTTTCAGCTTTGAACATATTCTATGCCGAATTTTTTAATCTATCAGATTATATACTTTATAGAGTCATTATACATTTCTGTAGGCCCAAAGTTCCATAAAAAGTCCGATATTTGCGGTTTCTATGCTCAACACGCACTTAATAATACACTAAGTGCTAGAATACGTCTACTTTTTGTTATTAGCTAGAGTAAACTATAGTGGTTCTGGTCTACTTTGAATTCTCTATATTTGCTCAGTTAATTGTTACAATTTTTTAAATTAAACGTTCTCAGAAAATGTTATATTTGTACACTGCAAAAGTTACGCAATGGGAAACTTTTTTACTATTGTGTTTACATCAGGGAACAAGCGAGAGCAAATGTTGACGAGTATTAGAGGCAGTTTTTAAAATAAATCAGAATCCTGAATCCTCTTTCTTTCATCGTGTAAGGCAAGCAAGAGGTATTCAGCTAAAAGGTGCCAGATATGACACGGAAGGCAGCAGTAAAAGATATCAGTTTGTAAAAAAGTGTGTGTGTGTGTGTGTGTGTATGTGTGTGTGTGCGCGTGTGTGTGTGCTGGTGCGGGATTTTTGGTGGGTGTGGGTGATGCTATGTTTCTGCTCTACTTGGGAAGGTGTGGGTGCTCTTGATCGCTCCGGCTTTTTTTTTTTTTTTTTTTTTTTTTTTTTTTTTTTTTTTTTTTTTACAGTGTGGCTTTTGTTTGAGCACGAGGTCTTTATCTCAGGGTTGTCCAGCTGAGGAATGTCCAGGTAATAAATTGAAGTCTTCTATTTCTTTTAGTGTTTACCTCACTTTACTCATGCCCCCTTCCGACACACAAGACCATGAAATATTGTGATCCACGTAACGCACACGTCTGTCTATCCCCCTGAAGATCTGCCAAGCAAGTGTCCTTCTCTCCCGAAGAACTGTATTTCTCAACTCGGCCCTTCCGCTTGGCCAGCTTCACCTTGCAATTAGGCACGTACGTCTTCACGCGTTGGGTTTTTCAACCCTATTGTTCCCTTTCTTTCAGGGGTTGTTGCCTTCTCGAGGCACCGTTACTTTCCCTGCCTGTACTCGACACCAGTCGAGTTGTCAGGTAAAGCCCTTATTCCATTTTCAATGATATACAAATTATTACATAGGTACGCGGGTTTTAATCGGCGGGCGCGGGTTTCCGCCTCAGTGCATGTGTGTGTCAGTTGTGGGAAGCAAATCTACATAAAGGCGGAGTCCCCGAAGGCTCTGTTCTGTCACCAACGCTATTCAGCGTCTATGTGGCCGACACTCCAACCAAGTAGCATGTCAACATAGCCCAGTATGCTAATGACGTGCTGCTATATTCTACAAATAGAGACCCTCGCAGAACCTTTCTTCCCATTCAGAGGCACCTTCACCTCCTCCAAGAATGGTGCAGGCGTTGGCGATTGTCCATTAACCCGGAGAAAAGCCACGCCATTCTCTTCACCAAACGCCGTTTTCCCGCCAACTTTCCCAAGTTCACATATCTCGAAATAAGGATAGAATGGACGGATTCCATCTCCTACCTGGGAGTGAAGCTCGATAAGGGCCTTACTTTTCGGGAACACATCCACGATCTGTCGCATCGGGCCTCGCTGTTGTGGCCTGGTATGCCCATTCCTTGAAGGTACCTACGCCTTTTTCGGGCTCTCATAATCCCAGTCCTCATGTATGCCTGTGACATCTGGGGCATGGCCACAGATTCCCATCTCCTGTGTCTGCAGCGTGTACAGCGAGGACTTCGGATAATCTGTTCTGTATACCTCAGATTCCCTCCGAGACTACTGCACGAGGCCTCGTCTCTTCCAAATGTAGTGGACGAAATTAGGCGCCGCGCTACAAGATTGTACGATCTTTTACCATAACATCGGAGCGCCCTGGTTAGTTCTCTTGGGAACTATAATCCCAGAGAAGGCACGCTTCTGCGACACGGGGTTCCCCGCATGGCTTGTGTGCACCCCCGGTAACAGAAGAGCTACCCCAACAACGGTGCAAACTGAGCTCCTTTACAGGTCTTCCAAGAGATACTCGGATCAAAATTTCAAAATTTTAACCTCCATTTTTGGATACACACACCAGCAGTGCCCAACGAAAGTGCACACTGATTAGCAGCCGTTGAGGAGCATAAAGTTGCTAGCCTTCTTCTACCCACAACCCAAACATCACCCGTCACCCTGCAAAACACCACATCCTGTCATAAAGCGGTTAAGCCGTAAGAAGGGTAGGTACACGAATGGCACACCTCGGGCTGTTCTCAGCCTGCCAACATAAGGTCGGTCGTTCGGTCCGTAAATGGGCAAAGAGATTTCATATTTCAGCTCTCGCTCAACAACCGTGCCGATTGTGCTGCAGCAGTAATAGTTCATCTGTTTCCTCCAGAAAAGGAATTTCAATCTCTGCAAAGCGATTATGATTAGAGCGAGGACATATATCCACTGAAGAAGAAATCAGGTTGACTGCACGGCGAATTGCTTGCTTGACGTCATCACTGCTACCTCGGACTGAGGGGTGAACAGCGTGCTGTGGTTCAGTATGACAGCTGTACCGTACAGATAAGGGAGTGTTATTTTCTGTGCGATCCGTGTTTACATACGAGGTGAATAATGTCTTCAGCTTTAGGTGATGGTAAATTAAATAAGTTATTGGAAGAATTTGGAAGAAATAATTTCGTATCGAATGGTGATACGATACACTGTAAGTTATATTATTCACAAATTAGAGATTCCAAGGAGAAACGGAAATTGTTGAAGCAACATTGTAATACCAAAAACATAAAGCACTTATTGCAGCATCAAAGAATAAAGAACACGACCATTTGTCACTTCAATCGGAGTTTTTTTAAGACATGTGCAAAATAGATCATGTAAAATCATGTAATGATCCTGGCTACGCTACAATGGTTCATATAAAAATTGGTTTACAACAGCTAGACAAAATGTCATCTACGTATGACGAACACAATGCAAAATATCTTACGTTTGCTCCCGTTACATCATGTGACGTTGAGAGAAGTTTCTCGCTGTATAAACATTGTTTAGATGACAAGTTTTACTTTTGAACAATTTAAAAATGTATTATTGTTCACTACAATGTTTTTGAGGAACGAATAGATGACGATATGAACTGATGTAAATGGACTAGAGCTTCTTACACAGCCCTGTCCTTTTGTTTACATGTTCTGAACTCCCGTGCTACGCCGTCTGCCAGTCACCACGGAGCGTGTATAGTACGAGCGCGCGAACATTGTAAGCGATGGGATATGTATCCTCGCTCTAATTATGAGATAAAGAGCACGGAGTGAGTAGACTCAGGTGCGGATTTCTAGCGTGGAGTAGTGACACACTGTAGTCTCTCATGTGCCCCTTTTTGTATATGCTTTTCACTAACGACTTTCCCGTGGATGGCAGATGCAAGATCGCCATGTACGCTGACGACACTGCAATCTACAATCACCATAGAAATCCTCGTTTCGGCCTCCTGGGGATGCAGCGGTAAACTGATCGCTTCCTTTCATGGCTTCATGACTGAAAAATTGAAATTAATGGAAACAGTACCAGCTTATTCACTTTTCAAAAAAGCGGAAACTTCCGGAAATGAACTTCACGGTCGATGGTGAAACATTGCACTGTAGTCAGCAAGTAAAATAGTTGGGAGTCACCTCGGACAAACGACTCTCTTGGAACGCCCATCTTATAAATACCGCCAACAAAGGGCGTCAGATATGCACCCCCGTCTGTTGAAGCAAAGAAATTAAGACCCGTTCCAAACTAATCCTGTATAAACCCTTCATCCTACCTACACTTCTATATGCCTGCGTGGCCTGGGCAAACGCCTCAAAATCCGCCGTTCAAAAAATTCAGACCATCCAAAACTTATGTCTCAGGAAAATACTTCAATGTCCACTCCTCACCTCAACCGCTATCATCCACCAGGAACTCCTTAACCCCTACCTGTCTTATCATATCCACAAACAAGACACCCGACGTGGGCGCGCATTAGAGGGCACCAAGATCCCCTCATAGCCAATATTGGCAGCAGTGAATCACGCCATAGAAAACATATAAGCATACGCGTGTTCTAGGGCAGTCACTGGCTAGCGCGCCCAAAATCACTAGCCCAAGGCCACGCCACGTAACGCAGGGGCCGCCGCCGCCAACAGTCACCACCACAGGACATGCTGCCTACTCAGCCAAACATTGAGATCTGTGTAAATAGTGTGTGTGTGCTTGAATGAGAGTGAATGAATGGGTGAGTGTACATATGTAAATATGTATGTATAAAGAACAAAACAAGTGAAACCAAACAAAACACAACCAAACTGTTCTCGGGAATTCACAGTGGGCTCCCGTATTGGTTTGAGCAAACCCAGGAAAACTCGTATAAATATTAAAAGCTCGAAGAATGTATACATATATGTAAATTGTTACCCCTGCAAACCGGGTCCGGACAAAATGATGCCAAATAAATAACTTAACCTAATCTAAATCTGCAAAGAGAATTTACAGATGAATAACTACTCCAAAGTCAGTTTTATAATCAAGGTTTTCGACATTTTACAGTTTTAAGCGTTATTTACGCAAATCAAAAACAATCTTCGTTCGGCTGGTGAAATCTCTTGTTTTAGCAGAGCCTATGGTGAAATCCAAGCGTTACTGTCGCAGCTTGCAGTTTGCTTGTTTCCATTCGTCCGTCGTTATGGCATAGCGGCATAAGTTTAAAACGAAAGTTACCGGGGTTGCCGGTTTAAATATGGTCTTATACCTGTCCAAACCATCTTGCTTCATCTCGAGTCCGCAGAAGAATCAGTGCAGAGCTACTGTACTTCGACCTCTATGACGGCAGATGGCAATAGTGTACCTGCTTTCATTATCTAACGATAGATGGCACAGCATTCGCTATTACACTCTATTTTTCATGTTTACTCTAGTTTTAGAGTTAAAGTGGAACTTCGCGTCGTGGTATTAAATATCCAGTTGTGTATTTTCCTTGACAACTAACGTTACCAGCTAAGCTATCTTACTCAGTATAAATATCACAATAGTAACGCAATAAGTTGAAATTGAAATCAAATACCTCGTAGCATCGGACCACCCCATGCAGTAAAGCTGGCACACCACAGGGGAGCGCTATTTCCCGCCTCCTCTACATACTGTACACATCCGACACACCACAACCAACACAAAAAAACCTACACTTAGCCCAATACGCAGATGATACTGCGTATTGGAGCACACACGCCACGCTGATCGGAGCCAGAGGAAATCTCGAAAAACAACTCCGCACCTTCCTCCAATGGACTCAAAAATGGCGAATCAGCATAAACACAGAGAAAACACAAGCCATTGTGATAAGGAAAATCATGAAACACTCATACAAAACAGCCACCCTCACCTTCAACAATCAACAAATACCATGCAAAACAATCATAAAGTATCTGGGTATACACATTCATAACCAACTGAAAATTAAGACACACTACACGCGACTACTTAACAAAACACGACCTGTCCACTCCACACTAACCTACTTAGCACGACTAAACGTACGAGGACTTACGCCAGAAATACTACGAAAACTTTACACTGCACTAATAAGACCACAACTGACTTACGCAGCCGTAGCCACCATGCCACTAATTACCACCGAAACAATGAACAAAATTAAATCCTTTGAGAGGAGGTGCATCAGAACTGCCCACAAACTTTTGCCCTCATTCAAGACAAACACACTTTACAACTACACACACACAACACCCATAGATACACACATAGCCAAACTTATGATAAAATACATACACAACGCACACACCAGACACTACAGAAGAACACTCATCAACACCGCACAAAAAATGAAAACCATAACACAAACAGAGAAACACAAAAATCCTCCTCTCATAACACTAATTGACGTTTACGACAAATACCAGCAACAAGAAGAAGAAAAACTACAACAACACCTTCAACACTTCCAAAACATCTAAACACATAATAAACATAAACACTTAATATAAAAACACACATAAACCTAACACACAAACATAGAAAAGTAACCGAAGAGCTGTTGCAGTAGACATACAAACTTGACAAAACTTCTAGCACAAACAACTAATACTTCTTGGGCTTATTTCTTGGGTAGACGACAGGCCATGCAGCTAGGGATGACCAAACACACACATCACCCATCCAAACACAAAACCCACAACACCAAGACGCATACAGGCACTCGCCACTGAAATCCGCCACACGACCAAAAATAAAAACACAATAACTAGGCTGAAGAGGGGTGCCCCTGAACAGCCAGGGCATGTCGAAAGACATGCCCAAATAACTTTTTCATTCATTCATTTTCAATAAGTTGAAAGTTTTGTTTTCTATAATAAAATAAGTTGAAGTTCAGTTATACAATCTGGCTCAGTGCAGCCAAAGAGTGTGAGCTCTGTAGTCCATAGGGACTACACCTAGGCATACAAGTTAACAAAACCGCGCTTGTCAGCAGCCACCTCCCCCCTACCAGAGTCTATCCGGCCATGGAATGACCAAAAGTCAGACGGCGGCCAAACCCCCAAAACCCCCAGATCCCGCAACCAACCGCCCCCATGTCCGGACAGAAACAAAAGCCACAAAACTGAATACAACACCACCTAAAACATCAACATCACCACAACCGTCCACTAGTGGGACAAACACCAAGACCACACCACCTATGACAAAACAAAAAACACATACACCAACACCACCACCATCACCACAAAACCAACGAAAAACCCGCAACAAACAAAGGACACACTCGGTCAGCTCTAGCAGCAGCTCGTCCGCCACTGATCCCAATGACTCCGACTCAAGTATTGAGTCAACATCAAAACTAGGCCCAAGAATAGGCGCCATGACAAATCCTACAAACACACAGACAACATTTCCGACAACCTTCATCCCTCCAACACCCCATGGGTACTTCACCCTATATATTGCAAACTGCGCCCAGGAAAAGCAGAACACCTGGGCCGTAAGAACCCTCATGACAAAAGCTCAAATAGACAATAACACGCTCTTGAGAGCACAAAGACTCTACAAAAACACCTTTGCCCTTACTTTCCGAAACCAGCAACAAGCGGTAACTTTCACACAGGCCGCCCCAGTTAACAACTTTGGCAAGTTTGCACATTACACAAACACCTTACCACAGACAACACACCAACAACACACTGAGACACAACCCAGACCTAGACAGACACTCACAGCAGTTTTGAGAGGCCTGCCCTATGACATTCCCGACGGTGACACCCTTCAAAGCATACAAGAAACCTACCCTGAAGTAATAAGAGTTTCACGCATTATCACCAAAAACAGACAAACTCCCTTAGTCAGAATATTCAGTAAATGTGTTGCCACTATCAACACAATACTGAAAGAGGGAGCAATCATTGAACGACAAATTTTCAAAGCTGAACCGTCCAAACACACCGAACGACACATTCCCTGCAGGACATGCCAACAATACGGCCACCACCACAAGCAGTGTGCTAACCAGCCCACTTGCTTTTACTGTGGCTATGGCATAGAGACCATACGATGCACGCACCCAATACGCCATGACATCCCATACTGTGCAACGTGCAGACAGACTGGGCATTACACCGGACAGGTTAGATGCCCACTGTACCCACGAGCACCACCAACATTACCAGAACATACTGCAAAGACTCATATATTTCCTCATAATATACCACCACAACCCAAACCACAACACGTAACTGACTGGCCGGAGATAAAATATCCCCAGATACCCACGACTAAAAAGGACATGACAACCCAGGAAACTGTAGGTACGTTCCAGAATGTTATTTCACAGTCTGAGCAACAGCTCAAATCACTACAACAACAACTGACCCACATTCAAGAAAATATCACCAGCTACGTTAAAGAACTAGCAAGCACCACCATAACACAAATACTAACCACCCTCATTCCACCCATTTATGACATCATACCACCGATGCATAGGACCAGATTTCTACACAACATATCACAGACGGCACACAAGACCTTAAAGAAGACCGTCAATACGACCCGTGTAGGAAACCAACTGGCAATCTTTGTGCATGACATCACAAAGTAACACCATCCATAACATCTCACAATCACTCTCCGAGTCACAATGGCACACACAACACAAATAGACACACACCACAATCTAAAACTATTACACATTAATATTAATGGTATACGGACAAAAAGACAAGAAATACAAGTCCTAATGACCTATCACAACATAGACATTGTGACAATTAACGAAACAAAACTTCACAAAAACATAAACATAAACTTCAAACCACTGCTATCTTTTCGGAGAGACCAACAACAAAGCGCTGGAGGCGGGGTCATGATCTTGGCAAAAGCTGAGCTTAACCCCATCCTCTTGACCACGCCTCTGGCATTCCAAAACCACCAACTCCTGCTAGTACAGATCAGAATACGACGTAAAAAGACAGTCATTGCAACATTATACGTACCGCCAAACGAACCTTTCCCGACGACATCACTTAAATACCTTAACGACTACTACCCAGACTTAATACTAGCAGGAGATCTCAGCGCACACGGACGCGAACTAACAAAACTACTCGACCAGACTGACCTCAAAGTAGTGTTGACACCAGGACCGACCAGGATAGGCAGAGGAACCCAAAAACCAAGCTCACCTGACAAAATACTGACATCAAAACGCACTTTTACTCTAGTCGACGACATTGGCACAGATGCACCCCCAAACACCGACCATCTACCCATAATACTGACAATAAGAACCCACCCTTGGTACACGCAGACAAACAGAACAATAATAATAAACGACTACAAAAACGCAGACTGGAACACGTACAAACAGACAGCCGAAGGACTAACAGGCAATGTCAACCTCACACCACCCAACACATGCCATGTCATAGACATATACGCAACATCACTTACCGACATAATGACACAAGCCCGTGAAGCATCTGTACCAGTAAGAACAATAAGCATAAACCCCTACAGTAGACCTTTACCAAGACACATAATTCAGATAATTAAAAATAAAAGAAAAGCACACAGACAATACATGAAGACACACGCCCCAGAAGACAAACGTATAGTAAACAAATTACAGCAGGACGTAAAAGACGCCATAGCCACGTTGAATGCAGACAGATGGAACAAACTACTTGACAAAATGATTGAAACACACCAACGAGACCCAGCTCAGTTCTGACGACTAATTAAAAGCACCAGACAAAAGACATACCCACAGTACCCCATTAAACAAAACGGACAAACGATACATGACATTACTAAAAAATTAGACATTTTTCGACAACACTACGACACCATTTTTCAAACACCGAAGGACCCGACTTTCCACAAGACACATTTCAAAAATGTCAATAGATACATAGAACAGCACCCAAACCTGTACACACCACAAATAGACATTAATGAACTTGACGAAAACGACGAAACATACCGACCAATAACAGCACAAGACATAAAAATAGTCCTCAAAAACACCCGAAACACGGCGCCAGGCCCAGACAAAATCACATACGAAATGTTAAGACAACTACCGCCCTTAGTCACTTTCCACGCGAGTGGAAGGAGGCCCGGGTGATCTGCATATTGAAGCCAGGGAAAGACCCGGTTCATCCTGCCAACTACCGATCCATAAGTCTCCTGTCTGTACTCTCGAAAGTACTCGAGAGGCTTATCCTAGTCCGCTTGTCTCCCATCTTAGGGGACATTCAAGCCATCCCTCCCCATCAGTTTGGGTTCCGGCCTGGCCACTCAACATCTCAGCAGTTGCTGCGTGTGGTGGAGGCTGCCGCCCTGGGTTTCCAGGACAAAGCCTATACCGCCGCGGTTTCTCTAGATGTTGAGAAGGCCTTCTCTACGACCTGGCATACCGGTCTCCTCCGCAAACTCATCCAACTGGAGCTACCCACACGCCTAATACACCTGCTACACTCATTCCTAAAACATAGATCCTTTGTGGTCGCAGTTGCGGGAACCAAATCCACACGAAGGCCAATCAGAGGCGGAGTCCCTGAAAGTTCTGTATTGTCCCCTACGCTGTTCAGCGTATATGTAGCCGACATTCCATCCGAGCAGCACGTTAACATAGCCCAGTATGCTGACGACGTGCTGCTATACTGTACAAACAAACACCCTCGCAGAACCTTTCTCCCCATACAGCGACACCTCCGCCTCATCCAAGAGTGGTGTAGGCGTTGGCGATTGTCCATCAACCCGGAGAAAAGCCGCGCCATACTTTTCACCAATCGCCGCTTTCCCGCCAACTTCCCCACATTCACATACGTTCGCCGAAGGATTGAGTGGGTAGATTTCCTTACCTACCTGGGAGTAAAGCTCGACAAGGGCCTAACTTTTCTGGGACACATCAACGACCTATCAGCGCGGACCAGTGGGGCAATTGCCTCACTGTACCCTATGCTGCGGTCGGGAATGCCAATTCCCTTAAAGTTACGCCTCTTTCGGGCTCTCATTATCCCTATCCTCCTGTATGCCTGCGAAATCTGGGGCATGGCTGCAGACACCCACCTCCTGCGTCTGCAACGTATACAGAATGGAGGTCTTCGTGTAATCTATTCTGTATACCGTAGATTCCCTACGAGACTACTGCACGAAGCCTCGTCCCTCCCGTACGTGGAGGACGAAATTAGGCGCCGGGCAACTAAATTCTACGACCAGTTTCCACAACATCGGAGCGCCCTGGTTAGGTCTCTTGGGGACTATATCCCTAGAGAACGCACGCTTGTGCAACACCAGGTTCCCCGCATGGCTAGCGGGCACCCCCGGTAACACAGGAGCTACGCCATCAACAGCGTAAGCTGAACTCCTTACAGTCCTTCCAAGAGTAGTTTGGAAGTCCAAAATATTTCGCCAAATATCCATATTTGGACCACGCATCAGCAGTGCCCAACGGTAGTTGCATGCTGAAATTAACAACCGATGAGGAGCATAAATTTATGCTACCTCCTAACAACCCTCAATCCTCATTCTTCACCAGCCATCCTATAACATCCTAATCCCGTCATACAGTGGTTAAGCCCTAAAAGGGCAGGTACATGAATGACACACCTCGGGCTGTTCTCAGCCTGCCATCTGGTAGTCTAGTCTAGTCTAAGACAACTACCCGACAACACGATAAACCTACTCGCAACCACTTACAACTACATATATCGACATGGATACCACCCGACTGACTGGAAATGCGCCCATATACTTTTATTTGAAAAACCTGGCAAAAACAAGACCGACCACAAAAATTATAGACCCATTTCCCTAATCTCAACACTTTCAAAAACGTTCGAAAAGATAGTAGACCACAGACTGACACACATATGCACGGAAAGACGACTGTTACCTGACACAAGCTGGCTATCGATCCGACATAACTATACAAGACCAACTAGTACGCGTACTGTCAAACCTACAAGACTACTACAGCCGAGGATTTGTTACTATTGCAACTTTCCTCGACGTACAATCCGCCTTCGACAAATGCTGGACCAACGGACTACTATACAAACTGACAGACCTAAAAATTGCTCCTAGGATTATACGTTGGATAGCCAGCTTCCTTACAGACAGAACAGGACATACACGCATAAATAACATACTGTCCGATACCATAAATATTAAAGCAGGCACACCACAGGGGAGCGCTATCTCAGGCCTCCTCTATGTACTATGTCGGTCTGGGTGGCTCAGTTGGTTAGACGCTGGCCTACGGATCCCAAGGTCGCGGGTTCAAACCCGGCCCAGGCCGATGGTTTTTAAGTGTGCTTAAAAACGACAGCTCCATGTCAATAGATTTACTGGCATGTAAAAGAACTCCTGCGGGACAAAATTCCGGCACACCGGCGATGCTGATGTGATCCTGGCAATTGACAGCGTCGTTAAACAAGAAAATAATTTTAGAAATTTTTTCTATGTACTATATACATCAGACACGCCACAACCAACACAAAAACACCTACACCTAGCCCAATACGCAGATGATACTGCGTATTCGAGTACACACGCCACACTAGTAGGAGCCAGAGGGAAGCTCGAAGAGCAATTAAACACCTTCCTCAAATGGACCCGAAAATGGCGAATCCACATAAACACTGACAAAACACAAGCCATTGTGATCAGGAAAAAAATGAAACATTCATACAAAACAGCCACCCTCACCTTCAACAAACAACAAATAACATGCAAGAAGACTGTTAAGTACCTTGGGTATCCACATACACAACCAACTGAGAATTAAGACACACTATACGCGACTTCTTAATAAGACACGACCCATCCACTCCACACTGACCTACTTAGCACGACTAAACGGACGAGGACTCACGCCACACATATTTCGAAAACTTTACATCGCCCTAATAAGACCACAACTGACGTATGCAGCCGTAGCCACCATGCCACTAATCACGACAGAAACAATGAACAAGATAAAATCCTTTGAGAGGAGGTGCCTCAGAACTGCCCATAAACGTTTACCCTCTTTCAAAACAAACACACTACACAACTACACACACACAATACCCATAGATACACACATAGCCAAACTTATGATAAAATACATACACAATGCACACACCAGACAACACAGAAGAACTCTAATTAACACTGCACAAAAAATGAAAACAATAACACAAACAGAGAAAGACAAAAACCCTCCTCTCATAACACTAATTGACGTATGCGACAAATACCAACAACAAGAAGAAGACAGACTACAAGCACACCTTCAACACTTTCAAAACATCTAAACACACAAAAAACACAAACACATAAAACAAAAAGCACACACACACACCTAACACAAACAAACAAGAACAATTAACAAAAAGTTACCGATGAGCTGTTGCAGTAGACATACAAACTCGACAAAAATCCAGCAAAAAAACAGTTTCCTTGGGTAGAGCACAGGCCACGCAGCTAGGGATGACCAAACACACACCATTCCATCCAACACACAACCACAACATCAACACACATACACGCACACGCCACTGAAATCCGCCCCACGACCATTAAAAAACCATAAACACTAGGCTGAAGAGGGGTGCCCCTGAACAGCCAGGGCATGTTGCAAAACATTGCCGAATAACATGTTCATTCATTCATTCATTCATTCATTCATTCATTCATTCATTCATTCATTCATTCATTCAGTTACCCAATTCTACTCTATGCCTGGTATTCGTCCGACCACTATTAGCTATAATTGCCACTAACAGTCAACTCTCATCTATCACAGTTGAACGCGCAGATACTTTAATATGGCACTGCAAAACTGAGGTTTAGGTCTCAAAATTATCTGGTGGGGTTTTCTAGTGAGTAGTGCCCTGATTCGAAACCAGGGCAGAAGTCTTAGACTCGCAGGCTTGCCCGCGGCAAGGGCGTAAGTGCCTTTTTCCCCCACCACAAAATGTTTTTTCCCCTTTCATAATTTTGAATGGGTTGTAGATTAATATGATGTTACCAGTTCATTTTTGGAACTTTTCATCGTCGCAATTAAAGCTACCATCAAGGAAGTATAGTTGTGAGAGCATCTTTAATGGTATCTTTGTTCGCTTTTACACTGAATAAAGAAAAGAGGAAAATAAAGTCGATGGTGGCGGCACCAATCTATAGAACCTCATCTCTATGCTGTAACTAACGATTTCTTATATCAGCATTTTTCTTGCTAAAGAAGCTCGCAAGCGTTAAATCGAATAATATATCACGTGACGCTCTCGGTATACTCTTAAGAGGAAAAATAACTCTCTAAGTAAGTAATAAATTATTACTCTAGACACAGAAGTGTGAAAGATAGTGTAAAATCCCACGATGTATTGGATACGTGAATGCCACTGAATTACTCCACAATATTAAGATATGCCGACCTTTTGAAGTACTCTAGCTCATAAAAATGAGAAACGAAGGGCACTTTTAAACCGGCAAGAAGAAATATAAACCTTTAGCATACTTTATTTCATAACGCTTTATTATAGACTGTTACCTTCACCAAATGTCTCAGGTGGCTGTTAGAAATGATAAATTATCCACTTGCACGAATTTAGAAGAACCGAGAAACTGAGTTTGTATCGCAGGAGCATTGCAAAATACATCACATTGGTTTCTCGGTATGTCAGAAAGCTATTTTACATCACCCGAAGGCGTTTGTGTACTGAGAAAAACTTATACTATATGGACGTATCATGGCCTGCCGAACATAACCTAATTCAGCTTTGGCGGCGACAATAACATAAGTTACTATGCACGAGGCGTTTTTTAAAGTAAGTGCCTATAATGTTTTAAAAACAACCGAGTATTATTTTACAAATGCCAGTCTGCACTTACTCCTTTACCCCTTTATCGCTAAAATGTTTTGCACCAATGAATTTCTTCAGATAAAGAAGTTGACGAAAATTGCTTGGTGCTAAATCCGGACTGTAAGGAGGGTGTCCGAATTTTCCTAAACAAGATCTGAGGAATATTATTTTGACACTGCATTCTATTCCTCTTGCACCTACTAAAATTAGCAGTAAGATAATTTCTACAAATCTATTTCAATTATCATGAAGTAGATAGAGGAATAAGCATTTGTAATAAGAGTTTGTACAAGAGTAGAGAAAGTCGTATGACTGTAACAGCTCATATTTTCATTGATTATGTTACAAAATGAATTTATAAGAAGATGCAGGAAAATTTAATTAATATTATCCATATAATACGGTAAATAGGATATTTCTTAACGTATATCAGGTATAACAGCATGCTTAAATTTCTATTTGGTATCCAAGTTCGTCTTTCAAGGATGCGACACGGAGATTTTAAAGAGAATTCCCAGTGCAAGCTCTGTATATTTTACATGTAAAAATTATATATTTACGTATTTTATAAACGATGCGTTTTATGAGTTTGATTAACGTACCACATTTTAAAAACATTTGCATGGAAATAAAAAGTAGGTATACCTAAAATTTCCTGCAAATAGTTTTAAAGTCCTTTTCATGCTCGCTGTCTGTTGCATAATTAGTAAATTATTAGAGAGAGGGAGACAGAGAGAGAATATTTTCCAAAGGAATTATATCGCGTTAAAGCAAACAATTTATTTCAAATAATTTTTTAGCTTTAAAAGGGCATTAGCATTTCCTGAAGAGAAGTAAAGCCTATGGTCCCACGTCATAGATTTTCAGCACGTAAACCATTTTCAAGCATTTTAGAGGCCTCTGAGCAAATTTAAAGGGTGTTTCACGCCCAATAAATACAGGACGTCCAAAAAATGTCGACAACGCTTAGTATGCTGTGCGGGACGACAAACTGATAGGTTTTCAAGAAGGAATCCCTGTCCGGAAATGTACGGTTTGAACGCTGTGGCGCAACAAAGTGTGATATGGGTGGACGTTCACATTTCGTCAATAAACCCAACATCGAGCTGTCTACATTACAAACTCCTTCGAGCCTCATGCACATGACCCATTACGTGTGATTATCTTTGAAGATTTTCAATCGCTCCGTGGACTCGAGCCATAAGGTCCTCCGATGACATTACAGGAGTGTCATACAGCATAATCTTTATAAAACTCCACAGAAAATAGTCGAGAGGTTTCAGATCTGGGAAACGTGCTGGCCACGGAACTCTGAAGAGGCTGGAAAGTAATCTTGGCTAAGGAATAAATTCCCTCTTGCAGCCAGGACTCGAACCAGGGATCTCTGAAGTTGGAAGCTAGTATGTTAGTCACGGGACCATAGAGGTAGTAAAGGAGAATCTCTGCAACCAACATAACATGAGTAGTTGTGGGTAGAAACATATGCAGTGCAGAAGTTTAGTTTTCAATTTGCAGGCGATACTGTTTTGTTTCTGGTAGCTGAATTATTCGCCTCGCTTAAGTTTGGGAGGCGTGGGGTAGAATTTTTAACGGAGGAGGAAGGCTGAGTTGTAAAAGATTGCTCCCCCAGACACGGTAGGGTGCGTGATAGCGTGGTTCATTTGCACCGTTCCAAACATGAGCTGTTATTATTATATCATAGACTTGCATCCGGTTCATCAAAATGCCCGTCTACTTGATACTGTTTCTTCCATCTGTACTCGGTCAATGGATCGATTGTGCGTGCGGTATATGGGATAGGGATCCGCTGACCTCTCATTCTAATTAGGTTGCAGTAATAATGATGGTGTGTTCGCTCTGCTACAGAGCACAGTTTAACATCCATTTGTACCTTTTTTACTCCTCTTTACAGAGACAATGCTAAGAAAATTTTGTTTTTCTAAAAAATGACTCTTGAGGGTTTTGATTAAAGTATAACTTGTCTCGGATACTTTATGAAAAATCGGATGTGTTGCACTCACATGACTTTCTCTACTCTTGTACTAACCATTCTTACAAACTCTTATTCCTATATCTTCTTCGTGTTAGTTAAAATAAACATTTGTACAAACTATCTTATCGCTTATTTCCTTGTAGGTGCAAGGGGAATATTGGGATACAGTAGGCTTTGTGCGATAGTCAAATCTTTTAAAGCTTTGAGATTCCGTTCTCTTTGTACACGTAACATATAAAAAAATGAACAACGATGACCCATTTCACGAAAGTTCCAAGTTTTCCGAAACTCACACACATAACAAGGAATATCTCCGAAATGGTTCACCCTACAAGAAAATTTATTGAGACATAAATTGTGTATTTTAGCAAGATCTACATTTTTTGTATAGTATAATTTGGTCTATCTCTAACGGTTTACGAGTTATGCAAAAGTCGCCCAGAGTAAATACGACTACAGGGGCTATAGCCAGAAAATTCAAGATATACATTTTATTTGTCATAAAAATATCTCAAACATATGACATTTTAATCAAAGTTGTTAGAGCCATCTTCAAGAAAATCAAAATTTTCGAAAAATTTTCCATGTAAAGGGTAGTTTGGGGTGGGGCTATTTTCTTCAAAATCTTCGTGTCGCATCCTTGAAAGACATTAAAGTTAAATACCAACTTTGGTTTTTAACCGACTTCTCGTTTTTGAGCTATGCTGTCCACAGACTGACAGACTGACTGACAGACAGATACACACACACGCGGACCTTTTTCTAAAAATGCTTTTTTTGGATTCAGGGGGTCTCAAAACATATATTTCCGGTGAAATCTCGACACCGAATTTTTGGGTGGAATACAATATCCCTGCTTACCGGTAGAGAAAGTAAAAATGAAATGTGTATATCGAATAGGTCAGGGTGCCGTGAAAGCTGAGGTGGCTCTAAAAGGAAGTAAAAGGATTTTGGAAAAGCTGCTAGATTCCAGTAATTAAGGTGTGTAATTTCTAGTTAGATTCCAGTTGGAATAGCTGCTGGCTTCCAGTAGCTGAGATACTTCCAGGAAATATTACAACTGGCCCAGCTCGAACTTTTTATGCTCTCCGGGCATTACTTACGTTATGCATGTGTGCATATCAAATAAACAAATGAAACCTGATGTAACTTACATTTGGGGATGAGACGTTCAATTATTGCCACAAACATCTTATTGTTTCTAACAGCTAGATGATGAGTGTGAATTTTCTGAGCTTTTTGTTTACACTATATTGCTCATCATATTTTGGAAGGATAAAATCTCCTGTCAGACAGTATTGAGAAGTTAACGATCTTGCATCATCCGGTTTTCTTTTTAACATCTGCTTGGTGATGAAAGGGAAACGATGATTAATGGTGGTGTTGGTAACCGTGTGGTTTTCTGATTTCTTCTTTATTTTCAGTTTTACGCTCAGCAACTTGTTTAAGCTTTCCCACCTCTCTTTGGCTTTGGTGAGTCAGCTGCCCCTTATTTTACAGTTTTACGCAATCCTCATTTGTATATTCTGACATGAAAACATAGCTAGAATTATTCTCTTCAGCTATTTCGATACTTGAATAAAAGTATATTCCTAGTTCAATAGTATAACTTGTATGCCAGGCGCGCCATTGCCACTTCGACTTTTGGTATTTAATTTAGCCTTTTAACACAGTTTCAATTCTTTGTTGGGAATTATAATATTATTCTCCACATGACAAAGGCTATTATGCATGTTTTGAGTAAAAGGTTTCAAACATATCAAACCAGTTGGAGTTGGTGCCGCTTATTGCGTGGGGGCACACCGAAATGAAAAAGGTGATTTTCAGAAGTATCGAAGTTACATTTTTTTGTGTAGGCTAAAAAAATTCTGTACCATATTTCATTCAAATATCTAATCATGTTCGTGATATATTAATTTATATCAATTTTATTGGGTATAATGAAAATCTATCTCCTCCAACAGATGTTCAACAAGGGAATTGAATTTTTAAATTGTATCTGTAATTACCTTTCCAACAAACTAAAGGAATGAAATTTTCATATAGTGAATATTTATTTTTTTTTTTAAAAAATTAATACCGCAAAGCGTAACAATTTATGAAAAACAGGTCATTATTATATTTATTATTTTTTTAAAAAGGTACACACAATATCAAAATTTCAAACGGATATTTTATTACCCTGAAGCGGGATAACCGCCCCCACTGTTCCACTATCCTAAGCGGATTGATGTTCTCAGGTGGTTTCTCTCCGGCTGATCTGCATTGACCTTAATTTCTGGGTATGCGTGGGTATTTTCACATGAAAACCAGAACTCTCGTTGAAACACTTTTATTGTCAATCAAAACAATGCCTGAGATTTTCCGATCGCTATTAGAAATGTTACGTCATTACTGTGTCTTTACTAAGACCGAAGATTGTTACTGTAAAATGTAATGTGTCCTCACACTCGAGGATCCGGAATGCATGTCCTGTGACCGACCTCTTGCTCGGAGATCTGGGCGCCTATGTCCCGACTGACCTGCTCACTCGGGGATCTGGACGACAGGTTCTTCTTAATTACCTCTATGCTTGCAACTAGGTTTCGCCGAAGCGTACGTGACCATCCCTTGTTTTCCTGTTCAACACACCTGCACTAAGCGATTTCTAGGAAAACTAGCCTTACAAGGTTTCAGTCCGGTTACCTAGAACTTGCCACTAATGACTTGTCTGTACCATTATATGTCCCTTCTAACAATTTTAACGATGTTCCCAGGTCTGTACCTTTTATACATGCGACGATTTTAATATTTCGCAGCTATTTAATTCTGCCAAGTGAAGCAGTATTATTTCTATAATTATGGAGTTCATAATTTCGGCTTCAACCTATATTCTGAACTATATTGGAAAAAGAATTTAGATCTCTAGCTAAATTTTGTGGGAGAAGATAGATACTAAATATGAAAAAGTAACAAAAAGATCGTTTCTGAGAAAAATGAGTTTAAATTTGAAATTGAAGGTGTGGATTTGCGCATTTAAAAGGCAGAGGATGAGGTGCATCACTTTAAAAGTGACCTCCAAAAGATGTGTTCCCCCCTCCCTCGGGGATTAAAAGTTCACAGATATATTCTGCAACATATGGTGCATTTTTTGTAACAAAAATCCAGACATTTTTTTTTCTTTCTTTCTTTTTGTGTTTGTTTTGTTTGTTTACTAAACAGGCTAAAATATCACTTGGGTATTGTGATGTCGAATTAATACTAGGATATACTATAAATAGCCTGGTGACAAACTGTATACACGAGAGTATTCGGAAGGTTACATCAATTTGACCAAAGTGGAAGCTCATCCTCACTCTAATAAAATTCAAAATCTGGGGTGTTTTAAAAAACACACAACGATAAATTATAGTATTGTCGGTATTTGTCAATATAAACCTTTATGGCAATATAGATTACCAATGCGTAACCAACTTTTTGGCCTTTTAAACTATTATTTGACTTGTGTGACGTATTCGAATGGAAATCTATGGTAAATTACAATTCATAAAGCTGTCACGTTTCAGAGAGACGCGTTAAAATCGGGGTAACATGTGTCATAATTCTGTCATCACATTTTTCCGCACTTGTCACATATTTTGATTAGTGCTTGACACTTTAGATTAAATTTTACATCCGTACGATGTGAGTTTTGTGGGCCGTATCAATTTTCATCAACTGTGGTTGTCGCACTTTCGACGTGGCATTTAATTAGGGGGCAACTTATCCAATGTGCGGCCCATATACATATTTCTGGCTCTCTTTTATATCACCTAAAAGTGACGCTTTCAGTGTCTATATTTAATACATTTGCTAGAACGTGAACTCCTGACGAGACACGTTTTTGTGTCTTCTAGTTCTCTACGATGAAAAACTCTTGCATCTTTGGATTGCAGTTGTGAAGTTTGTTATGCGTTAGAATATTTTGCCTTTAGTCAAATACCTTGGTATATTTCCGAATGCAGCTTTTAAACTCAGAATGGCGTAGTTCATAAAATGGTATATCGCTATGTATCATCATATTACACAGAATCTTTATAGAACTTTCACTTCAGTGGTGAACTCAGCCTTTTTACTACCCGAGGATGCCACAAGTGATTTTTTAAATAATTTTCTGAATGACATAACCTCTATTGTCCTTTTTCTTCATTCACGGTGAAATTATTTCCACCAAATTCTTCCACTAATATTTTAAATGTGGCAGCCCGTGATGATTCTGACATAGTGATCCTTGTAAATCGCAGAAGAGAACGTAAACACAACGAACAGTGACCAATTCCACATTGCTAGTACTGCAGTCGAACTACTGACAATTTCTTTACAACAAACCAATGAGAGACGGACTCATCCATGGTCTAGTGTGAGCGGTCTGAGATTCATGCCTTCCAGTCACTCACCTAACATTTTCCACACTCCTTCCCTTTCGCCGCTCACCTAGGTTCAAAGGCTAATGCGTGTGAGTCAAGTTGAATTCAAACCAATAACAGGCTGCCTTACCTAGAGCTGATACGGAAATAAAACAGATGATAAACGGTTCCTGCCAACATTAAATAAAGAAAAATACTATAGCACTGGCATATTTTCCTACACTTGATCACGTTAGATATATTTTAAACAGAAATGAAGTTCTTTGTGCTTGAGACATTTTACGAGTATTTTCAGGAATTTGTGAATATATTTTAAGTGATTTTCTGGTGATTTAAAACACTAACTTAGGAGTTAGTTATCAAGAGTTGTAAGTACAATCTTTGTAACTCCCACAAACCTACTGTAGTATTTAACTTTGTAATGTTATCATTCATCAAGTGAAGTCGGACCCAAATGATCTCATTCCGACAGGTCCTTAAAAGTCGCTAACTCAGTCGCTAACTCAGCCGCTAACTCAGCCGCTAACTCAGCCGCTAACTCAGTCACTAACTCAGTCGCTAACTCAGTCGCTAACTCAGTCGCTAACTCAGTCGCTAACTCAGTCAAGCAAAGTTTATTTTAACGGTATTGAAATAATCTATTTTACTTTCCAATTTCAGAATGATAGACGCGCTAAATATTTTCTAGAGCTTTACGGAACACTGAAAAGATTTCTGCAAAGCTTGTTTTTGTTTTCCTCATTTTGTAAAACCCATTTGGCAACCTCGTATGGTAATTTACTGAAACCGCAATTTACGCAGGTAACACTGGGTGCATGAATGAAGTGTGTGAGCCACATACATAGACTATTCTCATACTTTTATTTTTACCCTTATGAACACAATGTTGGCATTAATGTAGAGTTTAAATCCCTCGTTCAAAGTTAGCTGAAATTAAACCCTTGCAGGATAAATACAAATATCTGTAACAGAGGACATGAAACTCTCCAGGGAAGAACGAATTCCCTGCATCCCTCTTCAATTTACACGCTTGTAAAAGCCCCAGGGTTTCACATAGAACCTATGTACATATCTTAGTACATGCCTGGCAATAAATTTCAAACATCCCAGATTTAGTCTCTGTTCGTATTTTATTAAATATATTCAAGCGCTTTGCCACAAAATAGTAGTTCGCAATACTATTTTATCCTCTATATTATGTTTTAAATACTACTGCGTATAGTAAGTAGAGAAAGTATTGTATTGCATCCTAAAATTAGATATCGAGATTTTACTGGACATATGTTTTGAGGCCCCCCCCCCTGAAATATAAAAAAGCGAGTCTTCTAACCGCGGTCGTGAATCTTGAAAGGAATACCTGTTAGTTGTGTGTGTGTGTGTGTGTGTGTGTGTGTGTGTGTGTGTGTGTGTGTGTGTGTGTGTGTGTGTGTGTGTGTGTGTGTGTGTCAGTGTCAGTGTCAGTCTGAGTGTCAGTCTGTGGACAGCATAACTCAAAGGTGAAAGGTAGATTAAAAACCAAAGTTGGTATTTAACTTTAATGTCTTTCAAGGATGCGACACGAAGATTTTGAAGAAAATAGCCCCACCCTAAACTACGCTTTACTTGAAACATTTTTCAAAAATTTTTATTTTCTTGAAAATGACTGTAACAATTTTGATTAAAATGTCATATGTTTGAGATACTTTTATGACAAATGAAATGTATATCTTGAATTTTCTGGCTATAGCCCCTGTAGTGGTATTTACTCTGGACGACTTTTGCATAACTGTTAAACCGTTAGAGATAGACCAAATCATACTATACAAAAAATGTAGATCTTGCTAAAATACACAATTTATGTCCAAGTAAATTTTCTTGTAAAGTGAACCATTGCGGAGATATTCCTTGTTATTCACATATTAATATATTTTCCCTAATTCTTAATCAGTTCAGAAATATTGTACTGTTCTCATCCTGGCTAACCCTTCTGTTTCTTGTCTGCTGAAATATTCTACACATGGTTCTAGTCCCCAATTTATTTATATTTGCTTATAAAATTGTAATGATACAAACTATTTATAGACAATAAAATTAAATGTATGCAATAAGCAAAACATTACTTTCTAAGCAAACTCGTTTGATGTATTTAAAAATAAGATATACTTTTGTGTGTAGATATTTGTTTGGGGTAGGATAAACTTCTTGCTGCTCGTCATGAATTTAATTTTCTCCCTCTGTGTTCAATACCTTAAAAGAGGATTCCCGCTGAATTCTCGATATGGAGTTTTCGGGTCAAATGCGGTACTTCCGAGCCCGAGGTAAACACTAAGCAGGGCAGAAATAAGTTTTTGTGCTTGGTCTTGACGTGCGATGATGGTTCAAAGAGCAACCCCAGCGACGGATGTGGGCTTAAAAATTGGTGCGCACTCCGACAGAGCTTTTTGTCGTATCATTTTGATCGATCTTTCACCGTACACTATACTCGTCCTTTTGTTGCTATTCTTTTCAACTCGCGAGAAAGGGGGCATATTGTGAGTGAAAAATTCCATGGAACGCATTTCCGCCTCGCTCCCTGCACCCTCGCTACTCTGATTGATGCGCGCACAGAAAGAAAACAACCCTTAAGGGTTGAAAGGTATGTGCTAGGTACCATCTATTTATAAGTCCGCTGGTGACTGCTTGCCTGTTTGCATTGCGTAGTGCTTTGTTTCTAATGACGCAACCCCCTCCCCTCCATTTGTTCTCTTAAAGAAAGCGCAAGGGGAATGAAGAAATTGCATTCCTCGTTGTCATAGAAACCGAGCTGAGGTGTGTTTTATACCCGAGTAAGAATGTAGCGAGGATTTATCATAGACTATCGGCTTCAACAGTTTCTTCCTAAAGGTAGCAGAATTTTACTTTATACGCCACGTACGTAACAGCAGGCAGCGAAACTTGGACACCGATATTACATTCAGATGTAAGTATCAGGGACAACGGCAAGTCAAAATAAACCGATATGATTAATCGCAACGCTCGACTTCATGTTCACGCATAGAAATGTTTCAAAAATAAAGTCTGTAATTTTCAAGGATGCATATTAGATAAATAATTACTATGGATAAGTAATTGATGCATAATAAATATGCATTTTTCACTTAATGGTTGTAAACATCCTTACTTTTGTCAAACCAGAATTTATTTTTAGCTGTGTTATGTGAAATTCAGTTAATTGTTCTTGCGCCCATTGATTACCATGATGAAATTCCGTGATAAAAGCTGTCAAGAGGTAAAATATCAATATATTTTAGTAGATTAAAAAGCAGCCTGATACCTAAATCTTTCAGATGAAAGAAGACAACAGACGCTTGTGGTCAAGTGGGCTCCACATTAGTCTGTTGTGAACTACATGGACCTTTCTTAGGTTCAAACATTCTAATAAGAATGTGCCTTTTTGTCTTTCTTTAAATCAGTGATTACCACATTGAACACACCAACCGAAAAGAAAAAGGAAGAATATATAAAATTTTACAATAATCGGATATGAGAGTTTATTTTGCGGAGTTATATAAGAGTCAAATTCGATATCCGTACCACAGAAAAATGATATTATTACGTTTTGCCACATTTACAGTCACATGTAAGAATAAAGTGAGTTTAAAGGGATTAATGAAGTTCTCAAATTGCAATTTCCTATGTTTATTGTTAATTTATTTCTAATTTGCTTTGGTTGAAAGAAGTGAATTGGAGGGTAAACTATGACATAGACATATACCGATAACCATAGACTGGAACACGTGTTCCTCAGGACATCGCTGTGAGCGAATCATAACTCCGCTCGACCACCACAACCCTGTAAGCACCAGGCTTTTTTAAACTCCAATGTTAGTTGAGGTATTGGAGAACTATCCAACTCGTAACTTTACTAGTATGTTACGACCCATTTGTGCAAATTTAAGGCTGCATTGGTATTTTACTTTACCTACCACGCATATAGTAGGTAAGAAAAGGTATTCCATAACATATCTGAGAAACACAAATGTGATAAATACGACCTGACAGTTACGCCAGTGAATCTCCAAAGATGTGGCATGAAGATTTTAAAGAAAATCCTACATAGCTAAACTACCCTTTACATGGGAAGGTTTTTGGAATTTTTCTGTTTCCTCAAAGTGTTCAAAGGAATTTTATTAAAATTCCACCTATCATATAATTTACATGGAAAATTAAACTTATAACGTAAGGGAACAAAATAGTCAGAACATATATAAATTACATATTAGTGAGTTAAATTACCACTCCGCTTATAGTTCTCAATAGTTTTTCAAGAAATTTTTATGAATTACTCTATAAATAATGCAGAAGCTATCAATGAAAATAATGACTGGAAATAATTTTCATTGTTTATGAAATTCATGAAAAGCTATTGCAAACTTTAAGAGCAGTGATAATTGAAGTTAATTTAACTCACTGAGGTGCAATTTCTGTATCCTCAGACCAACTTGTTCCCTTAAATTTTCTGGGAGGAACCTGTGATATTTTTATTTGCCAGACATTTGGTGTAATTTGCATATCTGGCAATTATAAGACGACGAAAACGTACTGCATCTATATTCAGATCTATTTAAAACATGGACTTCATTTTAAATACAGTTTTGTGGTAGAAGACATGATATATGGCTGTCGCTATTTCCTTCTATATACATATTAAATATGTAATGTAATTCTTTCTGCAAATATTAATTTTTATTAAAGTTAAGTTGACAGAAAAAATGCTTTCAAAGAATAGGTTGTATATCCAGTAACAAGAGAAAGTCATGAGAAAGTGACGTCAGATTTTTCATCAGTATTTTTATGTCTCTTGTGGTTTTAACCCATGTAATGTACAGCAAAAATGAAATGACTTCACAGGCAATTCATAGATAATGCGAAATATAAAGGCTTATTCAGAGAGAAGCAGCGTATTGCATACTCGTATTTTGATTTCAAATAAACCTTGAAAACGAGAAACATACGCCGCAAATCAGTGAATGGTTCAACGTCAAAAGCAGCCCTGGAATTTACATTCAAAGGGATAAAGTTGTAATTGTGAGCTCAGAAAAAATAGGTTGGTACATTGCAGTTCCATGTGAATATATAATTGAGGTTCAACAGTTTGCTTCTGTTTAGACCGAACATTCACCTCATCTTAAGCAAATTTAATTGCTGCATAACCGCTCTGTGTATAAACCAATTAATTTATTTGTGTAAACAAAAGCACTACTTTGACTCATTCACAAAAGTAGTTTTTTAAACTTCCTCGACTCAGTGACATGAAAAATGTTCGTATTTTAGACTGTTTCTGCTCTTTGGTTTTGTAACCCGTGTACCTTATTGGTCATGACAATTATTAATAAAATGTGATTTGTATATGTTTCGTTTTCGTCTTTATTTTCTAATAATAATTTTGAATCCAGTTAAATAGAGAACATTTGCTTGTGAAAGTGCGGAAGGTGGCAAGCAAGTGAAGGTTTCTTAGGTTAGCGTTGAATAACAGTGCTGAAGTATATATAACAACAATTAAAATATTCATAAAGTAAGATTTAACCCTTTGGCTGCCAAGATCCGATGAGATCGGTGCCAATTGCCTTTTAATAATGTCGTGATCCGATCCAATCCGCCGAGGTTGCTTTTTCGCGTTCAAATAATTTACAGATTACGCAACAGATGGCGTATGTGTCTACCTCTATATAATCTACGATATGTAAACTGTGCGTTGGTAACATCGTTTGTTTGTTAATCTCTGCATTTCCTGTACAATTAATTTTCCTTTCTGAGGTTGTCACGCGTCAGGCATTTTAACGCACTAGAAAAAGAGAGCGGAAAACACGTGTTGTAGCTTGTTGCGTGCAGAGCTTAATTATTTATTTTATATACAGTGACTTCTCGTGGCGTTTTCTTAATGACTATTACAGAATGGCATACTGAAATAAGAAATCTTTGATGGAAGACGAAACTGTAGCACATACACACACATATACACACACGCGCGCACGCACACGCACACACATACACACACGCGCGCCCACCTTTTTCTAAAACTAATCTTTTTTTTGTTCAGGGGCCACAAAACATATTTCCGGTGAAATCTCGAATTTTTTTGGGTAGAATACAATACTTCCTCTGCTTATATGTGGTAGCGAAAGTAATTATTTTGTTGTTTAACGACGCTGTCAATTGCCAGGATCACATCAGCGTCTCCGGTGTGCCGGAATTTTGTCCCGCAGGAGTTCTTTTACATGCCAGTAAATCTACTGACATGGAGCTGTCGTTTTTAAGCACACTTAAAAACCATCGGCCTGTGCCGGATTTGAACCCGCGACCTTGGGAACAGTAGGCCAGCGTCTAACCAACTGAGCCACCCAGACCGACGTAGCGAAAGTAGAAATAAGCTCAAGAATATGAGCATATTTACACAATATGTAGAATCAAATAGCCAGTTCATTGTCTTTTAGTTGTCGATGTCTATCGGGCGGCTATGGTGGAGTATGTAATAGCTAGTTTGGATGATAGTGGAGAATTCGATTTAGTCTGAGGTAGCTCATCCTGGTGTCAGAGAGTGACGTTGCTGACGTACCAAGGAGTACCAGTCTTAAATGTCTGTTGTGAGTAACTTGTAATATTCTAATTTGTGAGACTGAAGCTACCGCACAAGAAACAGCCGTATTGACAAATAGATCTTGTTAGTCATAGAGAAGGTCTTTGTGTACCAGTACAAGGAAAAATGTAACTTGAATGTTGCCTTATTCGATTGGATGCGATTTCTGATTCTTCGAGATCAGGAGTGGACAACCTAACATATGCCAAGGGCTATTGTTTTTAAAACAGTTAACAGAGGGCAGCAGCGATCCATTATCCAACCCTCCATTGTAGGCATAATTATATCTTAATTTTAAATTAGGACTTTTCTTTGTTTAATTTAATAATCTAAAACTCAAAACATGTGTCATTTATTGGCATGCTTTTAATTTAATTACTGGTCGTAATAGAACAAGCCACCTTAATATACACTTGGTACTGCCAATATTCAATTCAATGTTTGATATTACAATGCTGCAAATGTTCATCTGTAAAATTTATTTGCATTCCTCTTGGGTTTTCGCTGATTGACTGTTCAGAAACACATATGCTACCAAATAAAGTTATTTGCAATGCATGGTCGTAGAGATTTTACGTTTCTTTGGGTAAATACAACTTGTAGAAATCAAGGAGTGATACATCATCAAATTTTTCTTCGAATTCTGTGTTGTTCTGGATATCAGTTAATTCCATCTGAAAAATTGCAGGCACTATCTCAACATGGAAGGCTAGTGAAAAAGATTTAAATGAGGTTTCGAAATACAAAACAACTTGAAGACAAGTGTTGAACTTCAAGAGGTTAATGCATTGCCAAAAATTAGTCATTGTTGATCAATTAACAAACACTCCACCTTTTATTTCTGTCTGCTAAACTACAAGTTTTCATTTAAAAGATTTGATTAGATCTAACAGATGATGAATCATGGTATTTTGGTATTTAGCTCATTGCCGACAAATATCAACTCAGATAACCATTCACTGCTGTCCAGTTGATTTGTCAAAAACAGCCTGATGTCTTCCCGAAGTTGATACATTTATCAACACAGCAGTGATACTTCCGTTTAATACGGAACTAGTTCGTCAGTTATTTTGAAAGCAAAGCATGTTCAATGTTTTATTCATTTTAAACGTAACTTCAACGGGTCGCAGTTTATATTCCGACGGACCTATTATGAGGTAATGCAATTTACATTCGTATATGAAACATACGACCTGATATTCTTTAGGTTCATTATAAGTTTCTCCTGAGAGCACCACCTGTTGATTTAGATAGTGAAGGAGTTTAGATTTCCAGCTGCTGATTCTCAACTGTCATTACTAAGAATTGCAGTATCTAAAATAGTTGAGCATCTGAGGAAAATCAGGTGTATAGAGAAGCAAGTCTAAGACACTGTCCAAAGGAATCCATAGAAAGTTGTGTGAAAATAGTTGAGCGGCTGTGCTTGCTACACACCTTCTGTCGGAGGGACAAACAGTGGATGTCCAGTGACGGACACTCTTTTTCCTTTAAAACGTTATATAGTTTTACTATGCAATATTTTGAACTGTTATAAAAGAATTACTCTTTGAAGGACTAAATTTTTAAACAGCTTAGATGTTTGAGTGAATAGAGAAATCGTTATCGTCTCGCATTATATATTTCTATAATTTCTTTAGCAATTGCTTCTTTCATAAATTACTGTTCAAAGAAGTACTAACTGAGTATAACTGACAGGAAAAGAGGAACTTCTTTTCCCTTTAGGCAAAAGGAGGACTGTTTTACGTGTTCATAAAGGCATGTAGACAAGTCTTTATATAAAATAATGGGTGACTTCTGGTCTCAAGATGAAGTAAATCCAATTCCTTTTAAGGACGGGGGCCCTTTATCCGCTCACCTAAATTTTAATGAGCAATTGAAGCGATGGGGACTAAATGAACGGAACCTGCAGACGTCCCTGGAGGATGTACCGTACAGACCACTTTCGCTCATTAACAGGCGTGCCAATCCCTCCCTGATGGGTGACATCAGGGGTGCATAAATTTCCAGCACGAAACCGCTAAGCGGTACTACTGGGGTTCTTTGATACATTGAAAACAAATGGGTGGGGCACCCTCAGATTAAAGTTTATTCTAAAAATCACGTAACTTTGATAAACCCATCCATAAACTTTTGGATAGGGGAAAGAGTAGTTGATGAAGCAAATAAAAATAAGCGATATTCATGTGAGTTGAAGGTATCAAATATGTTTACTGAATGTTCTACGTTCAGCACTCACGAATTTAAAAATATGTTAATGCCCGTAATCCAAGGCATTTATCTTACAAAATATACATGGGCGAGCAGCGTGTCACTCATACGAGAAAGAGGCGCCATTGACGTATCTCTATGTTCCATGTTTAAAATGAAGGTATGCATTACATGAGAAAACAAAATTAAGTGCTTGCATTCGGCTGGTCTCTGGTTCAAGTCCTGCGGGTCGACAATCTAACTGGGAGTTTTTCGTGGTTTGCTTCCGTTGTCAGGGTAAATACCGGTTTGGACATTTAATACCACGACCCAAGCTTAACATTAACCCAAAATAGTAGCATAAATGGAAAAATAGCTGGTAATAGTGAACGCTATGCCATCTATCCACATATATTGTACACGACTAGAAGGAACGTATGGCACCTGATGCCATCTGCCGTCAGAGAGGCAGAGATACAGTTGCCTGCAATGATCCTTTGTGCACATGGGACCAAGTAAGGGCAAACTGTCCCCCACATACCGTTCTACGACCACGTATCTCCTAACAGATCCGTCGCGATATCTGGTTATGGTGACCTAAAAGAGGTAGACAAAATGAAGTGCTTTTATTATTATTATTATTATTATTATTATTATTATTATTATTATTATTATTATTATTATTATTATTATTATTATTATTATTATTATTATTATTATTATTATTATTATTATTATTATTATTATTATTATTATTATTATTATTATTATTATTATTATTATTATTATTATTATTATTATTATTATTATTATTATTATTATTATTATTATTATTATTATTATTATTATTATTATTATTATTATTATTATTATTATTATTATTATTACTATTATTATTATTATTACTATTACTATTACTATTATTATTATTATTACTATTACTATTACTATTACTATTACTATTACTACTACCAGAGCGTATAGAAGGAGAAGTGTGATCACTCCACTGCTCTTCCATATGATTATACAAGAGCTACCTGGCGCCTCCGTCAGGTGGCAGCAAAGTCGTTAGTGTGGCTATTTACAGCGCGTTTCGCTGGATATTGCATTGGAGTATTGTTGTGTATGGTTGCTATGTTTGTTACAGTGTGATGAATTGTGGTTAATTTTTATGAAACTATGAATTTATAGAAATAATCGACATGCCTATTTGTTTAGTGCCTGGTTGTAGATCTGGATATAACAAATCTGAACGTAAACATTTCTTTACACCTCCAAAATATAAACTACTGTTTTCTAAATGGGAGAGGGCCATACCAAGAAAGGACAAGTACCTTTCATCTAATATTTAAGTGTGTGATTCACATTTTTCAGAAGAACTTTTGATAAAGGTAGACAAGTTTCTAGTTAATGGAGAAAATGTAGAGATTGCTTTTTCCTAATCTTCCTAAATACTTATCACACCCAATACATTCCCGTAAACTTCCTTCACAGAGACCATCAAAAAGGGTTGAAAGAGATACCAATTTAGAAGACAGTGGGAATCATGCAGAAGGCTTTCAAAATACGACTTTTAATTTTCCCCTCGCAGGGGATACCAGTAGACATTTTAGTAATAAAGTAGGCCTACTTAAGAAAAGTTCAAATCAACAACACCGTAATATAATTAGACTAAAATGCCAAATGAAAGTATCCAATGCCAAGATTTAAGTACTTGAAAGGAAAGTAAAGTAAATGGAAGTAGTAGCAATATCGATGAATGTGATGGAACAAAATACCTAAGTAAAAATAAAAAATTGTTGATACAATTTTGAAAATATCAAAGGCAACTAAAAAGAAAGGCATGAAATATTATGAAGAATTTCCTTTAGATAGCCTGCTTTTAAAAATCAAGTCACCCGAAGGATATATACATTGTTTAAATCATAATCTTCTTCAACTTCCATCAAAATCACATTTAAGAAAGTTAATCAAAGGTCAAAAATGTCTGGAAATGCAGTATCTGAATTTTTAAAGGTTAAGAATGAAAACGAACGATATGGAATTTTAATTTTTAACGAAGTAAAGATAAAAGAAGTTCGATTTGATTCTAATTCTTTGAAAGTGGATGGGTTTGTAGATTTGGGGAATTTAATCCCCGAAAAAAGTTAACTCTTCATTCACAGGAAATTATATTTTACTTCATTCCTTTAATGCCATTTTGCATTCTAGTGGTAACATTATTGTCTTGAATTTCTGTGAATGGCTGTCAGAATGTGCATGCGTGAATTAGTTATTGTTAAACGACACTATTCTTCTCCTTTGCTACTTTTCCAGCTGAATCTCCTGCTAAACGCTAGTGTTTGTATTAGCATTGTACCGCACTAGCAGTTGCACTGCCATCTGTGTGGCGGAACACATGAACTACAGCAGTGATCACACTTCTCCTTCTAAACGCTCTGCTACTACTACTACTACTACTATTATTATTATTATTATTATTATTATTATTATTATTATTATTATTATTATTATTATTATTATTATTATTATTATTATTATTATTATTATTATTATTATTATTATTATTATTATTATTATTATTATTATTATTATTATTATTATTATTATTATTATTATTATTATTATTATTATTATTATTATTATTATTATTATTATTATTATTATTATTATTATTATTATTATTTTTATTGTTGTTGTTATTATTGTTATTATTGTTATTGTTATTATTGTTATTGTTATTGTTATTGTTATTGTCATTGTTATTGTCATTGTTATTGTCATTGTTATTGTCATTGTTACTGTCATTGTTATTATTATTATTATTATTATTATTATTATTATTATTATTATTATTATTATTATTATTATTATTATTATTATTACAATAATGGTTACAAACTCGAAACATGTTATAGTTCTCATAAAAATATTAACAATTGGACTTGCAGGAAAATGAACTAACAATAGTCTATAATTGTAGATTTTATAGTAAATAAATATCTTCCTGTTTCGATTATTCATGTGAGATTTTTTTTTCTTTTTTTGTTCCCTTATCCTTTTTTCTTAAACTATAAATTAAACCACTTGGTTATTAAATGTTTGTTCCACATCAGGGTTTTCCATATATATAAAATTTCTAGACCATAATTATTTCCAGTTACGTTCTGCATAGTTGTAACTTTTTAATTTTGTTTGCCTTTCACCTTTGGAACATATTGCCTTTAGGCAGTAGTGATAGATAACCCGCGTTCTCTTTGGGTTTTCAGTTACAAATTTAACTTATTTGCATTGTTTAGAATTTCGATTATGCATTTGTCACACACACACACACACACACACACACACACACACACACGCGCGCGCGCGCGCGCGCACACACACACACACACACACACACACACACACATCTTTGGATGCCACAAAATATGGAGCCCATTTTACCCTACTGTCTGACCAACTATTGTAGAATGTATTTCGTAATTACGTCCTGTATTGCTCCACAACCTGGTTAGAAGACTTTGTGGTCTGCAAATAAAAAACGAGTAGCGGAGAGACATAGGTCGTTTGACAGGTGAATCAAAAATGATGCACATGACCCTGTTTCTCACCTTTTCACTTCGGCTATGGAAAAATATTAACCTTTCGTTAGGTGCGCGCCCTGGTAGAACACAGTCGCGCGGGGCCTAGTAGGCCCTCGCTACATTTTTGTGCTTATATGCTTGCATTTATTTTCTTTTATTCAGTTACGTTATTCAAGATAAATGTTTAACTTAAAATGATCTCAGATGAAGGAATATGCACTTCATTAAATGCATAATAGAGGAAACAACATACAACTTTGCGTAGGTCGTAAGTTTTTGGTTACTAATGAATGCATCCCAATAAAAAGGAGAACAGCGTTAGGAGTTGTGTGTATATAACTAACGCTGCATCGAAACACCACCCTCCCGGACCTACCGCCCTATCTCTGGGCATCACATGCCTCATGTGTGAGGTGCCAGCGCCCGGTCCCTCCCGGCCAATTATGTGGTCTTCGCAACGAGGGGCCGCTAATTCTCATTTACGTAGATCCTCAATTGGCCCCTCAGGGACCTAGCGAGGCTGAGTGCACCCCGGAACAGGTCTCCCAGCGGAAGAAATCCTACTCCGGTACCAGGAATCGAACCCGGCTCCCCGACCAGCGCTATCGCTGTACTAAAGAGACTGAGTTGAATGCTGGGTGCTTAAAAAAGGTGTCTGATATTGCAACAGGAGTTGGGATTGATTAGCACTAGAATAAATGTTCCTAAAGCATATGTCCGCAAACAAATATCTGATTTTACTTATGTTGAGTATTTACACCGATGGGCCATCCAACAAGCGCATTCTAGGGAACACTTCACTGTCACGAACGATTAACGGAACAATTGTTGAGTAAACATCCACAGACATCAAACAACAGTTGTGATGATTCTGTCCACTGGTAACATCTGCACGTTATGTCGATACTACCACAGGTATGCTCCATGTGGTTACCATGCATTCTTACACGTGCACCAACTCCGCTTCTCAAGGAATCCAGAACTCTTTTGATCATATCTGGCTGCCCTTCGATTTGGGCACATACGCTCTTCTAATGTATGCACATTCTCGAAGGGTTTGCAATTAACCAATACCCTTAAATATCCCCATAACCAAAAATACAACGGCGAATGGGGAGGCCATGCTACTGGGTCTCCCTGATCAATCCATCCGTTGGATAAAGTCCATTGCCTGGGATATATACTCACACAGATAAAAGGAGTAGGAGGCGGAGGAAGAGCCGCAGGAGGAGGCGGCGGAGGAGCAAGAGCAGGAGGCGGAGGAAGAGACGCAGGAGGAGGCGGCGGAGGAGGAAGAGGAGCAGGATGAGGCGGCAGAGGAACAAGAGTAGGGGGCGGAGGAAGAGGTGCCGGAGGAGGCGGCGGAGGAGCAAGAGTAGGAGGTGGAGGAAGAGGAGCAGGAGGAGTAAGAGTAGGAGGTGGAGGAAGAGACGCAGGAGGAGGCGGCGGAGGAGCAAGAGTAGGAGGCGGAGGAAGAGACGCAGGAGGAGGCGGCGGAGGAGCAAGAGTAGGAGGCGGAGGAAGAGACGCAGGAGGAGGCGGTGGAGGAGCAAGAGTAGGAGGCGGAGGAAGAGGTGCAGAAGGAGGCGGCGGAGGAGCAAGAGTAGGAGGCGGAGGAAGAGACGCAGGAGGAGGCGGCGGAGGAGGAAGAGGAGCAGTATGAGGCGGCAGAGGAGCAAGAGTAGGAGGCGGAGGAGCAGGAGGAGGCGATGGAGGAGCAAGAGTAGGAGGCGGAGGAAGAGGAGCAGGAGGAGGCGGCGGAGGAGCAAGAGGAGGAGGCGGAGGAAGAGGCGCAGGAGGCGGCGGAGGAGCAAGAGGAGGAGGCGGAGGATGAGGCGCAGGAGGAGGCGGCGGAGGAGCAAGAGTAGGAGGCGGAGGAAGAGGAGCAGGAGGAGGCGGCGGCGGAGGAGCAAGAGTAGGAGGCGGCGGAGTAGCAAGAGGAGAAGGCGGCGGAGGAGCAAGAGGAGGAGCAAGAGGAAGAAGAGTGGTTGGAGGAGGAAAAGTTGGAGGAGGAGGAGAGGAAGAGGAGGAAGGGACGGAGAAAGAGCAGGAGGAAGAAGAGGAGGAAGGGACGGAGAAAGAGCAGGAGGAAGAAGAGGAGGAAGGGACGGAGAAAGGGGAGGAGGAAGAAGAGGAAGAAGGGACGGAGAAAGAGAAGGAGGAAGAAGAGGAAGAATTGCCGGAGGAGAGTGAAGAAGAAGAGGAGGAGGAGGAAGAAGAAGAAGAGAAGGAAGAAAACCATAATCCGGCTTACCAAAATCTCGGTTCAGGACAGTACACCTCTATAACTAGAACTTACAAATACCACTTATGAATATACGCTTAAAATCGTAAAACAAAGTATTTCTGTTAGATTTAACTGCAGTGCATGTTCATTAAATAGGCTTTTCTGCCTCCAAACAGCACAAGCACTTTGCCTCATTAACGTGGTAAGGGTTAGACCAGTTCTGAATGTTGATTCCACACAAGAAATTGGGTAAAGTAGCGAATCAGGGTTAAACAAACCGGCATTAAGGTCGCACTGACCACACCCAGGAGTAGGATGATCCCTATTCTTGGAAATTTTGGCGTGAGACGTGCAGCGGTACACCACTCGGGTTATTATAACTGTGAAATCCGCTTTTCCAAGCTACCGCGGTAGATTACCTACACAGAGAGAGAGAGAGAGAGAGACGCGGTAGCTGAGGGGCATTTCCTGCATGTGACTTGCTGCTTCATTTCAAACCTGACGTACCCTGGCCGCCAGTAATTTGTTTCATTTTCCGTCCACTGATCTACTACGTCAAAACACCGAAACAAAATATCATTCCGCTAATACAGGAGCCTATTCGATATCACTCATATGATGACGTGGACAAATGCCTTCAAACCATGACCAGGTACTGTTTAGTCCTCAGGGTTTACCATCACGAATCCATCGATTGATGATGATGATGATGATGATAAATGTATTACTTATATAGGGTGAAAAACGTGTAAGAAGGCTCCCTGGTAATTAAAAGGCTATACTGACTTCCAGTTATGGCGTCCCCACAGCTTCTGGAGGCACTCTACTTACCTTCACAGGTAGCATATATATTGCAAAAGAAAGTGTGCGTATCTGTTAACCTTTCCGTGCATGCAGTGGCGTTCTGTTTTATGTGAATAGTTCTACATTATTCATATTCCAGGATTGTCTTCAAATTGAAGATTCACTGCTCACATACCAGCAATTTTCCCTGATGCACCGCCGCAATATTTATAAGGGACAGTGAGACATATCAAAGTTTTTTCCCCCCTTTTTTCAATTTTACATCCTCTTCCTTGAAAATTGTCACAATTAATATAAGGAAATAAGCTAAAGTTTCCAGCTCACTTTTTCAACTAATAGAAATAAATATTTTAACTAGAGAAACAAATGCAGTTTTAAAATCAGACTTCACGTTTTTCAGAGAATTATATAATTATTTATTATTTTACACAAGTAAAACTAATAAATTAAAGTACTAATACATTTTTGTTTTATGAAGCTGTTGGTGTTAAAATTTGCTTTTTTTGAGCATACATTATGTTTTGCGAGCTAATGAACAAAGCAATGATAAAGTGAATATTGAGTCTTTAGATGACATCTTTGATATTATGTATGCAAATGTACATACAAATCAGAAGGAAGGAATAAATATCATACAAAATACAAAACGGAGAGAAAAAGCACCCCAGTTTGGTTAAAGCGAAGCACATGGGTCATATAATACGTTACTGTACTTCTAATAACGTGGATTGGGGAAAATGGTGGGCAAAAATGATTCAGAGATGCCTTTAAAATACTTATATGATATAATTTAAAAACGAAAAATATAATTTTTATTTCATACTTGGGATAGACCTCTACTAGTGGGTATAGATTTCAATGTCCTGATAACATTGTAGTTACATAATGAACCAAGGACTTCAAACACAAGTTGAAAAACTGCATAAAGGGACTATTATTTATGGGATTATGATTTCCAAGTAAATGGAGACTTCTAAACCTTGCATTTGCTAATTGATTTAAACTTGACTTGTAATTAAAGTTAATTCAAAGAGGCAAACTTATTTAGCTTCAAAGCCGGTAGAAGCGTAATTTCCTTTACAGGATATTTTTCAATTTGCACTTAATGACATTTGTTACTTTCTTATATAATAACAGACAAGACTTAGCCCTTTAAAAAATAATTAGTTGAGGTTACATTTTCAATCAACTTAGAGTATGTGCTGAACTCAGGCAGTTGGTGGAAAAAGAGGAAGTTTCAATAGAAACTGAAAGTGACATATTGAAAATTAACATTTTTTTTTTACTTTCTCTACTTTGTAGGAAAAGTAGTTTGAGAATAAAATTCGCACGCAAGTGTGTATGGGTGTGTGGACAGTGTGTGTATGTGTGTGAACAGTGTAACTAAAAACCGAATAGTCGGTTAAAACTAAAATTTTTTATTTAAGTTTAATATCTTTCAAGGATGCAGGATGCAACACAAAGATTTTAAAAAAAATTCCTCCATCCCAAAATACTCTTTGCATGGAAATTTTTTCGAAAGTATTTTTGTTCTCGGAAATGGCTCTGTTTTGCTTTAAATGCCATATGTTTAAAATAGTTTATTGGCGAATAAAATATATATTTTGAATTTTCTGGCTATAAGCTATGTATTCCTGTTCATGGATGACTTTTGCATAACTGATAAACCATAGATCTCGTTATTTCCAGATGATTTCTTTTTTTGTTCGGAGTGAGCCATTTCGGAGATATTCCTTGTTATTTGTCTGAGTTTTGCAATGCTTATGCTTTTCTCAAACGGAAGGTAGTTATTCACTTTTTTATATCCTAGCGGTGCAAAGAGAACCTCATTTTGACTATCACTCAAACCCTACTGTGTTTCTAAATTCCCCTTGCACCTGCAAATAAATCAGAAAATAAATAATTTCTGCAAGTGTTTTCGACCAACATCAGGAAGATATAGGAATAACTGTTTGTAAGAATAGTTAGTGCAAGGGCAGAGAAAGTCATGAGAGTGCAAAACAGCAGATCTTTTTCGCATTGTGGTAAAGAGTATTTGGTGAGGATACATTCGCTATTGATTAACTCTGTATGAATATAGTTACACACACTATGTGGTCTCTATGCGGTTTATTCGCGTGATTGAAAGACTTCCCAGGGCAGTTCTATGGTTTCAAACTCATTATTGTGAAACCTGAAGCTTCATAGCGAATCTGTTAGGAAAGTTCCCCATATCGCTTGTTGCTTTCCCTGAGTGAACAATAGATGGAGCTTTGTACCTATTCACAGTGCTAGAAAAGTTTACAGCTCCTTTCTGAAGAATTATATAATGGGAGTATTGTTATAGACAATGGGTTCCTAGGGGATGCCATAGACCATTTTCTTTCAAAATTATTTTGGAAATAAACCAGTCTTTCATTTACAAGAGTGCGGGGAACAATAAGCAGAAAAATAGGATTTTTGCATGGCCTGTCTAACAACCAAATGGTTAAAGGGACCTAAAGACTGAAAAATGATCCAAAAATTATAAAATTGACGATGTTTAACCTTCAGTCTTCGGCTGGCAGTAAAATTATTGATTCCGCCATTTTTACTTTCTCTACTACTAAGTAGAGGAAATATTGTGGTCGACTAAAGAATTCAATGGCTAGATTTCATGGGAAATATGTTTTGAGGCCCCCTAAATCCAAAATAGGCTGTTTAGAAAAACATCTGTCTGTGTGTCTGTCAGTGTGTGGACAGCGTAACTCAAAAACGAAAACTCGGCACCAAAGTTGGTATTTAAGTTCTGTCTTTCAAGAATGCGACACGAAGAGTTTGAAGAAAATTTATCCAGCCTAAACTACCCTTTACATGGAAGATTTTTTCAAAAATATTGATTTTTCTTTAAAATGGCTCCAACGATTTCGATTAAAACGCCATATGTTTGAGATATTTTGATGACAAATGAAATAAATATTTTGAATTTTCTGGCTATAGCCTATGTATTCCTGTTTAATCTGGATGACTTTAGAATAACTGGTAAACCGTAAGAGATAGAACAAATCTTACTATACAAAAAGCTGTATCTTGCTAAAACACACAATTTACGTCTAAACATATTTTTTTTAGAGTGAACTATTTCTGAGATATTCCTTGTTTATATAAGTTTTGGAGAAGTTATACTTCTGTCCAATGGAACTGTAATGTATTTTAACGATAATGGAATATCGTGATTCAATTTTTTGCATTTCTTAACCGCGCAAAGAGAACGGAATTTGAAAGCTTTAAAAGATTTGACTATCGCTCAAAGCCTACTGTATTCCCATATTCCCCTTGTACCTACAACGAAATTAGTGAAAAGATAATTTCTGTAAATGTTTATCTCAACTAACACGAAGAACATAGGAATAAGAGTTTGTAAGAATGGTTAGTACAAGAGTAGAGGAAGTCATGTGAGTGCAACACATCACATTTTCTTCTAGTGTTTCCCGTAATTTTATTTTATATAATAAGGCAATTTCACAAACTGATGCTGTATGTCATTCACAATGTTAAAGCAATCGAATTTGAATATTTGATAAAATTGCGTGAACGATCTACGTAAAACCTTAGAGTAAACCTTCCAATTAATTTTCTATCATTGTAGTGCAAACAGGTGACTTTTTAAATCAATTTTTTACCCTCCAACTTTTGCACCATTCTCGAGTTCGGGAACCTGAAAGTACAAGCTAGATTATGCATACGAGCTACCTAGAAACGTGTTCATCGGCGCCGGGTATCAGGTCGCGTGTCTGACCTGGACTAAATGCTCGCGGGTTGGAATCTTGATCGGTGAAATTACTGGGTGGACTTTTTATCCGAGGTTATCCCGTTCTGCTTAGCGGCAATTCATCATAGGCATCCCGGATTAGGCCAATTAGACCTGTTCCGCCTCCATAACGAACCGTTATCTCCATTTTATTCGGCCCTGTCATTCCCGCAGATTAAAATGATAAATTATCTAGCTTAGAAGCGCTTTACCATTCTAGATTCAGTGATTCCTTCTGCATTTACTCCATAATCACTGTTGTTCTCGAATTTCTGAAATACTGCTCGTTATATCTTTGACATTTACTTGCCGTAATGCGCTTATTCCATAAAGTTTTGCTGCACCTGTTTCTGTTCTTTTGTACAGGGCCAGCTAAAGATAGAAATATACAACATTAATTTTTTACAATAGTTTAGATACATATCCTTGTAAGGAAAACGTTTTGGTTCCGTTTTGTTTCTGATCATTTAAAGCTCGTAAAACTCGATACAGGGCATTAGCGGTAGAAGTACCAGTACTGGTAATTGAGGACACTGTAATGTACACCCCTGAGCCTCCCCCCCCCCAAAAAAAAGTGTAATGTCTGGAACGCTTACACGCCACATAGATTAGTAATATTAATATCTGGAAACAATGACAATTTGTTGCTGCCACTACCAACTGTTTCGCGGATGGTGTAAACAAGGCGCTGTGCCGTTTAGGACTTAAGAGTGGTATGTTTTCAGGTTAGTTAAGATAATTTTAGATGTCAAGACGATCCGTTTAAGAGGAGCAATACTACTGTGTAAAGTGCACAGAAAATCTGAAACAAAAAAGAAAACTTATGATAGAATAAATAGAAAAAAGTGTAGTACACAAGGCGTGCTGTAGAATGCACCAGTATAGTGATAACGAATGGTGTACTGGAACCAAGTTCCTATGTTTTCTGCAAGGACAATTACCTCACAGCATCTAGGCCAGTAGGTCGTGTATTGAGGTGTGAAGCATAAGACCATGCAAAAAGCATCACGTAGTAAACTTTGATTGGTTTGTAGGAAAACATTTAGACAAGAGGAAAACCAAAATAGCAAAGTGGATAGATATTACGGTATCAATTATCAAAATATCTTATGCACTTATTCTCCGGGCAAGCTGTATATTTTCGCCTCGTGCGTTAGATTAAAAAGCTGTATGGCCTTGTAATTCCTGTCCAGTATATAAACTTCTTCCAATAATAAATATTCATCCCTTAACATGTGTAACTTTACGAGCTTGTAGCTAACTCTTTAATATTAACTTCACGTTGAGTTCGAATAACCTGTTGCCATTTTTTTTAAATTTCGTCCTTCATAACAATACAATTGGTTTCGTGCACTAAACATGGGAATGATGTTTGCCACAAACAGGTGATAAGAAGCTTTTGAAATACAGCTGTTAACATAACGAGTACGGCGATAATAATGCTTGACAAGGAAGTGCAAGAACATCCCAGATTTAGTCACAAATATACATTTATGTGTAGGAGCCAAAACAAATATCCTATACTTGGTCTGTTCCTTTCGCGATCACTCCTCTCTGTTCTGGAAACAACTCCGGGTGCTTTCAACGTTTTCTTAACACCCTGTATAATGACTACTTGAAAGACTCGCCAAGATCGTTATCGAATGAATGGTGGTGCAGCTATTCTAATAAACGGAAAGGAGGATTTCCTCAACCAATGGAGAATTTACGATAATGCCGCTTGGACCAAATCTTGCAGTTCATTGAAACGTGCAGGTTTCCCGTGGTATGGAAATGACATTCACCCCACAAGATCAGTATCTGCGGCTGGAACACCGAATAAAAATGCACCTCACGTCCTGAACCGCCATTCACCTAATTGTGTTTTCTGCGAACAGAAAGGAATCACAAACTTTCTTCTGCCTTGTGACACAAAACACGTTACCTTTATCGATCCATGGACCTTTTTGTCCCAATATCCTGACATCCTGTTTGCTGAAAACACTCTCCTTGGCAAGTGGCTTCTTACTGCAGAGTGTTTTGTCTTCATCGCCAAGCTTTTGCTAAACATGTACATCTGCTTCAGAACTAAACGTATTTCATATTGTGTGACTGACTATTGTCTTCTCTGTTTCTCTGAAACAACACAAAACTGTAATACTTGTTGATAGAAAAAACTGTTAATCATTGGTTGTAATGATGATTAACATATTGGAAATTGGGACGTATGTGCCTAAGCATTGCCAACAAAATTCTCTTTCAGACAGAGGTATTGTCAATGAGTACACGTTACAAAGGCTTTTTTATGGTATATACATAACTCAACTGCAGGGCACATCGAGTTTCAAGTTGCGAGTCTTCAATAATGATGGTGATAATACGTTACGTAATTAAAAAATCTAATAAGAAGCTAAAGCTCGTAACATATGTTTCATGTATTTAGAAATACGTGCATTAGGAAAGTAACTTTTAAAATTCTAAATAAATATTTGTAATTTCGATTTATGCTTCTGATCAAAGTGGCGTTTGATATTCTAACCCTTTATATTTACAAACTGAAATCAGCATATACAACAGCAAAGTTTTCTGTTTTTGTAACTTACAAAAAAAATTCTCTCTATCACTCTTCATGAAACAGGTGTTTAGCAATCCCACTCAGTGTTGCCAGAAACCGTAATTTAAATTTCCATTCCCTATAGACACTAAGTTACTTTTCATCCTTGATTTTGTTATATAACCTTTGCCCATCTATATCTTCTAGTATGTTTATTTTTTAATCTCCCTTAATACCTATCCCGGTACCCACGTTTCTCCTAATTTATTTGTCATCAATAGGAATTTTTTTTCACACCACGTTTCATACCATGTTTAAGAACGCTTAAGATACACATTTATGAAATATATCTTGCATTTTCTGAGAAAATACTCTGAAGCTCTATTAGTTCTTGTGGTAAACTGCAAAATCCAATACGTAGATATTGTTAAAGGACACAAATTGTATTCTTTTCTTGTTGACCTAACTAGTTCTGAAATGAGAAGTCGTTATTCTTTGATTTTCTTCTTTCTTGGCCATGCAAAGGCAATGGAATTTCAAAGCCATTTAATAGTGACACGCTCTTAAGATTCAACTGTCACTTAGATAAATCCTACTATCTTTTCCTTGCCGTATTGTACCCAAAAGGGAATACATAATAACACGACTTCTGCAATTGTTTATTAACACCAGTTAGATAACAGAATAAGCTTTTATACGAATACTTGTACAAGAGTGAGCAGAGAAAGTAATGTGAACACAAAAAATAACATTTTAATGACATTGCAAATATATGCAAATATTTAATTTTCCAATAGTATGTGCTCATGATAGGATTTATCTCTTTAACTGCATTTACACTGATTCTGTAGATCTTAACGTGATGTTTAATGGATTGTATAATTTGGAACTGGTACAAGTTTATTTACTATGCCTTAATTTTTACGTAAGACACACCCCGACCCGTATATCTTCCCCTAGTCCTGAATGAAGTCCATTAGCTGCGCTGTTATTCCTCGCAAATGTTTCCATTTCCATTTAGGCACTTGTTTTCCTTGTAAATGGGCGCATGCGCTGTGTATCTAATGTCTGGAGATGTTAATGCCAGGCTGTAGTGATTGCCTACGACGTAAAACGGTGAATTATTAAACATCACTCATTCGTTGAGGGGAAGCAGAAATCGTTACAGACCGGGCAGCAGCCGGAGTGAGGAAACTGTGGATCGCGAACCGTAGCAGCATTGACTAACTCACAGAAAATTTTATTATTACAGCCGTTAGCAATAGTGTTCGTTAAGATTATTTCACGCACAGGGCATAGCTCACGTAGGGCATCTGGACCTGGCCGTCCGCTGTCTCCTCTCACCTCATCCTTCCCCCGCATCTTTCCCACTCTTATTCCTCCTGTTAGACATTGATTCAGCTGCTGAGTCTACACTTCAATCCGCCTAGTATTTCCGCAGATGTGCATGACCTGTGTGTCGGAGAAGTTGCCTATCCACTGTATGAACACGGGATCTTTCACGTCTCACCAACACAGAAGCACCTGTTTGTCCAAAATCACTCTCGCAGTGCTCCGCTCGGTCGATATTAGAGTACTTGTGTCGCGGATTGATAGTTTGAGGTTTTCTGAATCCAAAAAGGCACTTTTAGAAAAAAGGTATGTCTGCCTACCTATAAACAGCATAAGATAAAACGTAACTAATAGCACGAAATAAACAGCATTTCACTTAATTCTGTGCTTTAATGATGCACAAATTTTTGTCGATGTAAATCATTATCTACCTGTTCTAGTGATGGGGCCCAAATGACCTAACTGTCGACAGGCCCCGATCCATCAATCTTCTAGTGGTATACAAGCTGTTCAAAATGAACAACAGTTTGCAGATTATTCACTGAAAAGTCAACATACATGTTATTAGATTAATTGTAGTAGATATTTAGAAACTAAAATGTGATATCTGACATTCGATATTGATAGCTATTTCTAAGAAATTAAAACATGAACAATTTTGTCTGCAAAGGCAATTTGGAATAAGAGGCATTTGCGTGTCGTTCTGTGAATATCTGAACTTAAACATTATTTAAGATTTGAGAGATAGAATCGGAACTGAAAAAACTCAATGTCACAGATGATACCTGAAGCACAGACCCTCCGCTTACCAGTTGAGTGCTCTAACCATTAAGCTACTGTCACAACCTGCCAGAATGACACTGAATTCTTCAACCGACTGGTATTTTTCCCGGTAAACCACAAAGGCAGTGTCACGTCAGAGACAATTACCCCAATGGCGAATTACTATCGTAAGTACTTTGTCCCGGGATTATATAACCTTCAGATGAGAATTATTATTTATGTATGCCAACCTACTTATTGCCCAAACACGGCTTGCGTGTTTAAAAGCATAAATAATAAGTTTGATGGCATAAATAATAATTTTCTAAGATGTTTATTCAAAATTTCAATATGACGTTCACACACACACACACACACACACACACACACACACACACACACAGAGAGAGAGAGAGAGAGAGAGAGAGAGAGAGAGAGAGAGAAGGGACAAATGTTCGATATACGTTACTGGTATCGAAGTGATGCAGAAAATGAACAAAGTACGTATATATGGCTGTGACTCTTAGTGTTATTGTTAACAATTACAGCTAACGAGTTAAGTGACCGTAAATGGGGTTGAGTCACAATAGAAACAAAATGTATTTATAACTATTCGCTATCATACAATGAAATCTTCCATCAAGCAAATTACCTACTCTAACAGTTTACTTGGTAACATAGAGTTTTTGCTCATTACTGAAAGTAACTATTACTCCGTTTTCCTGTATTAACAATAGTCATCATCATCTTCACTCCATGGATTAGACACATTGTTTGTTCCATTGTTCACAGCAAGTCTCTCCATCTCTTCTGCGGCCTGCCCACGTATCTTCTACCTGCTGATTTATAGTTTAGAGCTATTTTCGGAAGTTTATCACAGTCCATCCAGCCAATTATTGCTACAGTATTGTATTTCTTCATTTATAGATTTCGCTTGAAGCTCTGTTATTGTTACATCATTATTTATGTGGTCTAGTTTCATACCTCTTTAAGTTCTCCTCAAGAATTTCATTTCTGATCCTTGTACCTTTATTTCTGTCTTCTGTTACAGCCAACCCAGGCTTCAGTTCCGTATAAATGCACTGGCTTTGCTATTGTTTTGTAAAATTTAATTCTTGTTTTCTTTCTTATTGTGTAATGTTCCACATATAGCTTGAAATCTTGATAGTTTAGATGCGAATCTCTTTCTGTGACCCTATTTCACATCCAAGATACACGCAATTGTTAATTATACTCCTTAAAATTAATTAACAATAGAAAATATATCTAAAACAGATTCTTCTTTTAGGCACCATTAAATCGCCTATTAACTACTTTCATTCGAGGAATTAAAGCATTTTATTCTGACTGGACGCTAACACATTTAAAACTGCAAGCCATAATACAAAATAACAAAACCAATGTTTAATCTTTATGCCCAAGTGCAATTTAGTAATGGAGTATCTACAACTAGATTATCATTTTTCAAACCAGAGACCTGGTATAAATGATGACATAGCACAATATCCTATCTATTAATTAAGAACATTGTTTGGCTAATGATGTGTTTATTTTGCTGACATATAATGTGGGAAATTAATGTCTCAGTAAAACAACACTGGGCATATTTCCTCGCAGGATTAGCATGCCTATAGTTTTTTATAGCAGTACAAGTTCAACAATCATATCATAATTTTCCCAGTTGTTATTAAAATTTGAGAGGAATAAAGTGTATCGTTAGTACTATGGGCATTTTCTTAAATGCAAATTTTTATCGAATAATATGTAAACCAAATTTGCGATATCGACACTTAACAGGGAATTAAAGTTTTGAAACTCTCTGTATAATAAATACAAGGATGCTTAGAGAAAGGTGTGCATGAAAACTTATGAATTTCAGCACATAAGGGTATATTGTTTGTTTCATATCTCTAAAATTCTTTTAATTAATGCCATAAATGCTGTAAATAGTGCAACATTATTTAAAAAGTAAGTATACTAATGTGTTTCGAAAATTTAAAAGGCAGGTTTCACGAAACCGCAAAAAGATTTTTTTTTTTTGTTCCATTGATATCACGCCTTTAACTGCATAGGTCATATTGTCCGCTTTGACTATGGGTTTTTGCTCGTTTACAGTGGGGGGTTTTTTATACATTGCATTCACACAAACATTCACACTTTCATTATTACTTCCAGACTCGAGGAAGGATGAGGAATAATCCTGGCTGGAGAAAAATTCCTACCCCCTGCCGGGAGTCGAACCCGGGACGCCTAGCACAGGAGGCAGGTGCTCTACCAACTGCGCCAGAGGGCCAGCCGAGATGCATTTCTTGTGAGATATTAATATTGAATTTTTTTATACAATACAATAGTTCCTTTAACTGCTATGTGGGTAGTAGAGAAAGCAATTACTTATATGGTTACACTACTCATTTTATTGTATAACTACTGCTCTAATGAGGTAAGTGACCGTAAATGGAGTTAGGTCACAGTAGAAACAAAACGTCTTAACCAATGTTAGCTATCGTGCAATATAACCTTCCATCAGTCAAATTAGTTACATACACACTCTATTAGTTTACTTTGTGAGATAGTTTTTTGTTCATTAGTGAAAGTAACTCGCTACATTTCTTACACCTGTTTTCTTTCAGGCACTACTGAAACGCTTTTTAATTACTTTCACTAGAATAATTGAAGCATTTTATTTTTACTTGAGTCAACACATTTAAAACAGCAAGCGATAATAAAATAACAAAAGCACAATTGTTCCTTGTGTGTAAAAGTGCATGTTTAATTATGGAGCGACTATGTTATCCTATTTCAAAGGATAGAGTTAATATAAATGACATACCATAGTTTCCCTTTTATGTATGGATGTTGCTTTTTTAATAATTTGTATGTTTATTTCACAGTTACATCGTGCGCGAAATTAATTGTACTGTAAAATAAGACTTGCATGTTTGACACTTCTACGAGTATATTCTTTTATAGGAATAAATTTTCCCAGCTGCTATCATGCTTTGAGAGGAATACAGTGAATTTGTTAGGGCAAATATAGGAGAGTTGCGTGTCACATCCAGGAGGGAGGGCAGTTCAAGATATAGTGACCTAGAGTAAGATTTATGCCTCTATGTGGTGTAGTGCTATTTTTAAATTGAAATGACTGTTTATTAAAATTTGTGGTCTTTGGAGTACAGCAAGTGGGAGGGGGTCAGTCCGTCACATAACCACAGCACAGGGAGAATGTTCACATCCAAATTCCTGTACACGTTTAGCAAGACGTAAATATTTCGATTTTCGTGCTGCCGGCATTTTACTCTGTGTGTGTGTGTGTGTGTGTGTGTGTGTGTGTGTGTGTGTGTGTGTGTGTGCGTGCGTGCGTGCGTGCGTGTGTGTGTGGAACTAGTGAGCATATTCCAAACACTATGCACTTCGGGCAGTGTGCTTTGTTCTGTCACTGTACTGGCGCAATGTCGTCACGCTCTGCCCACGTGGCAGACAACTTGCTATCGCCTTATTTCGGGATAGCTGTATAAACGTTCGAAGAGTAGTTATAAATCATATGATTGTAAATGTTAATTTACAGCTGAAATAACTATCGCTGCGTTTTCCTATATTGACTTCACTGTATAGTTTAAATGCTTATTTGTTTTTTTTTCTTTTGGACACCACTATAAAGCTTTTAATAACTTTCACTGCAAGAGTTAAAGCAGTGTGAAGCTCACACATTTAAAACCCCAAGCAATAATAAAATAAATGACAAAACCAATATAGTATCGTGTTTGCACAAGTGTGTAGATAGTTTAATTATGGTGCGATTACGTCATCGTTTTGCAAGGCAGTGACCTGACACAAATGAACACTGTTTGCCATTTATTATGTAGATATTAACGTTTTCCTAATAACCCTGTTGCATAAAGGTTATTTTTCCACTATGGAAATAGTCTTTCCAAAGGGTTTTTATATCAAAAATTCAGATCTCAAATCATAAATTCGCTATCAGGCACAATTTTTCAGTTATAGGGAATAGGTGTCTACCTTAACCAATACATTTTGTGTATAAGATTGGTTATATTTGTTTTGCAGCAGTTAGCAATAATCAGTTTTGTATTTAAGTTTGAATGTTTAGATGATGTTGCCAATATAATTAGCTCAATACGCAAGTCATTGATCTTTGTTTTTAAAAATGTATCATAATAACAAATGACTGTATACAAAGATACAATATATTCCTCTAGTTCTGGTTAATATTGTTTCCATTTGGTTTCAATATTTGACACCTACAATTTTTCCTCGAAGCACCGTCAGATAGGAACCGCAGATAGACATATAGAGCCAAAGTGGGAATATAACTGTATGATCTTGAGTGGACTGGTCAAAGTGAAAGGTCTAGTCAGACCAGGGATACTTTACCATGCTTTCTTGTATAATTTTGCAGAAAATATAAATTAAACACTATTTATTAAAATAATGTCCTCTCAGCGTTAATAAAGGATCATTAGGTATATTGAAAAAAAAATGTTTTATTGTAATTTATTCTTATGTCCATTTTTTTTAGATAAAGATCATTTTGATACACCAGATATTTGCAGATTATAATTATTCTCAGTCAATTTCGCCCAAATTTCGAAAATTTCGCCCAAATTGACTGCTTTGTACTGCTATGTGCTCTCACAGTGCAACAATGTGCGCGTTGGCGTTCCGTGGTGAAGGTCCCGGGTTCTTAGTGCCACAGTAGTGCCAGGTAGTTTTGACGAGAAACGATGGTTTAACAGCGAAGTGCTGTTTCGTTTAATTAGTATAATTATGTGAATTTCATGAAAACACAAGCTGTTACTTGTTAGCATATGCTTCAATGAATTTCGTGATTAAATGTACAATAACATTGTAAACTTGAGACATCATTGCATAATTTTGTAGTATTTAAAGTTAATCTTTCATACAAAAGTCATTAAATTTTTCTAAGGTTGCAAAATAGAATACGTACATAGAAACTATATCTAACGGCTGGAACTTCGTACTTATAGGTATATCCACTTTCTGGTCATTCAGGAAAACGTAGATATACTTTTCTAGGACTCCCAACATTAGACGAAATTACAATGCTCATTTATATGCAGGCGTGATCTATTAGAGCACGTTGAAAAGGAGCAACATCGTAGTGAATGCAGTGTCGGCACCTGCATTTTGCATTGCCTTTAAAATGTAGTGTTGCCTAGATACCAATCTGCTGGGTGAATAGACTCTCTCGGTACAGTTACAATTTTGCTAAAGATTATTTTTATTGTTTATAACTGAAAGGGTCATCGTAAGAGTGGTCTAACCCTCCCCAATACACAATTTGCAACATTAACGCCATCTCTCAGGTTTTCATGTAAACTATTCTCCCACTAAACGGTTTAACCTAAAGCCCATTCCTTATATTAAATTGAAGCCACTAATATTTTCCCTGAGACGAAAATCCATGTATAACTGTGGCCTAATCATTAAGACCACTTTATTGTATTTATATGTATTATGTGTAAATAATAATTTATACGTAAATATAGATTGAAGAATACCTGATTTAAGAAGGAATAGGTAAGATACTTGTTTGCAACATTCGTTTGTCGCAAAAAAATATACAGGTTTGTTAATGAAGAACATCAATTTTTTTATCGTTTGCTACCACCTAGGCGGCCCGGGTTCAATCCCAGGGACCCGCATGTGGCATTCGTAGTGGGCGAAGGGCATCTGGGCGGGTTTTCTCCGGGTTCTCCTGTTTTCCCCGCCACTCATTTCACTAATTGCTCCATTATCACCTTTCAAATAATCAATTTCGCCTGCATTCATATCATCTTCCTCACTATCATACTTGATGCTTGGCTGACACCCGCTTCCAGGTCTTCACTCTGTCCGATCCATAGGTTCCTCTGCTCCCCGACAGCATCTGACGCTACATAAGAGGAGGGTAATCTAGGAAAAATAGGAAATGCTATCTAACCTTTAATGCTGCTTATTCTTGTTTTCCTTTTTCCCGTAAAATTTAACATCTTTTAACCGGTCAGGTCATATCACATGATGAATGAAATGATGCTCAAATGAGCCCGGGTACGTGGAGTTTAGAGAAACCCAGGGTATAAGTGAAAATACCTGGACAGGTAAATCCGTCTAACCGAAATTCGACCTCAGGACCTCTAGAATGTGAGAAACACACGCTCTCCCCATACCATCCCACCCTGGATGCAACGCTGTTGAGGATGACTCAAAAAGTTGAAGCTATATGAGTAAAGCAAGTTACTACAACAAAGACCGTTTCTCCTACGCATTTTGTGTATCTTCCCACAAACACAAAAGCTGAGTATCGGATATCTCCCTATGACCAGGTTGACAATTTCCCACACTAAAAATACCTTTATATAAAAGCATCTCCAATGAGCAGCGCTTTACATAAAGCTCACCACAAACAAGTATTTTTAATGTAATAACAACGCTTGCTGGATTAATTTTAAAGAGAGATGATGGGAATTTGTTTAAATCTTGCCATTCTTTAGAAATACTATTAATGTATTGCTTTCAGTAAAATAACACTGCCATCACCTAGGGATATTTCAAATACAATTATAATGCTTATAAGCCTAAGAGCCTTTTAGCGCGGCTGTTGTTTCATTTCAAACAAAATTTGTTTTTAATTTAACTTGTAAACTGACGATTTTACTGGTGTGCCGGCCCTGGTTTAATTTCATTACCATTATCTACGATAAGTTGGTGAACTAATGAACAGAACCAAAGTTAATATATAAAGATTTTATCACAAGTAACTTCATAAAACGTCTGACTCAATTGATAAATAAGTTTTCTTTCTCCGCTTTAGAATTATCTGGGAAGGTTGGATGCTTGAATGATATTTATGTGTATCATTCCATAAATGAAAAATTTAAGTCAAAACATTTTGAGGACTGGATTCGAGTGGTTAGAAGCTTTTGAATCTTGAGGTACTGGGTTTGGTTCCCGGCTGGGTTTTGAAACTTTTGAATCCCTTATCCCCTACAGAGTCTGGAAGTGTGAATATGGAAGCGAATTTGAGGCTGTTTAATGTTAAAAATTAACATTACGGAGCCCTAAAGTTTATCCAATAATATCATAACTTATTTCTCAGCCCAACGCCCCGATATTACTGAAGTACAGGGTTCTTCAGTGCCGACCACTTCCGTATTTCTCATATTACTTTTCCTATGGTTAAATGATTATATAAATTAAAGTGCATAATGTGAATGGAGTCAATTGTATACTAAAATTAAAATAAATTATTAATTATAAATTAAACTAAACTGATTTTACATATGCTAAAATAATTTCAAAATATATTTTTTTTTAGATATGGATTTGAAAAATATGAAGTGTTTTAAAAGGGATGCAAATTGATTTGAGGACCGAAATTGGTAGCTTGTGGTCAATGAAAAAGGAATATGTGAATTTTAGAACATCTATTAACACTCCATTAACTTCTCAATTACCTATCGGAATCATTGGAAATGCATGGCTCGAATATTCTGCTAGGCTGCCTGATGGTCGGATCAATTATAGGTGCAAATTTTCTATTAGGTACCACTTCTATTAGCTAGTTAACCGAAACTATAACTAAATCTCAATTTGCCCGGGCAAATACGTCGGCCTAACAGTTCCTCTCACCATACTTTAGCCACTGTTTAAAGCTTTGTGGAGTGCTTTAAGCAGTTTACTAAATTTACAGTGCAACTTTGTGCTACAGGTTGTTGCTTTATTTTTCCTCCAACCCTGCAAGACACTCGTAATTTGTTTCCTTTAAAGTTCGGTTATCCCAAAAATCAGTTATCCGAACACTGCAATCCCCAATTACTTTTGATAATTGACGCCGTACTGTACGTCTTGAGCCTTTATAGAACATATGTAATTTGTCACATTGCTAAAAGTATTTGTAAAGAGTGCTTAGAGATCGAGGCATTTAAACTTGCGCCAAGAAATAAATACTTTCGTCTTAGGGCTTTTAGCACTCCTATATTGGCAGTTCTGTGGTCTAGTGAGTGTATGGTAGACCTTCCTAATAAACAATGTTTAGCCGTAACTTAAGATAGCGCCACTTGACAATGCAAAGGTCGGTTAATTATTCCTCTCCCTCCTGCCAAATACATGTCATGCGGGCAGTATCAAAGACCATGTCGGCATTTGGAACTTAGAACTTAATGCTTTGCTTTTATCTGTAATGTGGATATTCTTCTAAAGTTTAAATATATTTACGCAAATTTTCTGTACATCTTGAACTGAATTCCTTACTTTAACATATTATTCACTGGCTATTCCTAGTACCTTTGTGATGTTCAACTGTTAGACGGAGTTCATCCAGGTAGCTGACCAAACCAAGAACCATGTCTTGTGGCGTATAACATTGTTGGTGGAAATAACACTTGGAAAATTAAGAACTCATTTGTTGTACTGCAAACTTAAGAAGCAGATAAGGTTAAGGTTTAAACATGTCTTGTACAGGCGTGTATAGAATAAGTTATGTGAATAGAACCATAAATTTTTTTATAGTGAGTCAACCTTCGTACTTACAAAGCGTTATTCGTGGTACCATAGTCAAATGATCTGTAGATGTAAGACCATTCTAACTTCTGCAGTTTTCCAAATTTCCGTTACTCCAGCCTTTCGCATTGATTTATCAAAACGTTGTAGACGGCACCCGCAATGTTGGCCATACTGGGAAGGCAGTTGGCAATAAGCTGCTAATATTTCTCTGCTAAGCCTACGTGCAAGATTTTATCTAAGCCATTTTACTGAGGCTTAACAGCGGTCCTCCAATATCCAAACCAATGAATCTGATATTATCTTGAGGTGGGTAACATTTTCCACATGTGTTGCAGCAAATTTCCGTGCAGGAGTGATTAATCTCCCGGAGAAGCCTGCACCAGTTTTAATTAAATCCTAACATTTCCGAGCCTCACTCCGGGGCTCGTGTGGTGGCCAGTAATTTTTTTAAAGAAAATAATTGAGTAAATGGGATTAGCTTTGTCTGGAGAGAGAGTGTGTGTGTGTGTGAGAGAGAAAGTAATTAAGTCATCCCATGTGTGTTTCAAATTATTTCATTGTTCTAGTTCAGTAAATGTACAGAATGGGACCAAAAGCTAATAGAAAATGAATACTTTTAATTTAAGAGGTGATTAGCGTTTTTTAAAAGGGACACACATCCATTTACACAAAGCCTATGTAACTTTCCCTACAATCTGCAAGTGTCCTTTATATAGGGTGACCCAAATGTGGACACACTCAGTTCCATTTATACCATCCCCGGAACTTTGGTAGGCATTCTCTGCTTAGTGTCTGTTTACCAGCTCATGGTCTGAGGGGAATGAAGGGCAAGGGAGAGAGATTCCACGCAGTGTACCTGAGTTTTTTAAGCGTCCATGCAAACGTTGCTCTGCTGGTTACGTTGCCAACTTACCCCCAAAATATCAATCCCATAGAACTAGTAAAATAAATACTTAAAGAAATGCAATAGGTGACTTACTCTTACAGGAATTGCACGATATAACGCTCGAGGATATATCACTTAAGACCGAAACAAGCTGGCACTGTTTTTGAAAAATACAAAAACAGCAGAAAATGATCAGTGGGAAAAAGTAGTAGGATTAGGAGGAGTAGTAGAAGTGGGAAGAGTAGGAGTAGTAGAAAACTTCGTTTATGCTTTACAAGCTAATATACTGCATGAACTGAAAATGACATTTAAATTGTGTTGATACATTATCTTAAACGCGATTAACTTCTGCTTCAGATATCTCTGTTTATCTGTAAGAGAAGCTGGGTGCATTCCTGCCAGTGAATATAAACTCACTCTTCTTGCTCGATGTTCCTCCGCAATAGTTGCAGACATCGCTGCAACAGACGCTGGAACTGAATTTTGTGACCATCAATTCTACATATGTTTAGCTGGAAATTAGCAAACCTAACATGGATAGACAAAAATTTGATGTATTCCACTCAGATGACTTTCTCTACTCTTGTACTAACCATTGTTACAAACTCTTATTCCTATATCTTCTTCGTGTTAGTTGAGATAAAAATTTACAGAAACTATCTTATTGATTATTTCCTTGTAGGTGCAAGGGGAATATGAGAATACTGTAGGCTTTAAGCGATAGTCAAATATTTTATAGGTTTGACATTCCGTTCTCTTTGTGCGGTTACTATATAAAAAATGAATGATGTTCCGTTTGACAGAAGTATAAGTTCTCCAAAACTCGCACGAATAGCAAGCAACATCTCCGAAATGGTTCACTCTACAAAAAAATATTTAGACGTAAATTGTGTCTTTTAGCAAGATTGTGTCTTTGCATAGTAAGATTTGGTCTATCTCTTACGGTTTACCAGTCATGTAAAAGTCATCCAGAGTAAGTAAGACTACGTAGGGTATAGCCAGAAAATTCAAGATATACATTTCATTTATCATAAAAATACATCAAACATATGGCATATTAATACAAATCGCTAGTCATTCACAAAAAATCGAAATTTTCACAAACTTTTTCATGTAGAGGGTAGTTTAGGGTGGAGGGTTTTCTTCAAAATCTTCGTGTCGCACCCTTGAAAGACATTAAACTGAAATACCAATTTTGGTTTTTAACCGACTTTTCGTTTTTGAGTTATGCTGTCCACAGTTAGATACACACACACACAGCGGCGCCGTGGCCGAGCGGTTAGCGCGCTCACCTACCACCTAGGCGGCCCGGGTTCGATCCCAGGGACCCGCATGTGGTATTCGTGGTGGACGAAGCGGCGTCAGGGCGGGTTTTCTCCGGGTACTCCGGTTTCCCCCGCCATCTCATTCCACCGGTGCTCCATCTTCATTCCATGTATCATCAGTGTCACCGCCTGCGGTGCCGTAGTAGTAAAAGCGGGCGTTAAACACTACAACAAACAAACAAACACACACACACACACACACACACACACACACGCACACACACAGGGACCTTTTTTCTAAAAATGCGCTTTTTGGATTCAGAGGGCCTCTAAATATCTTTCCGGTGAGATCTTGAAATCCAATTTTTGGGTGTAGTAGTAGAGAAAGTAAAAGGAAACATTGCGACAAAAATAATCTGACGAAGATTCATGAAAGAAAACATTGAAGGTAATTGTAGTATAAAACTAAAAATAATCCAAATGCGTTAATAAATCAAAAAGTGGTGCTATATTTTTCTGCAAGAGTTTGTAGCCGTGGTCTTAATTTGTGTGTGGCAGAAGTTATCATGAGTGAGTGAGTGAGTGAGTGAGAAAACCGGAAGCGTTCCTCACAGACTGGTTATGTTACAGCAGTTGAATATCTTCAGTCTTACAGATATGTCTGACTGTGTTGTGATTAATCCCTCTTAGTCGCGCACTCTGGCTTATTCCTGGAGAATTATCTTCACTGCCTACTAAATCACCTTCCACTTTTTCTGCTAACACGTAAGGCACATGATCCTTCACTTCTTTGCAGTTGCTAAACCTCATATCAGTGGATCTAGGAAATATGCATCAATCGTTTAACTGTAAACATAACCTAAAATGCCAACTTCTTTTTAATATTCATATTACTCAATTTTAACACAAGTTTTATCTGTTTATCGTACTTTTACATACTCTAAATTCAGCGTTTCTCCCCCTTTTCTTGAACTTAGAGTCGACGGGCCCTTAAACCCAACTTGAACTTAAGAATGAGGTCCCAGCTCGCCCTTGCAGTGTGCGCAATGAGGTTCTTTATTGCATTAGCAATAGTAATGGCATTTCGTGGGGTTTATAATCCCTATTAGTGACTTATAAGAACGTTTTAACTTACACACCTAGAAAAGTTCAAATTTTAATCCAGCGTTTTACTTTCTCAGCCTTCAAAGAAGGGAAGGAAGCAAAATAAACTAAAAACCTATAAATTTATGTTGGCTGTTGTGAACATGGAGATGTAAGTATTGTACAATGTTGGCGTGTTTATTTAAATATTAACGAAAACTGGTTTAGAAAGAATATCTGTTGTGTAATTATAGTTACCTATTTGAGTGAGTGAGTGGCGTTTAAGGGCCGTCGACAGTCAAAAAGATAAAGAAAAGGGAAACTCACCACCGCTTCAAAAACAGAATTTAAAGGTTAAAATGGTAAAGTTAAAACCGATAAAAGTTAAGAAGTAAAAAATCTGATGTGTTGCACTCACATGACTTTCTCTACTCTTGTACTAACCATTCTTACAAACTCTTATTCCTATATCTTCTTCGTGTTTGTTGAGATACACATTTGTACAAATTATCTTATTGCTTATTTCCTTGTAGGTACAAGGGGAATGTTATAATACAGTAGGCTTTGTGCGATAGTCAAATGTTTGAGATTCTGTTGTCTTTGCACACTTAAAATATATCCATTTCACGAAAGTTATAAGTTTTCCAAAACTCACACATATAACAAGGAATATCTCCGAAATGGTTCAACCTACAAGAAAATTTATTGAGACATAAATTGTGTATTTTAGCAAGATCTACATTTTTTGTATAGTATAATTTGGTCTATCTCTAACGGTTTACCAGTTATGCAAAAGTCGTCCAGAGTAAATACGACTACAGGGGCTATAGCCAGAAAATTAAAAATATGCATTTCATTTGTCATCAAAATATCTCGAACATATGACATTTTAATCAAAATCGTTAGAGCCATTTTCAAGAAAATCAAAATTTTCGAAAACGTTTCCATGTAAAGGGTAGTTTAGGGTGGGGCTATTTTCTTTAAAATCTTCGTGCCGCATCCTTGAAAGACATTAAACTTAAATACCAACTTTGGTTTCTAACCAACTTTTCGTTTTTGAATTATGCTGTCCACAGACTGACAGACTGACACACAGACTGACACACACACGGACCGAATTCAAGGGGACTCAAAACATGTATTTCCGTTGAAATCTCGACATCGAATTTTTGGGTGGAATGCAATACTTCCCCTACTTACCAGTAGAGAAAGTAAAACTGATCTAGAAAGATAAGTGAAAACACTTAAAACGTGAAAATTGATGTAAAGGGTGAGCAGTTAAAAATGAACACGAGATAAAACGTCCTAAAAGCCAAAATAAAACCACGAAATGAAATTGAAGTTAAAGCTACTTAAAAGATTGACTTCAGGATATTGCGGACAACCCAGGAGGACATGGGCCACAGAAAGTTGAACGCCACAGGTGGAATAGACAGGCACCGCGTCACTACGCTGGTTTCCATGCGTGACGCGTGTGTGACCTATTCTCAAGCGGGCTAAAATGACCTCTTCCCGCCTGGAATCCCTGCAAGATGTCATTCAGGGTGTCCTTGATGAGTGGCATCCAACGCTTCCCATGATTGCTGCTATACTGATAGAATATGGCGACCGAGGTACCGTTGTATATCTGTATAAGGCAGACCTCCGGTAAACTTCAGGCAGTCTTATCAGCCTCATCCGCTTTCTCTTTGCCGGGAATACCATAATGGTCGGAGAGTTGCAGCAGATCCTAAAATTTCAAGGTACGTCACTGAAGATAAAAAGTACGAAATAAAAAAAAATTGCAAACAGCTCAGCGGTAAAAATGAGCCACAAAATTACTTCCTGTAGCACCACCCACCGGGAAACCATCAATAAGGTATTTACTTGTGGTAAACAGAATCACTACTAAACCGGCGTATGTGATCAGCGATTTACATGACAGGAGGAAATGGTCCTGAAATTAAAGTTTGAGGTTAGTACTTAAAAATGAGTATTTGAAATACCTAAATTGAAAACTGCAGCAACGGGCGAAGCCCTGAATCATATCCTTCGGAAATTGTTCAAGCGAACGTACCAATGAAGTTTATCTGGCTTTGAAACATCATTAAAAGCTGCATAGTTGAAACACAATTCTAAAATTGTCAGTCATCTTAATCGTTGTTATAAAATAAAATAAAACCGCGTGTTTTTTTTTTTTTTTTTTTAAATGGGTCGCGACCCACCGATTGAGAATCACTGCTCTAAGTTATCCGTCTTCACCCATTATTCTCTATCCCTCGCTCTCCCCTTATCTCTCCCCCTCTATCCTATACTGTCTCTACTTAAAGCACACTTGGAAATACTAATGTGTTGCAATCACATGACCTTCTCTACTCGTTCTTCTACAAATTATTCTTAAAAAGGCTTTCCCTCGATTACTTCTTCCTAATCTGTAATTGAGGGGCAACCTGACGATGCACAATTTAGCTTTTTAAATTCCAATTGCGAATTAATGTATTTCATTTACTTCCCCACGTTAATGTGCCAAGTTTACAGGGTTTTTATAGTGAAACTTTTCATTTACTCCCTAAACTGTAATTTCGTAGAGTTCCAACTACTGAATTACACCAACAGTTAAATACATAAAGTTAACACCGCAGCGGAACAGTCCTTTCCGGGCCAAAGCCTACTGCCCGGCCGCTGCAACTACCACCTCTGCCCATCACAGGGAGAAATAAATGAGGAACAGTACTGGAGAATGGGACGTGGTCAGCCCTCCGATATATTGTGCGATCTTCGCAATCAGGAAGTAGCTCCTCAATGGGCCCCTATGGGACCTAACGAGACTGAGTGCACCTCGGACCAGTGGGAGAAAATTTCTACGGAGACGACCAATTAAATCTATATTTAAATAAAGTTGCCCTTGTATATTTATTAAATTATTTTATAAGCTGAAATCCACCAACGTTACTGCTGTGGTATTTGACTTTCGGAGAATACTTCGCAATTTTTTTCTTGAGTGAACGTCAAAACACAAATTTACAAAAGCATTCAAGATGACAATTATTTAACATAATAATATAAATTAGTATTCATTGTTAAAATCATTCATTGTTATCTGGTAATCGATCTCTTGTTCACAGTCATGTGAGACAGACATGTTCAGAAATTCAAACTATTTAAAGGCCAGAATGTGTGGAAGGGTGCACTGTGAACCTGTGAGGGTGTAATGCAGATGAAGCAAAGTATGCAGCCTATTTTTAGAACGATACTGAAGGAGGAAGTTTGGAGCAACATAACAGTAAAGTCTTTTTCAATTTCATGGATAACGACAGAGCTGCCTTTGAGATTTTCCCATTCCGCAGTGCAATGCACATTCACCATGATGGTTATGTTCCTACTCGCCAAACTGATACACTTCTTCTGACTATCGATATTCGCAATTGAATTAAGTTCAAACTAATCTCTATTTATTAAACCACTGCCGTAGAGTAGAATTTATTAAGCATATTGAAGAACCATTGCTGTTAACGTTATGAACTAGGTTACCAATTATTCCAATAGCAAAGGCTGTTTTTACTAGTTTAGCTTTATGCACTCAAAATGAAGTATTAATTATTCTTTTCTGGACCCTTTTGACCCGTTGTATTACTGCGTCTTGGCCTTCTGGTTAACTGCGGATTGGGTTCGATCCCACGGCATCTGGGATATGTTGTGGACAAAGCGGCGCCTGGGTGGGCTTTCTGCGGATTTTCCGATTCCACCCGACATTCATTCTACCAACTGATCCGTCATCATTTTTTCTTTTATCCATTTTTCCCTGATTTCATATCATTTCCTTCACTCTCGGGTTGATCACTGAACCTGTCTACTCCCTTTCTGATCCATAGTTTGCCCCTCAACAGTTTTCTGGTCCTAAGCGTTGATTTATTAGTCCCACACTCATTCGTTTCTCTTCTTCTTTACATAATTACCCTTCCCTTATGTAGGACTTACACCCCCTAGGACTTACAAGCCAGTGCCTAGAGTCAGACACCTGTCGGAGAGCACAGGAACTTATGGACCAGACAGAGTGAAGATCAGGAAGCGGGTGGTCAGCCAGGTACCAGATACGGGTCATCCATACGCGGAGAGAAAATAGAGCAATATTGATTCATGACAGCAGAACTTTGATCGGTCACTCCCGCTGGTTAATCGTCCCATGTCAGGCAATTTCTCATTCATCATTGACCGTTATTGGAAGAACTGAGTCAAATGGTTCAAGCGCTAACACCTATGGATTGCATTCCGGAGGTCGCGGGTTCAAATTCCGCAGGCCGACCAATCTGACGGGGAGTTTTGTACTTCCCTCAGTCACCAAGGTAAATACCGGATTGGGTATTTAATACCATGACCCAAAGTTCCACCTTAAGTGTAAAACAATAGTCTAAATGAAAAATAGATGTAATCCCGAATGTGCTGCCATCTATCCACAGATAATGAAGGCAGATAGATTGGATGACACCCTAATGCCATCTGGCGTCACAGAGGCGGAGGTACTGTTGCCCTCCTGCTCCCTCTGTGGACTCATGAAGAACCATGGTGGTATGCATAGGAATGAGACATAGGCTAATTGTCCGCTATACATCGATCCATAGTCATATCTGATGAGATATGACTATGAAAATAGAGGGGAAAAAACTATTGAAAATTGAGGCAAATGTGAAGCACAAAAAAAAAAAAAAAAAAAAAAAAAAAGGACCTGAAAAACAAATTTTGTATTTCATAGCGTAGGTAATGAGCTGAGACATGAACAAATCTTGCCCATAGGGGAAGCTGCTTTCCTTCACTGCAACGGCTGAGAGGGGAGTAGGGCGGGCGAGCTTGCCGCGAATGAGTAAACAGCGTGTGGCTGAAACAATTGCAGTTCACATGAAAGTAGCTGTTGTCACCTCGCCATAGTTATAGCTAAATCACTTTGTGTGTCATATGCCAATTTTTATACACATGTGTCACTGGCAATATGCACTAAAACTATACTAGCGAAGTTCACTCCTTCGTGGACGAAAACGTTATGACTTCTGCGCATACATGATCGCGCAACTTCTCCCACATCAGTTTTTAAGGTGAAGAGTTGCCACTGCGCAGGTAGGGGAATTGCTCTCTTATTTCACGGCCTATAATAGTAGCCATTAAACAGCCACGCAGATGCGTCCCTTAAATACCTTTCATGCGATTCAAAAGCTAAATGATGCATTTTTATTTATAACAGAGGGAATTCATAAAGGACTGTATACATTCATTTATAGTGGTTTTAGGCCACCGATTTATTGCACACGTAATTATTAAATTTGGAGTCCTATACAGGGGTTAACACGCGTAATAACTAGAATTATTCCGGAAAATTGGCATATAAGATTTTGCATCGAACATTTTCATAATTGGTCTAAATAAACTAACTTACACTTGAGCTCGTTTTGATTACCGGAAGTGATGTCACTGACCTACCATTTTAAAACTTCAAATAGAAGTTGGGGAATAAAAATAGTGCATATGAGATAGACCTCTTCAAAGCAAACAACGTTCATGGGAAACTATTTTATTAATTCTTTCAAGGAATAAGCACACGAAAACAGTGCACTCCAAATCCAGCTATGAATACAGTAATGCCATTCATATTAAGAAATCTTAGAAAAAGAAATTTGAAGTAAATGTTAACGAAGGAAGTTCAGATATCCTTAGCAGAGGAAATATTGCATTCCACAAACTTTCGGCTCCGAGATTTCAGCAGAAATGCAGGTTTCAAGATCTATGAATGCAAAGAAAATGTTTTAAGGTAAAGATACGCACCTGTGTTGTCTGTGAACAGCATAACTAAACCTCGTGCAGTTGGCAAGATACCAAACTTGACATTTAAGTTCATAACTTTCCAAGATGCGGCACGAAGACTTTTAGTAAAACCATCGACTGTTGAATAACTTTCACTTGTTGCATTTTTCAAAGTCTTAGATTTTCCAAAATACCTCTAAGATGTAAATTAATATATTATATATTGAATAAAATAAAATTAAATTAAACGATATTCTAAATTTTTAGTTTCAAAATTTGAATTTCCTTGTTTTTATTTTTCGACTTCGGGTCTTAATGACCTAGCTTTGATGGGCCGTTAAACACTACACTACACACGCGCGCACACAGTCTACACACACAAAGTTTGTGTGAATAACCTTCAATCGCATGGAATTTTGTATAATGTTTTATAACGATAAACTTTAAGCGAGAGACAAAAACTACATAGACTATAGCGAAAAAACTCAAAATATACGTTTCATTTGTTGTAAAAAATATCTTAAACATATTTCATTTTAATAACAATCGTTAGCCATTTTCAAGAAAATCAAAATTTTTGAAAAGTTGCCAAGTAAAGGGTGGTTTAGTGTGGAGCAATTTCCTTCAAAATCTTCGTGTCGCATCCTTGATAAACATTAAACTTAAATACCAACAAGGGACCTCAAAAAATATATTCAAGTGAAATATGGAAATGCTAGTGTTTAGATTCCTCTGCCTTGTGATCGAGAAAGTAAAAAACAGCAGAATGCCCTATTGTTCATATTAGCGTACTACATCATAGCTTGCAATATGCAATTAGTATAATTTCTACAAATAAATGAAATACATTACCTCTACGACTCGGTCGCAAACATCCTCCCTGTAGGCTAAAGCGCATTCAATGTTTTCGTTATTTGTAAAATGAATGAAAATGGTTGTACCTTTATGACAATATGCATGGTTCAGGGTTCCCAAATAAGTCACAAAAATTCACTTTTAACCTACACGATTATTGAAACCATAAGATGTTATATTTCAGGAGCGATTCGTATTTACCAAAGTCGCTACTAGAGAGCAACACTAACAGTATAGCATTCAGAAGTCAAGTACGAGCCATTTTGTTTGTACTATGTTTAACTATTGTTAAAAGAGAAGTGCATTTTTGCTAATTAAAACATTAAAATAATCTGCTGTGTGCACTTTTGTGAATTCTTTAGTCACTCTTGTACAATCTAAACCTTAAAAATGCTTATTCCTCTATACACTCTATATTAACAGAGCTAGTACGCGTTTGCAGAAGTAATTCAGTTGAAGAAAGCATTCGTAGAAGTTCTTTCGATGTACAATTGGTATAAATCTGTGGTTCCACAAATTTCTGCCATTGGCTTTAATATTCCATTCTTTGTGGTTCCACAACATAAAATATTTCGTACAAAATGTATATTTTAACGAGATTTGACTTCTCATGTAGTAAGATTTCGTTTATCCCAAGGTAACTAGAGAACGTTTATCCGTTGCCGCTTACCAGTTGTATAAGTCATCCACAATGAAGAGGAACTCCGAGGACCTTCCCACAGAATATTTAACATGTACACAGTTCATTTGTCACGAAAATATCTTAAGCAATGGAATTTTAATGAAAATCTTTAGAGACATTTTTTGAGAAAATAAAAATTTAAAAATTGTCGTTTAAATGGAAGTCTGATGTGGTGGATTTTCTTAAAAGTCTTTGTGCCACATCCTTAGAAGATGCTCAACTTAGATACCAAGTTTGGTATTTCACCAAGATTTCATTTTTCAGTCCCGCTTATCTGACACAGAGACAACGCACACAAACTGTTTTCTATTGAAAAATGCTTTTCCTCAATTCAGAGAGGCTGAGAGAAATGCTGGAGCAGGTATGTGCAAAATTGGCTCAAAAAGGCTACTCCACTGAAACACATTTTACCTCACTCCACCGGCCATTCCTCCCCTTCACTGCTGTTCATCTTTATATTTGCTTGCGACGCGCCTCCTTCGGTGACGAGTTGGGACGTCTGTTTCATGAAGAATTTTTTATTAGTTTATTTAACACATATAAACTATAGTATTTCGTGTTTCAGAGTTTGAATATAATATTGACTTTCAAGCCAAAAATTTATTATGCTGGTTAAATAGTTATCAAATATTTTAGGCTAAATAGCAATGGAACTTTATTGGTTTATTGTGAAGGAGAAACAGTTTAGATTGTTAATCATGAGGCAGCGCAAGAATATTATGTATATAAGATAAAGCAAGGTTATAAACTTGAAAATTATATAATTAGCCTAATCACAGTAGAAACACAAAAATGTGTTTTATACGATATATATATATATATATATATATATATATATATATATATATATATAGCACGTGTTGCATCAAAACTTCGTCACTCGTCAAGAGAATGGGGGGTAAGTAAGGCAAGTTCAGTCGCTACCTCTCCTCTCGTGCCCATACCTGTACTAGAGCGATTCGGAGTGGATAAGTTGCTTCTATACCCACAGTCGGACGGCATGTTCAGAGGGGATGGCAGCCTTTGACTCACCTCGCAACTTTGAAAAGCGATATTTCAGCAATCACTCTAAATTAAAGCGTAAATATTGCAAATTCAACGTTACTACGTCTGCAGAACATATGTCACTATTGGGTTCTGATTAAATAGTGGATCAGAAGTAAAAAATGATGTCTTTGCTTACCAAAGTAAGCATATGCAATTTCTGTGCTCAGTGTTATAAAACACTTCAACCCAGAATGGCTCCGTGAACGTGGACCGCATCCCATACACCGCAAAATTTTTTTTTCATCTTCCTTTCTATTTTAACGGGAACATCGTTATTTATATAACTTGAGCCCAATATACTATTATACAATATTATCATATTGCTGGAATACGATTGAGATTTTAGAACTGAAAGTTTTAGAAGATATTGATTAGAATTGCAGTAGACATCACAGGGAATACGCCTACTTCAACTGTCAATCATTCCTCCACAAATATCTAATATTTTACTTTAAATAACCCACATTCAAAGGCATTTTTCTATAAATGTCGACGGTTACCACCATAGTAAGGAATTTACTTCCGTCGTATACTGTCAATGCTTCGTTAGGTTACAATGGATATAAGAAAGCACTATATCTTGTTCATTTTAAAAATACACGAAAACTAATAGGTTTCAGGCAGAATAACAAAAAATAAAATAATTATTTTAGAACATTAAATCCCTCGTCATGATTACATTAATTTATTATTTTTATGCAGTAATACATCACAAGTTATCATACTATGCTACAATAACACTCAAAACATCGAAGGAAAACGAATTTAGTGAATCACATGCCATACGAAAGAAAATGGTGTATTACTGATCAAAAAATAAATAGTTAAAACAACTTGATGCCAGTGATTAAAATAGTTAATGATGTATTAAACAGAATGCAATTCAGTTGTAGATTACCTCAGCCTTAAGCAACCTTTGAACCTGGCAGTGTTCTTATTTCGTTTATTTCCAAGGACTGCAGAATGTTGCCATGTGCCCATTCACTCAATTTCTAGACGTTTGCCTTTATCCTGATTCTGCATTCCTAATGAAAAGCTCTAGAACTAAAGTCGCTGGTTAATTTTCCAATTCAGAAAATAAGTATATGCAGGAGGTGAGGTTTGAACCACCGACGCTCCCCTACGCACAGCCACGCAACGACTTCGGCTATTTCTAGATCGGGTTGTTTTCATTAAGTTGGCAACAAATTTCCTTGCAAGTCGTAAAGTTCGTAGCACTATTAACAATACTTTGCTTTTGCTTCTGGATGTTCGTTTACACTTATTTAGGAAAAGAAGAACATTGTCAAGAACAAATATGGGTATCGCAGTGTTCACTGTAAGATCCTTAATTTGGTTTTATTAACGACAAACCTGAAACGATTGAAGTTATATAATGATATACGTTCTCGTTGATAGACATTTGAAAATACTGCTGTTCAAATTCACGCCCATACATCACGTAGGATTGATGTAGTGATGTAATACATTTAAAATATGATATACCTAATAGATATTACAGTTCAATAATACTAACTTCCTAGTGTGTGCGTCTGTCTGTCTGTCTGTCTGTCTGTCTGTCTGTCTGTCTGTCTGTCTGTCTGTCTTGATCATCACAAGTCAAAATCTAAAAGTACCTACAGTTATTTAATGTCAGTATTTTCCAAAGATGCGACCCTAAGATTTTCAAGAAATTCCCCTATCAAAGTACCCTTACGTTTATCAAAATTTTGATATTGCCAAAGATTTCTCAAACGATTTTGTCTAACATAACCTATAGTAAAGGACGTAAAATAAAATCTATGTTTTGAATTTTCTGAGAATGGTATATTAAATTCCTTTAATTCAGAATAATTTCCGTATAATTTTCTGTAAATATTAAATTTAAGCGATAGACAAAACCGAACTAGATACACGAATACTACGAATAGTAAAGTAGGGGAAATATTGTATTCCATGCAAAATTTTGAAGTCGAGATTTCACTGGAAATATATGTTTTGAGGCCCTCTGTATCCAAAGAGTATTTTTAGAAAAAGGTCCGTGTCCGTCTGTCTGTGAACAACATAACCCAAAAACGAAAAGTCGGTTAAAAAGATAAAGTTGGTATTTATGATTTTCTCAAAAATGGCTCCAACGATTTTGATTAAAATGTCACGTTGAAGATATTTTTATGACAAATGGAATTTACATTTTCAATTTTACGGCTAAAGCGATGACTTGTGTATAACTGGTACCGTAATAGACATAGTCTTAGTCGTGCACTGGGAACAGAATTTCAAAGCCTTCATATAGTGACCAGCCCTAAAAGATCTGACTATCGCTCAAAGCCTATGTATTCCCATATGCATCTACAAGAATATCAGCAATAAGATCTACATTACATGAACAAGAGTTTGTAATAAAGAAGTGCTGAGCCAGGCAAATTTAGATTATAAAAAATCGTAGAATTAAATTTGTCCAGGCTTGGAGCTTGCCTTATGACAAGCTTAACACTGTTTCGAAGAACAAGCGAAGTCGCAGTTTCATTGTCAAGGATTGTTTGCCAAGGAAGTTCAGCAGTTTAGCTCTTTTATAGCAAGTTAGCTATTAGTATTTACATTAAAAGCCAAGCCGGTTAAAGGTTTGATTGCGAGATAAGAGAAAACGTGTGTGACTGAATAATAAATAAGGAGAACAGGAGAAATAAAAGAATAATAAGCCACTCTTAAAAATTAGGGATATACTTATGTAAACCAGCTAATTGTGTTCAACAAGATACTGCCTGATAAATTTGAATTTTTAAACGTCTCATATAGATTGTACGATAAAGGAAATCTTGAGGGGAGTAAGAAACAAATTATACAATATTTTATATATATGCTTAAAAAATACAGGACGATGAAGGAGAAATTAAATTCCTCTCATTTTCTCTTTAATCGTCATAGCTTGAGATCTTATCGTCTCGTCACCAAGACTGAAATATAGAAATCTAAAAGATGTGTGTGTGTGTGTGTGTGTGTGTGTGTGTGTGTGTGTGTGTGTGTGTGTGTGCGTGCGTTCAAAAATGAAAAGTTTTTTAAAAACCAAACTTGGTATTTAAGTTTTATATTTTTTAAGGATATGACATGAAAATTCTCAAGAAAATCCTTTTAGACTTATACCATAAGTAAAATATAATGAAAACATGTTACAGCCTAAATTTCATTTATTTTGCTGTAACAGCTCAGAAATTATCAATTTTATCTTTTGTTACGTCACTAAAAGAACCTCGCGAGAAAACAGCAAATCTTATTATAATTGCCCTAGGTGTCTCTGGTTCCGCTTCAGTTTAGGCTCCAAAATTGTAGACACTTATACGTTTTTATCAAAAATTGTTATGTTCGTGTTTGAAATGCTGAAAATATCACTAGTGAGAGAATAACTATAAGACATGAATGGATAGTTCACATTAAAATCCACGCGACATTCAGACTTGCAACAGGGTACTTAAAAATGGCGTCCGAAGATAAATTACGCATTTTTCGCATTCACAAAGGTCTCAATTATTTTACACAATTAGACGTGGCCGAGGGGTTAACTGCATAACTTTAGAAGATACACCAAGCGATCGTCGCGTAACCTATTGCGGTATAGACTTTTAATATGGTTGAATTTGGAGAAACTATGTTCGCAAATATACGTAGACCTTACGCAAATCCTTATTTCTCTATCTATTATATTTTAATCCAGATAGGCATTTTCAGAAATTACGTTACTGTAAATGTTCTTGTAGGTGCAAGGTGAATATGGGAATAGAACAAGGAATGAAAGAAATTCCTATTCCTATTTGAAAAAAATTAAGTATTGCAAATTCAAATAAATGGTAAATATTTTGGATGTGGTTCACTCAAAAGAAAGGAGACATAAATGTATTTTAACGATATTTACATTGTTTATTTGGTTTTTTTTCTGTCTCTTACTGCTTACCATTTCTACAAACATCCTTCAGAATGAATAGGACCTCTGAGGACATTCTCAGGAAATTGAAGCTATGACCTAGAAACTTCAAGGGAATCGCCTGTGCTTATCCCTCAATGGAGTCACTCCTCCGACTGGGGAGTGGAGTGGGGTACAGCCACTCATTGTGTAAGGTTCACCAAAGAGAGAAGGTTGGACATCCCTGAGATTGAGGTATAAGGGTTTGTAAGAATAGTAAAACTGCAACACATCAGAGGTTTACCTTCTGTGTTACGCATAGTAACTAGAGAAATTATTGTATTCCACCCAAAATGTCAAATTTCACTGCAAATACGTTTTGAGCGCCCTGAATCAAAAAAAAAAAAAAAAAATTATTTTCTCTACTGGTAAGTAGAGGACGATTATGAGACCCTCCTGAATGCAAAAGCATTTTTGGAAAAAAGGCCCGTGTTTGTATGTGTCTGTCTGTAAGTCTGTCCATCTATGGACAGCACAACTCAAAAACGAAAAGTCGGTTAAAACCAAATTTGGTAATTTAAGTTTAATGTCTTTCAAGGATACGACACGAAGATTTTGATGAAATTAGCTCCACCCTAAACCACCTGTTATATGGAACATTTTTGAAAACTTTAAATTTTCTTGAAAATAGCTCTAAAGATTTTGATTAAAATGTTATATGTTTAAGATATTTGTATGACAAATGAAATATATTTTTAATGTTCTGGCTATAGCCTATGTAGTCCTGTTTACCCTGGATGACTCTTGAATAACTCGTAAACCATAACAGATAGACAAAATGTTACTATACAAAAATGTAGATCTCGCTAAAACACACAATGTATCTCGAAACAATTTTGTTTGTAGAGTGAACCACTTCGGAGATATTCCTTTTTATTTGTGTCACTTTCGGAAAACTTAGAACTTTGGTGAAATGGAACATGTGTTGTTCATTTTTTATAGGTTAAGTGTGCAAAGAGAATGAATTTGAAAGCTTTAAAAAATGTGACTATCGCTCAAAGCCTACTGTTGCCCTTGCACCTACAAGGAAATAATATTATACCAACTAACACGAAGAAGATATAGGAATAAGAGTTTGTAAGAATTGAGTACAAGAGTAGAGAAAGTCATGTGAGTGCAACACATCAGATTTTCTTTTAAGTTAGCAGGTTTTTTCGTGTATAAGTGTCCTAAAAGGAATAGCCAGGCACTTTCTAGGGAGCCGGAAGCCGCAAATTTGAATGGCGCATGTTTGAAACGATCACAAATGAAGCAAGCGTCCCATCTGATCGCTTAATTCCCGACACGCCACAGTGCGGACCAGCTTGTGTTACCCAGTAACACACTTCATACTGCCGCAGGGCGCTCCCGCCCAACTTTATGACCATAGATAACATTCGTGCGCTCTTTTAATGAAATTCCATGTTTTGCTCAAATGCATAAACAGCGGCAAAAAGAAATGGCAATAACGACGAAGAAAAATGAAGCTCACACCTCATTTCCATGCTATATAAGTGCACCCTTATTTATTGTTGAGAGTAAATTATTTTAAATATGCAAAATGTTTTGGAATAAGATTTTTCACGTAGTTTGTTAGAAATTGTTCAAACTTACGAGTAAATAGAAATTTCAAATTAGTCGAGATAAGCACTTGTAGAAATTGTTGCTAATTTTCTTGTAGCTGAAAGAGGAATACAATACGCTCTAAGCGATAGATCTTTTAAGAGCGGTCGCTATATGATGACTTTAAAGTTCCATACTCTTTGCATGACTAAGAGATGATAAAATGAATAGCGACCTCCCATTTGAGACGGTCTGAGAAATAACGAGGAATATCTCCGAAATGGTTTACTTCACAGAAAAAGTCACTTGACAGAAACTGAGTGTTTCAGTGATCTCTGTATTTTTACAGTAAAATGTGGTCTATATTCTACGGTTTACTCTCATGCTAATGTCATTAAGAGTAAACACAACTACATAGACTATAGCCGAAAAATTTAAATTATATGTTTTATTTGCCAAAAATATCTAAAACATATGGCACTTTAATCAAAATCGTTGGAGCTATTTTCAAGAAAATCAAAATTTTCGAAACATTTTCCATGTAAAGGGTTAGGGTGGAGCAATTTTTTTCAAAATCTTCCTTGAAAGACATTGAATACCAACTTTGGTTTTTACCAACTTTTCAATTTTTACTTATGCTGTTCACACACACAAACACACACACACACACAGACAGACACACACACACACACACACACACATACACACACACACACAGGCACGCCCGGACCTTTTTCTAAAAATGTTTTATTTGGATTCGGGGGCCTCAAATTTGGTATTTCCGGTAAAATCTCGACATCGAAGTTTTGGGTGAAATACTTTTCCAACTTACTATACGTATTAGAGAGAATAAAATGGTTGTCTACATTTCAGATCGTATCTGAGAAATAGCTCTTGCCAATATGCTGCAACGACAATTAAACCGAAATAATTTCCCAAGCTAGTTAAACTTGTGGTAAGTTTTCATGGGCAGCTAATTTGGACAGGGCTGTACACAATTTCATTAGGCAGACAATGCTCCCCTTTAGTTTGTAAACGCCTGAATTAATTTCTTCTAAATTAATTATTAAGGACACCTACTTGAATATAATATGAAGCCAAAGGTCGTAATTGCTTAATTTCGCGTGACTCTTGGACTCCCTGACATAACGTTTTTAGTTTTCATTTTCTTATTTATAGATAGCCGATTTCTCGCGCTTTTATCCTAACCTTTGTCAATAAAAGAGACTAAAATCTAACCCTTTGATTTGTATAAAAGTGGATTTCAAAGTGCATACACGTCCACAAAGAAATTAAGTTCGTGTGATGCGATATTATGACAAACAGGTAAGACTGTAACCAAACCAAAGCCAAACTTTAGGAAATATCACTAGCAAATCCTACCAGCTGATATTCTGGGGATAATTACGTTGTTTTAAACCAACAACAAAGATAAACTTGCAATGAATCGTGCAGATTTTACAAATACATTGCGGCAATGTTTTATAAGCTCCTTTTTATAGCATTTCAAACATCTTGTTGTCGAGTGGAGCTTTGAAGTTCTGATTTATTACTTTATTACGTAGGGGAAATATTGCATTCCTAAGAAACAACATTGATATTGACATTTCCCAGGAAATATGTTTTGAGAACTCCAGTGTCCAAAAACAAGCATTTTAGTAAAAATTCATGTGTCAGTCTGCGAGCAGCATAACCCGAAAACGAAAAGTCTGTTAGATACCAACTTTGGTATTTAAGTTTAATATCTTTCAAGGATGTGATACTAACGTTTAGAAGAAGGTTCCTCCACCTTAAACTACCCTTTACATAGAAACGTTTTCGAAAAGTATTTTTGTGGTAAATGAAATGCATATTTACTTTTCTCAATTGTAAGTTGTTATTCATTCTTTTTTTATTCCTTAGCTGTGCAAAGAGAACGGAATTTTAAAGCTTTAAAAGATTTGACTATCGCTCAAAGCCTACTGTATTCCAATATTCCCTTGCTCCCATATGGAAATTAGGCAATAATATAACTTTTGCAAATGTTTATCTCGACTAACATGAAGATAGAGGAATAAGAGTTTGTAAGAATAGTCAGCACAAACGTAGAGAGAGTCATGTGAGTGCAACACGTCGGAGTTTTATTTTATACGAAGGTATTTTATCGTACATCGAAGATTGTGAAAGTAATTGTGGTCAGTCATTGTATTAACAACTACGGAGGAAACAATTGATCTTCTTCAGTGGACTTAATTACTTTGTCTTACCTGGGGATGTCAGTAGAGCGGCTACAAGTAGATGTAACAGAACTCGAATGCAAAAGGCATCTGTACGAGTGTGTGTCCACATGGATGATCCTGAAGACGTGGAAGTCATCTTGGCTGATAAGTTTCTTCACTGGATGTCCGACTTCTTCACAGAGCACCACATTTCATAGCAAGTCATCGCTCTGATGTTGAACAGTTCTCTGGAACATGTCCAAAGAGCAAATCCACATACTCCTGGCGCACGGTGTTTTGTTGGGAACTACGCTAGGAAACTAAACTGTTGTCGACGACCGTATCAGTTTTTAATTGAATAAGGCAATGTCTCTCTTCATCACAACAAACGAAACTCGTACTTTAAAGGATGTGATTCAATTGATGCCACTCGTAACTTTATGAAGCGCTGACATTTTTTTCTCTCTCTCTCGTTCCTCATTGCGTAGTTTGAATAAACAGATACAAATTACTTTACCCATTATGAGCTGCAAAAATGTTTGAAACAACTGGCGGTATTCATCTGTTTCTACAAAAATGTGTAACCTACGAGGGAAAAAAGGAACATGCTCTGTTTATATTTAATTATGAACAGTAAACGGGGTAGGTTTAGCGTTCTCTCTTTTGTGGTAAATGCCTTTACATTCACATATAGAGGTTTTTGATAAACTTATCCTTCCTCTGACGAAATTTCAATGCGCAGATCATCGCAGATATTGCATGAAAACAAGAGAGAGCTGCTGTATGTGTGTGTGTGCCTGTGTCGCAGTTAACTAATACCCTCACACACGTACACACACACTCGCACACTCACGCACGCACACGCCGCACTAATGAACGACTTCTCTTTGCCGGTAATCACTACTTGTTAGACTAACGAACGGTAGAAAAGCTGTGCTGCACATACTATGATGTAGTCAGTTATAATGATTGCCCCGATGATGATGATGATGCTGATGATGAGAGGTTTACCTCTGAAACGTCGCGGTTGTTATCGTGCGCTGCAGACCCCGTACGTCACCCGCCGCAGTCGCTAGAACACTGGAGGTCTGCTTCGGCCGCATCCCGAGTATTGCCGTGCACACGACTCCAGAGTGTCAACCGTGTGGCGCGCAGGCGCACCGTCGTCATTGAAGTTGGGATTTTCACACACACACACACACACTCCTCCCCCACAATGAGGGAAGATTGTTTCATTTGGGGTCGAGGTACGACAATGGAATATTTGTTTTCTCCCTCAAGAAGGGGCGACAGCATGTAATAGAAAAATTAAAGGAACTGTGACTTGGGGACCTACGCCACTGATGGAAAATGTAACGAGGTCTCCCTTCTGACGTCAACTGATGGTTATTTATCGTTATGCGCTACATACTCCCTTAAACCCAACCATATTTATATTTCCTTCCTTCTCTCTTCCAATTTATATGGAATCTTAGGGGTGGTTTTCCTTTTTTTTCTCCTCATTTCTTTCTTTGAGGCAGAACTTTCAGCATTGTAGTATAAAGCTTTATATTAGATAGATTGTACACCTCTTTACATGTCTTATTGTAATTTTTACTTACATTGTCCTTGCACCTAAACTCGTTGCGGAGCAAACACAAAAATGTATACCATTTGCTTTCCCGCGATATTTAGCAGACACCCGAGTCTTCCTTCCTACTTTGTTTTCTAAACTTTTGCACAAATACACGAGCTTTGTTCTCGTCGTTTACACAGTTTACACAACTCTCAATGTTTACTTCTCGTAACCTTGCTTCAGTCGTTCCAGTGTCTTTCATCGCTTTGCGACGCACGCGATATACCATACACAGACCTGTCTCGCATCCATTGACAGACTGACCGACTCATGTCTGAACTGTAACACCCCAATCTGCTGATGACGTCACATGGACCTTTCTCCACTTCCACATACACGCCGGCGATGAGGTGTCCAGATCGTTCTCGAAGGCTCTGGAGAAAACTCATTTTGCTTCTGCTGCTCTGATTAATGTTAGTGACGTACAGTTATGCGAGGCAGGAACATCTTTGCACGCTCACCGGCCCGGCAGGTGGCACGAAACAACAGTCGTTTGTTTTGCGACGCGCCCGGCGTCACACTACTTTAAATATATTGAGGACTGGCTAGCAAGTGTACTCCTTTAGACGGTAAAAAAGATATTTCTTTATATTTATTTATGCCTACAAACTTACTGTTGGTGTTTTTACACACACAAGCCCTGTGTGGACAATTGCTCCAAATATGGAATCCGAGTGTTTGTAATCAACAAACTGAGAATGCCGAAAAAATAGGGGAGTAATTTTTCTGTAATTTTAGTATTTACCAGTTGTTGAATTAAAACGTTCTATGGAAACTATAAAAATTATGAAAAAAAAATATTTTTTCAAAGTTAATAATTTTGATTAATAAACCAAAGCATTACAAAACGTCCTGTCCCCAACATTCTTTTGACAACAAAAGAATAATGCTTAATATTATCAAAATTTTGAAATCTTCATCGTGTGAAGCATTTCAGGTATGTTGCCAAAGTATAGCTAGAAAAGATAATACATTTACAGTTTGTTAAAATATTGCAATTAAATTTTGAATGTACATTATTCCTTACATGTTTTATGTCTGATATGGGTTAGAATAAAAGTCCCTCTTATCCTGGGGAGAGAAATGTTGGGTAACTTTAAGCTCAATAGCTCTGGAAATGTGCATTTACGAAATGCTCCTTCTACCAAATAAACTTAGGTAAGAAACCCTGACTTACCCTTCACGTACATTTTGTGCCTTTCGACACACCCCTTCAGTTGCCGTGAATGTTATCGTATTTGTAACCAACAGTGGTAGACTGTAGCGGAGAAATGTCACTGTTTAAAAGTATTGTTAAAAATATTTGTAAACAGTGTTTAGGAACCGAGGTATTTAAACTTGCTTCTAGAAATAAATATGCTCATCTTCATTCACCTAGCGCTCATGTTGGCCTCAGTGTACATTTCCGAGCAACTTTTTTCTTGAATAAAGCAAATAAAATGTAAAAATGGAACTAGAATATCTCATTCTCATTCCTAGGAGTATGTGTAACAGATAGTGTGTGGAGTTTGGAAGTTATTGTGCATTCCAATGATGCACCGCACAAACAGGAAGTAGGTCAAGAATAGAAATATGCATGCTATTGCTGGACATGTAACGGTTGTGTTCTACCAACGAGTCTGGAGATATATCTGATATTTAATTTACTGTTTATTGAAGGTTATCATATATTGCACAATATTTCTTAGGTCCTGTAAATACGTAATAGAACTTTCTTATGCACAATGTTTGCTCGCAACTTAACCTCTACGGACGGCTTGTAACCTATACGTTTCAACAGTTTTAAAACTCAGAAACAAAAATCAAACTTTGGTGTTGGCATTCGTTTACAATTTTAAAAAGTACTTTCGTATTTATAAACCTGTAAATGGGACGATATGACTCCATATTTTAGGGGTTTAGTTTCTTATTAGTTAATATAAGCTATTGTATGCATTCCAAAGCTAGAAAACAATATTGATTTCAAAAGAAAACAATTTACTAAGTTGTAGTGACGCACAACAGAGCTTGTAGTTTTCATCTGTTAATCGCGATCTGCTGTCAGAAAACAATTGCTGTCACGTATATGCTGAGCCAAATTAATACACACAGCAAATGAATGAAGAGACAGAAATCCTACCACATCAAGTTCTCTAAATAAACGTAAACTAGTTTTATTTGCTAATTGTGATTTTGCATACCAACCTTTAAGGTTTTAGGTTTTCTAAAATGTGTGTACTTTCTAATCCATCTCTTCACTAGAAGCTTTTAAACGTTATGATTACATTTACGGTTAAATGTTTGTTTTACGTTATTCTTTTAAAATACCCTAATATTTCCTACCTGAAACTTGTTGGTGATCTTTGTGACAATGTTTGACTTGTAGACACAAATCAGAACTTTCGAATACAATAGACATTGTATATCCTTACCCAAATCACGGCGAAAATATTGTTTCTTCCCACTCTTCTTGGAATAGGAAGGCTCGTTGTTTCGAAAGAACCATGTCGTATGGATGACGTGTACCTACACTACTGCTTGTGTACGTTTGAGCGCATGTTGACTAATGAAGGGAGGGCCACGTATTGCTTTGCCCCTGACGGTGGTGTTACCTCATATGATCAGGCGCTACAGTTTTGCCGACCCCTATTCTAAGCTGTTGGGATTAATCCGCTGGTGAAGCTGGACCTTGTAAATACACAAGTGTAGAAGCTTATGCTTGATGATGAGAATTATTGAGCTTAGCACTAGATGTTTATATCGACTTCTGCGGACACGTTCGACTGCCTCCTTGTTACATACACGCGGCAGCAAATAACCAGTTTCTCGGACTGTTATGTCCTCTCTCGTGAGAATTGCTTTATGCCCAGGTGAATCTACATTCCGTGTGTGACAAACCAGTCCAGCAAACTTTCATCCTGTTTTCGCGCCCACATATTTTAACACAGGGTGTTATGTTACAGAATTACACTAGTCTTGTTTAATTCCATAGAAGCAATCAAGCAGAAGTTTATAAGAACGTCCGCATCATCATGCAGCTTCTCTGAGACTGCTGTGTACCATATGGGCAATCTTTCATTCGTTTTCGTTTCCTTATTTCTGTCACTCATTCCTTCTTCCATTATTTTCTTCCTTCTTTCCTTCCTTCTCCCCTGTTCCATCTTTCCCTCCCGTCTCTTCCGCCGTTCCTTATTTCCTTCATTCCTTAAGCCTTTCCCTCTTTCCTTCCTATCCTCCTGTTGCTTTCCTTTTTCCCTTCCTTTCCTTCTTTTCTTCCTTTCTTCCTTTTCTCCTTCCTTTCCTGCTTTTCTTCCTTTTCTCCTTCCTTTCCTCCTTTTCTTCCTTTCCTTCGTTCTTTTCTTGCTTTCTTTCCTTCTTTTCTTCCTTTCCTTCCTTTCGTTCCTTTCTTTCGTTCCTTACGTCCTTTCGTTTTGTTAAGTTTTCAACCAATTTAGCTGATAATTTATTTTAAATAGTGTCTTATATCAACATTAGGGGGTTTAACATTTCAGTGTGATATCGCCTTTAGTTTTGGAGTCATAAAATGTTAAATATGGATTTTACTATCCTATACAAAATGCTACACACGATGCAAGGTTTAAAAAAATTGCTGCTTTTTAAAATTGTTATACTTATTTACTGACTATGACGTGCAGCTGCTATAATTTTCATTTCCTAGCCTTAGTTAAAAATAATACATTCCTAAATTCTGTCATTTAACATTTCTGGTATTAAGTTTTATACAACTTTTAAACTTAAGAGCTCAGAAACCGTTCAAAAGAACAATAAGGAATGATACAGAATTGCATGTTTATGTTTTGGAATTCTACAAGACAAATTTTAGAAGAATCGGATGAAAACTGGTTCGTGTGGAACATTTTGAAAAAGTAAATATGACGAAAAAAGTAAATTTCAGAATCATTTCAAAATGAAAAACTTATTCTGTATTTTTAACGTACAGTACATAAATATGGGTCTTTATAATGTAAAAAGTCAAACATTTTTAAACTGTGGCTTCTAAGTATTTTAAAGCTATGGAATACAAATGTCAAGTTTTGCGAAGTTTCAGTTGTGTATTTGCTTGAGTTTGTTAATAAATTTAATCAAGATGATGAGTCATTACGAGCGTGTTGGAAATTGACACTAGAGACTAAAACATGGTATTTTATCAACTTAAGTCCCATTTACTTCATGACTCCACTACCAAAATTCGTACATTATGCGTTGGCAAATCTTAAACTTCTGAAACCTAGCTTTTTCTCTCGTAGATCCTAAAATCTAAGAATTCCTTTTTCTTTGTAATTTTTAAAAGTGGTATACACATTTTCATGTAACTCTGTATTAAGTTATAATGACCCGAACCTTAACGAATTTCTTTTTGGCTAAATGCACCGCAGAACCTAATTGTTTTAGCTAACTGACATAACTAATTTATTTTGCTCAGCACTTAACTTTGCTTGCTAATTGCTTCTTATTTGTCTACAAAATTACAATGCACGTATCTAACTAATGCATTTTATCCCTTTGTAGGATTATTTGTATGATTTGGATCTCTACAATAAACATATGTATATATAGGTTTTCTCAATGATTTGTAAACGAAAAGTTTCTGCCTATTGCTATCAGTCTTACTGTGCAATGTCAAACCATATGACATTCTACCAGAGGACGAACACACTTAAAACTTTGCACTTTGAGCCACTGTGCGGATATGCAGCTTCTAACCACGGAAAAGTCGTTGAAACTTTTCAAATTTTATAGATCCATACTTAAAACTTTATCTCTTGCATAAGTGCATCGAGTAGCTGCACCAGAAGGCGATAAACTTGCAGCCATCTTTATTTCAAGCAAGTAATTTGAAGAAGGCGTACAGTTGAGATCATGTTATTATTCAATGTAATACTGTTATTTATTATACAAGAGAGAATTTTTGATTCTGCTGGATTTCGGTAATGGCAAATATTTTTGCAATCTAAATAATAATGGTAAAAAGAGGTCACAAAGTGAGCATCTTACCCCACTGCGACATCTATGGTTCATTCACTTATTGTATTTTATAGTTCAATAGTTCAAGAGATCGGTTGAACATCATTTCCACAGTGCAGTTGAATTCGGTGCCCTGTTCTGGCTGAGGTTGTGTGGAAAGTAATGAAAGATTACTTCGTTAAAGGCGTATCTATCACAGCATCTGGTTACCTTTGTATTATATTGATAGTTTCAATTTTGTATTAACCCCAAGAGAGCATTATTAGGTGTTACGAATTCGGAACGTTACGAGGCAAGTAAAAGGAGTTCTGTCATCTGCAGATTCTCTTCCAATCGTATTCAGATATCGACGCCATTGCAGAATCACAGTGTCTTTGATACCAGTTTATGTCAATGCACTCCGTATGGCAATAAAGTCATTAGCATCTGATCTTCCAGTATTTTTTGATGTTGTCATCTTCAGAGGAATTTTGATTTAATTATTGGCACAAGATCCATGTGCTTCAAAGTACGTTAAACCTTATAACCGATCTACAAGCATGTTACTGTTAATAACATATGCAAATGCTACTACTGCTTAAATGATCTCCACCATTAAAAGCCTTCAAACGTGGTTAAAATAAGAACAAAACAAGAATTAAACAGGTGCATAAGTGTTTAGAAAGGACATACAAACTGGTGGTGATTGACTTTCGCAGCATAGTTAATAACATCACAATAGTGATGGCCGAGTTCATTAGAAAATACCAGGTATGCCACCAATAGCATCAAATATTACGAAGATCCTGGTCATCCTGTTGAACGTCTCGCACACAATATCCTGAACATGTCCTCAAAGGAGGAAAAAATCAAAGGGGTGAAGTGCTGACCATAATATTGGTGCTCATCAACCAATCCAGCAATCAGGATATGTTGCACTTACGAAATCCCTTACATCACCAGCATAATGCGCAATTATCCCACTGATTTGGAACAACTTTGACCTGGCAAAGTATTTTGTAAAGTTCACAATGTCTGCCCAAATGTTCCACTACAAACCGGCGTTGATAATTTGTAACTAACAGCTCTAGGGTATTCCTGTGCCAAAATATGACTTATGTGTGTTAAGCATGCCCTATCGTGTAAAAACCTTCTCGTACTTCCAGAATATGCTTATGGAAAATCCTGGTTAATGAGTGTTTCATTTTTATTTATCTTTTACTTTTTTTAATTTTCACAAACACATATTGGCCGTCGGTCACCAAGAACCATTTAGTCATGCAGATAATTGGTTCCATTTTTGTTAAGTTCACACAGACGCACGAAGTCATTTACTTCCTCAGTCGTACTTCCAGGCACATACACGCAACTACATACACCCTTGCCCGAGGCGGGAGTCGAATCCGCAACCCTCTGCGCGGCGGAGCGCCAAATACACACGCTCTGGTGACCACGCCTCCGAGGGTCGCCATCTGTGCGTTTATGAAGCTGGACAAACTCTAAGGTCATCTGACCCGATAGTTGAACTCGGATGAAATTTAATGGCTGTTCGCGCAGATCTCTAAGTAAGCGAAGAATAACTTCTATGCGTTGCATATTTTGTAATGGGTTGTCAAACTTAAAGTCCTTCAGTAAACGGAGCAGTTTTATATATGCTGATAACTGGAACCACAAAGTAACAAAGTTCTGTATAATATGTACGACGGAAAATCTTAGCATTTAAGGAACAAAATGTAGGTTTTAGATTAATGGTGATATAAACAATATTAAAAACAAAATTCAAGCTATGTTTGAAAATGCGATATTACAATATAGGTCGTGCGGTGAGACATGAGCAAGTCCCTTGGATGCGCAGTGGCACTCTTCACCTGAAACGCTGATGGTGGGGGAACTTGCGCAAACATGTATGCGCAGAACTCATAAAGTTTCTGTCTACGAAAGAGTTAAGTTCGCTAGCATACTTCTAGTGCACATTGCTAATGACATTATATATAAACCCCGAATCATTTTTTAAAATTGTTCATTGTTATTCTGACTCGTCCTGTATATAAGTACATATTTGTAGTCCTGTGTTAAAAATAATTGGAAAATATTTTTCTTTTCTCGTTTTACATTCTTTTTAAATGAACTACAAAAGTTAGATCCATGATCTACACACCAAACTAGTTTTAATTTTGTTTTATTTGGGTAGTAATCGTTCCCTTTATATATTTTTGAAGCGCTTCTAAAGTGCTTCTTTCTGTATTCAGGAAGCCTCAAACATGTTTTCAGTGAAATCAGCGTATGGAATTTTTTGGGTGCAATGCAACACGTTCGTTACTGTCTGCAGATATATTGTCTGAAAGGTAAATGTATGAACTGATATACTCTCTTCATTTGTGTCTATCTGGACTGGAGTATATGTCTACTGTCTCATTAACTAGCACTAATTGTGCCGAGTGTAAACGTACACTGAACAAGCAAGCGGTAATGCCACTCTCGGCAGCAACATGTTGCCACTCACTGACCACTTGAGTTGATGACTTCAGAGCAGCAATCTTTCCCCACACCTACCTACCTGCCTGCCGTGCTCATGACTACTTGTTTGTTACCAGCTCTGCAAATAATGAATTTTACACCCAGCGGGAGTTTATCAGAGCCACATCGGGTGGGTTTGGCTTCAACCAGACCGCTTACCACCGAGAGAACAGCTGCATCTATGCCACGTTTGAAGTGACAAGATCAAATTCAGCGAATTCATTAACAACACAAACGCTTCTTTCACTGTGTCTGTCAGTCTGTGGACAATATAACTCAAAAACGAAAAGTCGGTTAAAAACCAAAGTTGGTATTAGCTTTCAAGGATGAGTGAACCATTTCGGAAATAAACTTTACTCAAATGGAACTATCGCTCAAAGTCTACTATATTCCCATATTCCCCTTGCATCTACAAGAAAATAATAATATAATTTCTGCAAATGTTTATCTCAACTAACATGAAGAAGATAAAGGAATAGGAGTTTGTAGGAATGATTAGTACAAGAGTGGAGAAAGTCATGTGAGTGCAACACATCAGGTTTTTAAAATTGTATTGTGTAATACGTTTTTAGAAAATTGTGTTTTATAATGTTTTATGTGATGAACACCTTGTTTATAAAGAAAGTATACCACAAAATATGTTCTTTTCTTTTCTTTACCTGATTACCTTCCCCTTATGTAGGATTTCATCCCCTAAGACTTGCAAGGTAATGCCTAGGGTCAGATGCTTAACGGGGAGCAGAGGAACTATGGACCGGACAGAGTGAAGACCTGAAAGCGGGCGATCAGCCAAGCACCAGATATGAGAGTGAGGAAGAGGTTGATATGAAATGCAAACGAAGTCAATTATTGGAATTGTGATAATGGAGTAATTGGTGGAATGACTGGCGGGGGAAACCTGAAGACCCGGCCAGATGCCGCTTCGTCCACCACGAATATTACATGCGGGTCCCTGGGATCGAACCCAGGCCGTTTATATAAAACTCATAAACTGACGCGGTTTTTCTGCTTTTTTAAATTAAATATTTTATTACACACGTTCTGAAGGGAACTGTGGAAACAGGTTTGAAAACAGAAAAATAGCTACAAAGCTGAAGTTAAAAGAATCACGCATTTTTAATCCAGACAGAGATAATTAAGCTGTGCAGCGTTTTAAGAACGCCTTACAAATGTAAGCTTCAAGCTCCCAGATGAATTATATTGTCGCGAATATGCAGTCTTAAAAATTATGCTCTTTTTGCATCAAAAATTGAAAAATAGATTTCTCTTACAGAAATAACACTTCGATCCCTCATTAAACTGGGTTAATCAGTTGGCTACACACTTTTGTTTTCCTTCCCCACCCAACTTCGATACGGAAATCCACCAGGGAAAAAAAAAAAAAAAAAAGAAGGATCTGGGGAAATTCTCGGCATCCAGAGAGAAAATTTTAGAAAAAGTTTGTGTGTGTGTTGAACGTGTCTTGATTCACCTGAAGTCCATTTTGGATCATGAATTAAAGAGTAAGAAATTGCAAGGGGAGTGGCGTTTCGAAACCGCCTGTATTCTGTAGCCAATAGCCAATATCCCTTCCACTTGCCATGACATAGCTTGTATGAACCGCACTTCATCCAGGTAATCTGGTGACACAATCTGGTCATACTGTGGCGAACCAAGGCGCCTCCACCAATATATATATATGACATCCGCAAGTTTGCTCTTATCACAACAGATAAGAAACCCGGCGTCACTTACTAGCATTGTATCCCGCTTCAGAAATGTTGCTCCTCATATTTCAAATTCTGTCTCCTACAGAAAGAATATTGCAACAAAATGACGAAAGTTCAGTCCAATTATTTATTCTGTTTAACTTTTTCTTCTCACCGAATGCACAATAACACAATTCTGTTCTCTTGTTAATCAAATTTACAGTCCTTTGTGAAATTTCAACTCAAAAATATTCTCTTTTCGTAACTTTAACATACAATTTTCTGTCTTTTAGGTTCCTCTCTGTCTCGCAAAACCCAAGTCTGGCGATACGACCACTCAACACTCATTTCTTCCTCCCGACACGAGGTGCACAATGCTGTAATATCTTTTTATTTCAATTCGAATGAATTTAGTCACCATGTAATGTTACGGTAACGTTGGCAAATCTAATAGAAATTACATCACAATTTAGCATTAAATTGTGGCTAAATTAATTCAGATTAAGGTAGAAATGCATTACAGAATTATTTATACAATGTTCACATGATGGTTAGTAAAATAATACTTTATTATACCAATTACTATACCAAACTATTCTCGAGAACCCATAACGGGCCCCCATATGAGTTGTACAAACCCAGAAAGACTATAAATATTAAGAGCCCGAAAAATGTACTCGTAGATATGTAAACTATTACCCCTGTAATCCGGGTCCGCTGTATCGGCAACGGGACAAAATAATGTCAAATAACCTAACTTAACCTAAAAACCAGAAAGTATAGAGCTCATATTATATTACCAGCCAAGAAACAGATGAACTTATTACTTTGCCATTTAAAGCATTTATTGAAAAATAATAAAACTGGACAAAATCAAAGAGTTGTGAGTAATGTCTAACGTAGTGTAACAGGTAATAAAGTTTGTGTCAGTGTTGACGAAAGCTCCGATGTTGTCGATACGTATATGGAAAAATGTGACGAATAATGTACTTCTGTTGTTCCTGTATTACAAGATATATATACACACTTATATATTATGTTAACACACAAAAGTAAGGTAAGTTATTACAACTACACGATTTTATAGTAGTAGTCGCCACCCAGTAGCAAGAAGGGGAACATCTTTGTTAAGCTGTGTCAACAAAAAGCGCTCCAAGTGGGCTGTGTTGGAACTAGAGTATGAGAAATAGCGCTGCCGAATGCTCACGCTGCTGGTAGTTCCTACGACTGTAGTTTTCATACTTCTTCGCTTGTCAGTCTGAGTTGATCATACGGCTTGACGTCATATTGCTACCCTTAGCGCGTCAAGTTGGATACGTCAGCTTCCATAGTTGTGATTAGTTTTTAATATTGTTGTATATTAAAGATCATGCAAATTAACCTTTATTTGCTTTAATAAATGCGGCTTTGGGCGTCATGGGAAGAAATATGGCATTAGGACATATGATCAGCCAGTGGCGGCTCGCAGTCAAAATTTTAGGGTAGGCAAAGTGTAACAGTAACAACAACAAACAACAACAATAAAAGTAATAATAATAATAATAATAATAATAATAATAATAATAATAATAATAATAATAATAATAATAATAATAATAATAATAATAATAATAATAATAATAATAATAATAATAATAATAATAATAATAATAATAATAATAATAGTAATAATAATAATAATAATAATAATAGTAATAATATTAATAATAATATTAATAATAGTAATAATAATAATAATAAACCCCGTTTATCCGAAATATAGGCGAAGTCATTGCGGATAACGCAAACAATATATTGTTTAGTTGTTTAATAAGAGCAGACTGACTGAGTGTGACTTACGGACGAATTACCGCCTAAACTAAAATCACGAATGTCAGCAGACTTTTTTCCAGGGGGGGGGCGCATGTTGGAAATTTGCAATCATATAATATTAAATCATTATTTTACTGTCAAAATTTCTAGTATTTGTTGCAGATACTGTATTAATTTGTGCTAAACAAAAATTGTTATCTACATCAAAATTAAAATAATAGTTTAAAAGTCAGTAACTGACTGCACATTAAGTTCACCAACTTCCAAGGGGGGGACCGTGGCCCCCCTTGCCCCCGTTTCGCGACGCCCATGACTAAAATAGATTAAGAAATTGAAAAATTGTCTGACTGCAGATTTGTGTTAAATAGCTAAAACACTCCTCTTTTCATTGTCACTGCGCCGCGAAAGCGAAATTTGTAATAGTTCACTAATTAAGTCGGTCATACTGGTATTACACAGAGGTAACGACAGATTCAGATCTCTGAGTTCTTCGTTCGTGGAGTATGGCTGTTCGGAAAATGTCGCATAAATTCGGATTTGGGCAGGCAAGTGTTCGGACTGCTGGCAGACGCGTCTACGCATGCTCGGAGTGCATATACAGACCGAGTGTTTCCTTATCCCTGTTCAAGGGCCACGTACTGAGGAAATGGGGCAGGGCAGGCAGAGGTTAAGCTAGCCTGCTCTCCACTACCCAGGTTCCATGCGTATCATTTCTGCCGCGCGTTTCAAACACGCAGCGCAGTTTTGATGAATCGGAATTGAGATTAAAGGATTTGACCATGCGCTGGTCATTATAACCGAGAAAACTTTTCTTGAACTGCAATTTAGGGGAAAATGACGGTTCAAATGATAAAATGCAGAATCATAGTTAAACATTATTTGTTGATGTATTACGATAGTGTAGGCAATGCCTACCCTGCCTACCCTGAGGAGCCGCGCCTGTGATCAGCTAAGAATGAAAAGTAAGCAGGTATAAATACAGTTTATTTGTTAAAATTGCTTTTTATTAAAATTGTCCAATAGTCTGTACATCAATAGCTTTTATGAGATATTAATTTTTATCCTATATTAAACCATGTGATGAAAAAAACATAAGTATTATCTTATTATAACAAAGTATGATACATATCAATGACAAATTAATAAATTTGGTATAGAAAAATAATTAACATATCTAAGTGCTCCTATTTGAAAAGACATGAGTGGGAAATATGACCGCACCCATGGGCTAATATGGACACCTTTTGTAATATTAAAAATATACTTGTAATGCACAACAATAATGGGAAATAATACAATATAATAAATACTGCATATATTGCAATAAAAACCAATGTTAGTGGTACTCGTTTTGTCTTTCATATCTTGTTTTGAACAGTCACAAATATAAAATTTTTGTTGCATTCTACCTGAGCCCATTTTTGGCATTACACCAAGTCACCATTTGTTATGGAAAAAAGATTCCCTCACAAAATGCATTCTGCGTCTTCAATATTTCTTAATCTCCAGCCCATGAATTTGAACACCGTTTTATTATTTTGTGGTTGTTTTTTGGCATTCTCTATTTCATTTTTGTTAGCAAGTGCTGTAGAATTAACTACTTTTTCTTGTGGAAGACTTCCTTGAACCCTTGGCTGGAATAGGAATTTAGTCTCGAAATGCATGTGGGATTTGTGGTGGACGAAGCGGCGCTGGAGCGGGTTTCCTCCGGGTTCTCTGGTCCCCTCCGCCATGTCATTCATCAGTGTCACCGCCTGCGGCGGTGTGTGTAGTGAAAGCGGGCGTCAGGTATTACAAAAAACGTCTCAAAATGTTGAGAAGCATTGTAGAGTTGATATTTCGTGTGGAAATATTCCTGGTTTGCGTGTAGATGATCCTGGTGTTGGTGGTACACATCATAAAAAGCGAAGAAATTCCCAATTTAAAAAGTTAGGTTATTATAGGTATCCCTGCTCATATAAGCCACACGAGCAATGACGCCTTGTCAACTGCGGTGACATATTAAACGCAAAAATTTTACATGGGCTGAAATGAGAAGGTTTATAACATGTTTCAGCGTAATTTAGAATCAAACGAATGGCAATTACGATTCCTGTGGCTAATTAAAAGTAGAAGAAAAATTTTAGTAAGTCAATTTAAAACGTGCCCTTTTTATACTTTGATAGATACAAATTGCTGTGATTTTCTTTTGTCGCCAAGCGCTTCTATCTGGGTTTCTACAATGAGGTGATCATTCTTCAGAAAAGTGGCTACAGAAAAGGTTTCAAGGGTATGCTCATATTATCGTTCGTGCTCATCTTTGCCTGATCTCCCCTCTCACGTCAGCAGTGCTATTGTATACTGAAAGACATCTAGATCGACAAATAGCTACACGATGTGTCTTTTCACATAAAACATTTAAACACTTTGCAGGCGTGGACAAGAAGACACGTAAACAACAACCGGTGCGCATCAAATAATTAACATCTTAACACGCAGTCCACATGTCAGCACGTGAGAGTGGCGTCAGTCAGCGAAGTGTTCCACGAATACTACATTCCAGTACAGTCATCTCATCCTTTCCACATATCACTTCACTGACAGCTTAACTGCAATAATTTACAAAATCGCTTAAAATTCTCCTACACAACTGAAAATTGATGTCATTTCCCTGAGGAAGGTTTTATTAATGGATGAAGGTTCTTTTACCAACTCTGGGCAAGTTGGCTCGTGATAACGTGGGAGGCGGACATTCGGGAGGGCCGTGGCCGGCCTTCTTGACGCATAAGTTTTTTTGAGGGGTTTCCCCGGGTTGCTAGGAGAATGCTTGGAACTATAATTACATCCCCCAAATTTCCTGTCCTTCCATTTCGCTTCATTAATCATTTAATTCATGGTTCATCCCATTGAATCTTTCAGAGTCGCAAGTGTCAGTGGGTGCGTTTGATCCACACGAACTCTTTCCGATCCTCCTTGTCTGTGAGATCCGAGTGGAAAAATGGGCGGCAGTTGGGGGCGTTGGAGCAGCGCCGAGATCCCCCTGAGTGGCCCCCGAAGACCTGATGACTTCAAGTTGCATCACACTTCGTATACCTTGAGGCCTCTGTCAATATTTGCACCTGGCCACCCGGTATCTCATCTCACCTCATCCTTACTCCCGGAGATACATACGTAAGTAAATAATTTTGGCTTCAGAGCTGAGCTCTGCTATTCCTAAACTTCGCAACATGAACTAAAATTTCACATAGACTGAGAAAACTAGATACACAGATGTGTAGATGTGTGCTACAAACTAGCAAGTGATTGCTGGGGTAGTTTGGAAATGTTTTAAAGTAATAATTTTTATACCTTATTTACTAACGAAAATGGTGCAATATAAAAGGGATGCCTCAATGTTCCCCACAACAACGTCAATACACTACTGTCACCTTCTTGAGAACTTAATAATTGCGTCATGGAACCATTGTTTTTGTGAACTACGCAACCACTGGAGGACAGCTGCCCTAAATTCCTTATTGTTGACGAAACTTACCTTATAGCGTGTCCTTCATGTTATCGAACGTATGGTAGTGATTTATCAAAAAAATCTGGATATTCATTACCCATTTCCAATAGTCAACAACATACTTCAACTCTGATCTCCTTCTGGGTCTGTGACAAGTCTCGTGGAGTGCAATGTTGCCACACCTATTTCACGCCTTTTTCGACTCCTTCCTTCCACAAACACCGTCCGTGATAGTCACCGTCCATCTTGTTCATAGCTTTTTCTACTTAACAACAAATAAGCGCGGTTCTTTCACTATACACTCTCTTCACGACTACCATCTAGTGTCTGTATGGTGTACTAGTATCAGTTCATCCTCCTACAAGATGACGCGCCGGAACGGTATTTTTTAAACGATGCAATTGTAACTAATTTCCGAACGCCCCTCGTAAATGACCAGTTCTTATTTTATTCATATGGCACTAAAATAGCACATGTATTGCCAGTTCTTATCAGAAGTGCTGCCACATTAATTAAAAAGCATTCCACTGCACATATGTATAGCAGTCTGTGGTACCAATGCGATGGATATCCAGCCTACTCTGCAGGAATAGTTACAGGACTCCGACCATCTTCCTGTGCACTGTGACATATGGATCACTATTATCACCGGTGCCTCTGGCCCTCGAAAGACGGCAGACGCAGACTGGGCAGACTGCCTCGCTACGCACGGCCAAAAGAAATGCTACCACATACACCACAAGACCACCCGGTTTTTGCACGTACCCCGAGGTAGAGCAACTCATTGCGCGGAGACGACGCTTGACAAAACTGTGGCAGTACACCCGTCAGCCTGAATATAAAGTGCTAGCAACATGGCTACGCAACATCATTCGGCAACAAATTAAAATCAACAAAATTGAACAGTGGGAAAACAAAATGCTGAGTACCACCCATTCGGACTCTTCTTTGTGGAAATTACTAAAGGCTTTTAAAGTTTCCACGAGTGTTAACTCCGCAACTGAGGCGCTGCACACTCAAGACGGCCTGCACTTCTCCGAAGAGGAGAAAGCCGAGGTCTTCGCTGACTGTCTCCAAGACAGATTCACCGAAAACCCAGTGACCAACCGTGAAATAGAACGGGAGGTCCAGACATGGGTACAAACCTGGGTGGCGCAGAAGTAAGAGCAACAGCTATCCCTAATAACACCGCAGGAAGTTTACAAGCTCATTAGGAAATTGCCTAATGGTAAACCTGCCGGCCCAGACAAAGTGACTAATGAGGAACTTAAGCATCTCCCGAGAAAAGCTCTGGTGCAACTGACAAAGATATTTAACGCCTGTTTCCAGCAAGGGTATTTCCCCTCTACTTGGAAACGAGCCAAGGTTATCATGCTCCCAAAGCAAGGGAAAAGCACCTGACAACCGCAAAACTACCGCCCCATTAGTCTCTTGTCTACTATTGGTAAATTGCTCGAAAAACTTATACTTTCTCGACTTCAAAAACAAATTTCGGAAACTCATGAACTCTCAAATTCACAATTTGGCTTTAGAAAAGGACATTCCACAGAATTACAGCTTCTCAGACTAACTGATGATGTAACAGAGCAATTTAACAATGGGTCTTCAACGTTGGCATTATTTCTGGACGTAGAAGCTGCATTTGACTGGTACTAGCACAATGGCCTCATTTACAAACTGCACCACAATTTCCCGGCACTCCAAAATTATCTATACCTGCTGCACAACTTTTTAGAAAATCGACACTTCTACGTCCAAGTGGGCCACTCCTTCTCTCGGGAGAGAGCGATGCGTGCTGGCGTCCCACAAGGGGCAATCATGTCACCGTTCCTGTACATACTGTTTACAAATGATTTCCCAGTGGATGCCAGATGCAAGGTCGCCATGTATACAGACGACACTGCAATATACAACCACCACAAAAATCCTCGTTTCGGCCTTGCAGAAATGCAAAGATACACAAACAACTTCCTCTCATGGCTCCATGACTGGAAAATCAAAATTAACCCCAATAAATGCCAGCTAATACATTTTTCAAAGCGGCATCACACTTTGGCAATGGACCGAACGGTAGGTGCTCAAGTATTGCAATGTCGCCAGAATGTCAAATACCTTGGCGTCACCATGGACCGCACGATGTGCTGGTCCACCCACATAAAAAATACGGCCAACAAAGGCAGACAGCGGATAAAGTTGTGCGCCCCCATCTTCCGCAGCAAACAGCTACAACTTAAATCCAAGCTGATTTTATATAGGTCATTTATGCTCTCGGTGGTCTTGTACTCATGCGTGGCCTGGGCAAATGCCTCTAAAACCGCCCTCAAACAAATTCAAACCCTCCAAAACCTCTCCCTTAGGAAAATCCTCTCTGCTCCACTCCTTACCACTAACCAAAGTCTTCACCTCGAAACTCAGATCCCGTCCATCCCAGAGGCAATAGCAAAAAGAGCAACGGCAGCATGGGCGCGCATTAGGAACCACGAAAACGACGTGATCACCAACATTGGCAAAGGCGAGCCGAAGCACCGCTAACATACTAGAATAAAAATGTTCTAGACGCGGAACGGCTCGCCAACTAATGCGTGTCCATGCAATCTCGCTCTTAGGCCACACACACGTTACGGCAGAGACCCTCGCCTCGGAAAACACCCAGTAGCTACACCCTGCCCGCGCAGGAAAACTACGGGAAAATGTAAATATTGTAAATAGTGCAGTGCGCGAGCTGGGACGCATTTTTCCGGTGTGCCCAGTGAACGTGTGTGTGTAAGCGTGTGAATGTGAGTGTGTGGGTGAATGCGTGCGTGTATGTGTGTATATAGATGTATATATGTATATAAGGAAAAAAAAACAAAAACAACAACAAATAATAGGAATACACACCAAACGACTAACGAAAACTATTCTCGGTGGCCTAAAGATGGCCACCGTATGGGTTTTTGGTGATACCCAAAACTATAAGCTTGAAAAAAGAAAAATTGTAAATAAATGGAAATTTATAGCCTGTAAGCCGGGGCCCTTGTACCGGCACCAGGCCAAAATTATGAATAAAGGAAACTTGAAACTTGTGGTTCTAAGCAGAACGTTAAAGACTGTTGGAGTAGACTCAAAATGACCTACATGTTGATCAAACTTAACACCAAGTAAACTAAAATCAGAAGTGCATCATGAACTCCGAAGACATGAAGGACCGTATAATATGACCATGATGGGCGATAATATCTGATGAACTTCACTGATAGGCACTACTTTTCATTCAGAATCGCTTTATATTCCATATCAATTCTCAAGGTCACACCTTATAAGACATTACTTAATTCTGAGCACATAACCGATAGCGGTTGTCTGTAACACATATTATTTATAATTAACCTTCAACTTACTTCAATTGCTAACAAAATATTGTTGTAACATCCGTCTTCAAACGCGCTATTAAATGGTAAAATACTGTAACTATTCTCAGCTTGCTGTTACTTATTTTCTATTCAATTTACAAGAGGTATGGCTCACAAAAGCGAATTAGCACAACTATACTTATTAAACTCATTTTCTATTATACAATCTTTCAACTCTAACCTTTTTCAACATTCTGTTTCTCTGTTTTCTCTTAGCAACCGTCCACATCCTAAGAGTCTCTACTATATGGCAAACTTTCTCCATAGAGATTTTAACCAATGTTACATTACTTGTATACAATTCATATTAATCAATTTAAATTTATGAAGTTGACGACGACGACCAAACATAATTTTTAATACAAAATAAACATACTCATACAAATACATATATAGATAAATATACCAAACGAAGAGGCAAATCCAGACTTAAAACACAGTTCGAAAAGTTATGAAATTTCGGTATCTAAAATTCTAAATCCTTGCATTCATGTTTATTATTGCTAAAATCTTAAACTCTTTTGAGCAGTGTTTATCGTCCGGTAGGACCTCTGCAAGTCTGACAGCGGGCGCAGAAATGATGAAGTTGGTGACCATATTTCCACTACACCTGCATTCATTACAAAGTATACCACAATGTCCTCTTTGTCCCCAAGTTACTTTCGTCTCAAGTATTTTCTTCTGTCACTGTAAATGCATGTGTTATTTAGGTGCCCTATTTTAAATACGTCACCCGGTACATGTCAATAGGAAAAGCTGCGAGAAAATCATTAAGGTTTGTGCCTTCATGTTCCACGAAAAGGTTAACTTAACGATGCTGTGCGTGCAGTCAGGTTTAAGTTAAAGAGTTACCCAAACGTATTGTGACAAATGTAAATTTATTTCCCTTTTAAAACTGAATCACACAAACAATGTCTGGTTTATCGTTAACGCATTTTACCTTCGAACTCGCAGCTCTTCTGTCCTCTTGCATCTTTACTGTGTTTCTACCTCCTCTATCTCGTAAACACGAACCACTCAGTAAACACTTTCTCAACACTCAACTCAAAGAAACTGCTCCAACACCGGTTCGCTCACCCACTTATGTGCATAGCCGCGACGAAGTGCCGGTGAATTCTCTGGAAAATACACTTTTTTCAAGAAAGTTCTGGTTTTATTTTTTATTTTTTATTTATTTTGTTGTTTAACGACGCTGTCAATTGCCAGGATCACATCAGCGTCGCCGGTGTGCCGGAATTTTGTCCCGCAGGAGTTCTTTTACATGTCAGTAAATCTACTGCCATGGAGCTGTCGTTTTTAAGCACACTTAAAAACCATCGGTCTGGGCCGGGTTTGAACCCGCGACCTTGGGATTAGTAGGCCAGCGTCTAACCAACTGAGCCACCCAGACCGACGGAAAGTTCTGGTAAAAAGCTGGTAATCGAAAATTTCTCGAACAGTCTAGAACTGGTCTTTGCTCCCGCCGTCTATGGCACTTGTTGCCTAGCGAAATTGCGATGTAAGGTAGATTGACCTTGACTGTCTGTCAGACGAGGCCGGCGGCCATCGTTTCAGCACACAGTACACACCATTGCGCATGTGCATTAATATCGATACTACGCCATGGTCGCTGACCAACCAAATAAACTAGAAAACATGATTACGCCTTTTGCGTCACATTGAGCAGGAAACTTCCATCTTCTTCCCCCTGCCAGTAGCGCCCTACGTGCCCACCGTGTTCTGCTCGATAGGATAAATGCATTTTTTCTTGCCCATGGGTTTCGTGTCTCTAATATAGTGTCACTGCTGCCTGCGAGTACTTATAAAGATCTCTAAAGCTTTAAAGAGGCGATCATAGTGGAAAAGACGCATGGAAGGAAAGTGACATATTAATTAATGAAGTTTATTAGATTTGCATATTAGTGGTTGGTTGTTTTTTCTTGCTTAGGCCGACATGCTATATTATTTATGGGAGTTCCCCGTATCGCTGCGTCACGTAATAGTAGCAAAGCATCAGGCTGACTGCGCACTTATCTACTCCATGAAAACTTTGTTGCAACATCACATGTTCATTAATACAAGCAAGCCTCTTTCACCACCGCTATAAAACTACACACATGAGCTGCTATCAAATGCATCCTAACTAACCTTTACAGAATAAAGAGCGGAATATAAAACTGTTGAAACACGAGATATGAGGAAATAATCAAGTTTTATACTCCTAGCGGAAAAAAAAAAAATACTCGTACTTCTCAAAAAATCTGATGTGCTGCGCTCACATGACTTCCTCTACTCTAGTACCAACCATTCTTACAAACTCTTATTCCTATGTCTTTATCGTGCTAGCTGAGATAACATTTGCAGAAATTATTTTATTGCTTATTTACTTCTAGGTACAAGGGGAATATGAGAATACAGTAGGCATTGAGCGATAGTCAAATCCTCAAAAGCTTTGAGATTTCGTTCTCTTTGCACGTGTAAGGTATAAAAATCAATAACGATCTTCCATATGACTGGTTCGCAAAAAAAAAATCACTTGGATATAAATTGTGTTTTACGACATCTATACTTTTTGTAGATTAAGATTTTGTATACCTCTGACGCTTTAACAGTTATTCAAAAGTCACCAAGACATATGGCATTTTAATCAAAATCGTTAGTCATTTTCGAGAAAATCAAATTGTTGAAAAATTGTCCATCTAATCCGTACTTTAGGTTAGACAAATTTTCTTCAAAATCTTCGTGTCGCACCCTTTAAAGGCATTAAAGTTAGATACCAACTTAGGTTTCTAACCGACTTTTGGGTTCTTATCCACAGTGAGTAAGAGTGGTATTATATTTTCTCTCTTAAAAAAAAATAAAATAAAACCGTACCAACATTTCACCGTAAATGCACGTTTTAAGGCTCCCTGTGTATGTCTGTAAACAACAAAACTGAAAAAGGAAAATACCAAAGTTGTAGTTAAATTCATCTCTAAAAGATAAACTTCATTTTTATCAAGGAGGTTCTAGAAAATGCTTTTGTTTTTTATTCAGGGGGTATCAAAACATACTTCCGGTGAAATCTCGACATCGAATTTTTGAGTGGAATACAATACTTTCCCTATTTATCAGTAGAGAAAGTAAAACAAAAAAAAAAATAGTTTTCGAGAAAAAGAGTTTAAAATTGAAATGGAAGATGCGGGTATACCCATTTAAAAGGCAATGACAGAGGCGCATCACTCTAAAAATGGCGTCCAAAATGTTTCCCCCTTCCTAGGAGATTAAAACTTGGCAGATATATTATTTTGGAATAAAAATCCAAAAATCTATTTTTTTGACCGAACAGACTAAAATATCATTTGTGTCTCCTTAAGACTGCAGTTCAGTGTTGTGTGGAATTTCAATGATTTAATACATCGGAATTTAAATGGTCATTGCTCTCAAAATCACTAAGTTTATTTGTGGCAAAGAAAGCGCACTTTTAAGGATTTTACACAATTTTCTTTGGTTGTTTTGCCATGTGGATATATGAACCACATTCTACCACTGAAATTTTAATGGTCAGAAGTAGTTAATCGATTGCACCACATCAAGTTCCTTACTAACTATAGAGCAGCGAAAATAGCGTATCTCTGAATCTGCAAACCTCCTACGTTTAGAATTGGTAAACGCATTTCTCGTTGTTTTGCAGATCTAAACTCCGTATGTCACAGCCTGCTGAAAGTCAACCCTTGACAGCCCTGTTTGAATATTTCACAATGTGTTTCTCCATCTCGCTCCCAAGAATCGTTATTTATTGAAACGCCTTGGATGAAAGGAGCAACTGCCAAGAATGAAGATTAATTGTACATGCCACTCATAAATTGTTTCCTCCAAAGAAAGTCCAAGGTCGAAAGGGAGAGCTATCCGGAAATTCTTTTGTACGATATGAAAACTTGTCTCCCTTTTTAAATGAGTTTATGTTGCCAGGAATGTGTGGAATTAAGGGCAACATAGCTCTTGGAGTTTCTGAAAAGCACGCTGAATTCATTTGCATAAATTAAATGCCTCAAGGTTCTGGAAAAGTTATTAGCGAGGTCAAATAAGCAATGGCATATTAAAATATTTTTGAGCGAATACCACCATTAATTTGGTTTAAGTAAAAATATGTAAACATGTAATACATTTCGCTTTCCACCTCTATTCTTTCTTCTTAGTATTTATATCCAACAAAGCTGTATCTAAACAGGCACTTTTTTTAGAAAAATTAAAGAATTTAGGAAGCATAAATAGAAACGTAGAGATATTCAAATACACTTTGTTACCCATAAACATATTACATAAATATGTGGTGTTTTATAGTATTAATGCGAATATGGCACCTCCTTGCAATAGGATTTAGAGTATACAAATGTGTGTTAGAAACATAATTCTAAAAACGATATTTCAGATAAATAACAATTAGATTTGAATTCGGCATCCTATACTAACTCTCGTGACTATATGTGCACTAATGGTCACTAACCAAGGTGCTTATGCGAAACCCTCTATTCCCTGGATCCATTGTCCGTGACTAATTCACCTTCAACTATTACCAATCCGAATGCCCTGCTTGAGGGGGAGGTGGTGCAGTTTGTACGGTGATCGTCATCGATTTCGCTGGGTGGGAACTAACCCGTATACCCTCAGGAGGTAAATTTCATAAAGAGGATGAGGAATTAACTTTAAAAAAAATACCCAGATGTACACCATCAATTGCGTGGAAAATATTTCAGTTTTCTCATTTTTATTTTAGATCACCCAAAATAGCCCTATTAAATTTTTAACCGAAGATGGCATACTATGCTTAAGATGTTTGTTTTGCTCAAGTGGGTGTCTTGAACCTTCTCTGCATATCATATGAAGTGTGTTTCATTAAGAGTGCGTTTTTTATAACTTCATCTATTTCTTGGTCATAAAGTTACTACGTGAAAAATATTATGACACGCAGCTGATGTCAGATTTTAATTTTTTGTGACATGAAGCGTCTTCGAGGTATTCATTGTTGGTTAATTTTTTTTTTCAAAATTGCATAAAATTTAGGTGCTAAGTAATATTTTTCTTTTTGTAAAATTATACATATAACGAACAGTTCTTTAACCATTTGAATATAACTACCTGCTCAGGCTTCCTGAATATTGCTCGGAAAGCTTGAAGGTTTACCAGGGGTCCCTTCGTTACTTTCAGTAGCTGATAAATGCTAGATGGCGAAACGAGATTTCTAAGGCTGACCTAGTTTTGACTTTCACTCGTAATTGTGAATGCGCGCATGGTAGCAGTAGTATTAGTAAACCAAACATTCGCTTCCTCAGTTCTACTCCGTTGCCAGATTGTGCAGATAATGTATACACTAATGTTCAATCATCTCCTTTGCGCTTCACGATGGATGAATTTGTTATTGAACTTCACCGCGGCGCGGCGGCAACGTGTGTTACTGGTATTCGGAAGCTCCCGGATCGATCCCAGGCGAGCGCACACTGTTTTTATGGGTTTTCCGTGGTTTCCCCTTGCCACAGTCGAAAGCTGGGATGGTTAAGGGGATACTGGTACCAAAATGGCCAAAAATGCGATTTTCTTCAGAAAGCATTTTTTGAAGAAATGTTGTCTTTAACATGTCCAGAATATGGCCATTAAATACTATGTGTCAAATCCACATGGAAATCGGTGTATTTCAAATTTATTTAGACTCTTGCAATATTTCCAGTAAGTGTGCTCCAAAACTTTAGATAGCTTTTTCTCCATATAACAATTTTTGTGCTTTGGGGTAAACTTTTTTGCAGTAAATATTGATAGATAAAGTTGAAATTTTCAGGATATGTAAAATATAACTTGTTAAAGAAAACTGTGCACTGGTTTTTTGATCACACTCATACATCAAAGTATATGCTTTTTTTTCTTTGTAATAATTACTAATAATATTTATTTTATTTTATTCTAAATAGAAAAAAATTCATATTTCTAATAAATATTAATATTTTAGAAAATTAATGCATAATTTTATTGCATAGGCATAGAAAAACTAGCAGACCAAATTTCAGCCCTCTAATTAAATGCTAAACTGCAAAAAGTATACCTTATATTACTATTCAGTTCCTTCCAAAAACAATAATGTTTAGTTTCAAAACTGTTTAATATACAGCAGTGATACTTATGTCAACAGTATATCATGGCAGGTGCAACTTAATCTAAAAATTTCATTAAAATTGATTAATTAGGGAACAAATTTCATTTATGTGATACCACAACTATTTCGCTTCATTTCATTCCTTTCTCGCTTTCGGGCGAGTGGTGTTTGTGGTACCGGGAAGAAGGTGCGGATCTTTGCACATGGTTTTTGAAGTTCTCGGCGCTAGGTGGCGTTTCGGAGACCGCTGTCCTCCGTTGGACGCTTCTGGGACACCGGACCCGCGATAAGGTACTCGATGGGGCCTGGTGCTGGGATGAAGAAATCTCAGCACCTGTTGGGGACTTCCGCGCGTCTTTGTGACCCGCCTGGTTACCTCCTGGAGGATATTAGCCATCATAGATCTGCGTAGGTCGTGGTGCGTGAGGTTTCTCCTATTGGAGTTTTTAATTGGAACAATTTATTTTAGTAAATTATTAAAATGATTGAAAACACTCATCACAATGGCTTTAAATTCGATGCATATTTATTTGCTCTAAAAAGCTCTGGAAATATGGTGCAAATTAGATACAAAATAATTCCCAAAACTAAGTAGGGTTCCCGCTTAATGATTTTTAAGTACCATTTGCAAGCGTTATCTGCTTTAGTATTACATTGTAATGGAGTGCAAACCGTGACCTGACCTTATATATAGATATTGTGAGGTCAGCCAAGTGCGTAATGCGCAGCCATTCCAACTGTGGACGTATGAACCAGAGATAGAATATTTTTCACCTGAGTTAATACAGAGAATAGCGCAGCTTTCATTAACAGTTTGGGGAGCGATTATTGGTTAGGTGTTAATAGCATTGCCCTAGAAGCCACTAGAATTATTGCGCAAGGTAATTCTAGTGTTCGTTAGAGCCAATAGCGACACAATTAACACACCGCTTACAGCTTTAGGGTTTTACTTGCATCCACTCTATAACAAAACAATTGCACATTTACCACACAAAGTGTATCCGTTAGAGGAAAATTATTTGCTATTCTGCTTAACTTGTCAAAGGACGTCGCAATTCACTAAACCAAAAGCGAACATCAACCTTTTCAGTTTAATGTCAGATCTAGGTTTTCCTCAGATTTATATGATACATGATTCCTACTGAAAAGCTTAATCTGCATTGCTAGTCATTCAAAAACACACATTTAATTTCAATAATTTCAAAATTTTAAGTTCTGGATGTAAATAAAGGTTGAACGTTCAATAATTCAATAAGGTGTTATAAATAAAGCGAGAGTGAAGCTTACAGGCTGAACCAGATAACTCCAATTTTCGCTAAAAACACTTGAATACTGGAGATCGAAATAGAATGGTTGGAAATAATATATGGTGCGGTGGTGAAAGGTCAAAATGTTCTATGAAACTTATTTAGGGTTTGTAGGAAGGGTGGGAAGATATATACACACAGACCGACAGACACACACACACACACACACACACACACACACACACACACACACACAGAGAGAGAGAGAGAGAGACGCACACACACACACACAGACACACACACACACAAATAGACATACAATTACAGACTTCTTTCGTAAAGAGGTTTTCTTGGATTCGGTGAATCTAATGACGTGTATTTCCAGTAAAATTTCGGTATCGAATTTTTGAGTGCAATGCAATACCTTTTCCAACTTTTATGTATAGTGTAGAGAAATTAAAAATGATGACCAATAGTAAGGGCCATGTGATTGATAGTTTTTATAATAATGTGTTAGAAAAATCTGATGTGCTGCACTCACATGACTTTCTCTAACCTTGTACTAACCATTCTAACAAACTCTTATTCCTATATCTCCATGTTAGTTAAGATAAACATTCGTACAAATTATCTTACTGCTTATGTCCTTGTAGGTGCAAGGGGAATATTAGAATACAGAAGGCTTTGTGCGACAGTCAAATCTTTTTGACCTTTGAGATTCCGATAAAAGGTAAAAAATGGACAACGTTGTTGCATTTCGCTAAAGTTCTAAGTTTTCCGAAACTCACACACATAACAAGGAATATCTCCGAAATGGTTCACCCTACAAGAAAATGTATTGGGACATAAATTGTGTATTTTAGAAAGATCTACATTTTTGTATACTATAATTTGGTCTGTCTCTAACGGTTTACCAGTTATGCAAAAGTCGTCCAAAGTAAATACGACTACAGGGGCTATAGCCAGGAAATTCAAGATATACATTTCATTTGTCATCAAAATATCTCGAACATATGACATTTTAATCAAAATCGTTAGAGCCATTTCAAGAAAATAAAAATTTTCGAAAAATCTTCTATGTAAAGGGTAGTGTAGGGTGGGGCTATATTCTTAAAAATCGTCGTGTCTCATCCTAGAAAGACATTAAACTTAGATACCAACTTTGGTTTTTAACCGACTTTTCGTTTTTGAGTTTTGCTGTCCACAGACTGACAGACACACACACACACACATACACACAGACCTTTTTCTAAAAATGCCTTTTTTTGGATTCAGGGGGCCTCAAAACATATATTTCTGGTGAAATCTCGACATCGAATTTTTGTAACCTGATTAAACGTGTCCTCATCAGACGAGTGTGATGACCTTAAATCTCTGAATTGCTCCATAAAAATGAAATCCAATGAGGGAAATACACTTCGTGCTGTCGCAAGGGATCTCAAGCTACAGATGACGTCACAGAGCGAGTAAACAGCAGCAATAAATTATATGGTAATGGTTAGGCACAAAACTGGCGTTCCCACAGGACTTAACAAACCTGACATGCTTTTAATTAATAAAACTAGGAAGCTTCGTTCGTATGGGTTAAGCTGAAACAGAGGTCAACATGAAATTGTGCAATGAATTGTGTGGTTGTATATTTACTTACTTGATTATGTTATTGGACGCTCTAACCTACAATATACCGTGTCTAGCTAGAACTTCATAATAAGGTCACAATGGATAACTCTTAATTTGAAGCAATTTACTTTCTCTACTACGTATAGTAAAATTTAGGAAGTAGTGTATTCCACACAAAAATTTGATGTCCAGATTTCACCATAAATATATTTTGAGGACATTTTAGTATGATTTGTCACGGTTAGGATTAACCAATCATGCAAAAATCATTCAGAATGAAGAGGAATTTATGGGCAATTTCCAGAAAATTAAATTTACCGGGTGGAGGTGAAAAAAAAACTTATTACATTTCTTCTAATATGTGCTTCATAGAAGCATTACAAACAAAAAAGTCTAATGGCAGTTTGTTCTATGATTAGCCGATTTCGAAATAATAAATGGTTTTTGTTCCAAATTGGATGCGTAATTGCACAAGAATGTACGAAGATAATAGTTTGTTACTTGTAAGATGTGTAGAATAACTTATTTCTGACATTGCTTCGGTAGTAATTTACGGGATATAGGGTTTCGAAATAATTAATCACTTAAAAGACGTGAAGGAATTCTTCCAGCGCCTTTTTCAGACGCGAGGTAATTCGACAACGTTGCGTTGAGGTTGGTCAGGGAATTGACTTGGTTTCCGGATGTAAACATTTTCTCTTTCTTCAGATGTTCTGGCAGGTAACGGTTGTGATTGGCCTACACATGGAAGGAAACCTTCACAAGACGCTTGGTAGTGACGCCTGTTTGTTTGTGTACTGAACCAGTGAAAGTGACTGCACAATCTGTGGTGTCGCCAGCTTGTTTTCGACAAAACGATCTCCGCAGGAAATGGTCAGAGACAAAAACGTGAGATACAAAATATGCCCCAAATACCGAGGTCTACCACTGGTTTAAATTAATGTAATGACTTCACTTCCATACGGTATGAATCCTCTGGATTTTTTCTTCCGGGGAGACGTAAAAAGCAGAATTGACGAAACAGCAACCACTGCCCTCGAATCTTTGAAAGAATGCATTTATCTGGCTGTGAAAAAATACGCAACAGCACTCACGCAAGCGAATATATAACTAACAACAATGAAGTGGTAACACAAAGGGTTTCCGGAGCCTTCGAGAAAGATGTAGCTGCGTGATTGCCGGCGCGTATTTAGAGATCGAGAAAGGCCCACGTGACGTCAGCCTCTCTATACAAGAAAGCCCGGAGAGAGTTAACGAGCTTCGAGTGATCGTATCCACTTGTTAGTGTATGGGAGACAAATAAAGACACTGCAAGGACTGGGTCAAGGTTAGAAGTATCATTTGTGAATATGGTAACACGAAAGACTGTAGCCTTTAATGACGTGTTTGTGATGAATTTTAGAAGGCAATAAAGTGATATATAAGTAACCGGAATGATTTTGTAGTCTTTGTCACAGTAGAAATAAAAATAAATGTTGATATGTCATCCTTATGTATGAAATTCTGGTGTTTTTTCAATTGGGTGAATTGAAGTAATAAAGTGGCATAGAGAAGTTCAGCAATTGATACAGGCAACGCTGGATATAACTGAATATAAAATAATACAATTGAACACGCTCTCCAGAAGTAGATATCTAGTTTTCTCTACCAGATTTTGTGCAGTGGGGGGGGGGGGGGGGTCCATATATGAAACACCCACACAGAAGCAAGTGACGTAGAACGCTAGCGTCAAAACGGAACAGCGGAATTATATTCAATTCTAACCCAGTTACACAGTTTGTCTGAAAACGCGAGACAAACTGTCATCTGATTTGAATACTTTTTCTCTCTGCGCACCCAGGGGCGGTTGGTTGGTTGGGCCCTTTCTCTAGTGGAATAAATTGTTAAAGCCGTGCTAATTTTGCATACATGCTCAGTGAAATGGCTTCATTTGCCAGGACCAGCAAAAAGCAGGATTATGTCGGTGGTCCTGCGAGGGAGGGCAGCCTTTTAGCTTTATAAAATAACACCGCACTGAAGAAAATTATCCCAAACAAGTTAGCACTACTGCTTTTCAAAAGTAGCCTTTAGCTATTATTTTAAAGGATTACAAACCTGCCGATGGATTAGTAAAACCAAAAACTAACGTGTATATTTCTTTATTCATTCATGCTTTTAATGGATTTAACGGCGAATTTCCGGTGCAACTTTGACATCGGGTTCTTGGGTGGAATGCTAAACCCCTAGATACTATACTAAACAGAAGAAAGTAAAATCTTAGAGTATTTTTATAGAACGGTTCGGATGCATAGAAAATGTGTATATTTAAGCTCAGCATCTTTGAAGGATTTGCATGAAGACTTTCATAAATTTCCTGGATCTAAGCCACCCTTGATATACAAAACTCTCGTTATATTTTTGTTTAAAAAAATCTGATGTGTTGCACTCACATGACTTTGTCTACTCTTGTACTAACCATTCTTACAAATTCTTACTCCTATATCTTCTTCATGTTAGTTGAGATAGACATTTGTAGAAATTATTTTATTGTTTATTTCCTTGTAGGTAGAAGGGAAATATTAAAATACAGTAGGCTTTGTGCGATAGTCAAATCTTTAAAAAAAATGAACAACGATGATCCATTTCACTAAAGTTTTGTTTTCCAAAACTGTCACAAATAACAAGGAATATCTCCGAAATGGTTCACTCTAACAATAAATTTATGGAGACATAAATTGGGTGTTTTAGTAGGATCTGCATTTTTTTGTAGATTAAGAATTGGTCTATCTCTTACGGTTTACGAGTTATTCAAGTCATCCAGAGTAAACAGGACTACTTAGGCTATAGCCAGAAAATTCAAAGTGTACATTTCATTTGTCATATAAATATCTTATACATATGGCATTTTAATTAAAATCGTCAGAGCCATTTTCAAGAAAATCAAAATTTTAGAACAATTGTTTTGTAAAGGGTAGTTTAAGTTGGGACTATTTTCTTTAAAATCTTCGTGTACTATCCCTGAAAAACATTAAACTTAAATACCAACTTTGGTTTTTGACCCACTTTTCGTTTTCGAGTTTGCTGTCCACACACACACACACACACACACACACACACACACACACACACACACACACACACACACACACACACACACACAGAGAGAGAGAGAGAGAGACGGGCCTTTTTCTAAAACTACTTTTTTTGGATTCAGGGGGTCTCAAAACATAAATTTCCGGTGAAATCGCGACATCGAATTTTTGGGTGAAATAAATACTTCCTCTACCTTAGGTCATTCAACTCAGAGCAAATAATTTGTTTGGGGACATAAGTTCATTCCAAGACATTTTAATGCAGAACTGTGTTATGTATATATGAACGATTTTCATGTTTTAGATTTAATTTTATGGCGTGTTAATGGAACTAAACAGATTGTTCCGAGTGTTAGCCTAAACCTCCCCGTAAGGATGACGGAGGCAAATTTTATTCGGTTCGTGTCAGGTCAGCGAGTGCCAAGACGGTTTATTTTGTATACGTATGTGCCTTCCGGAATCAGGACTGTAAGGTGGAGGTAGGGAAATCCTTCCCATATTTAAGGCAGGCGCATAGCATATACGTACGCTATCGAGGAATGAAGAAGTAAAAGAAATGCTACAAGAGACACGGCATTTATCGGGCGAACGGACACGATACAAGGCTTTGAGAAGGGCGCAGGCGCGGAAGATGCAGAGCTGCGTTAAGGAAGGCTTGTCGCTTCAAGGAAGTAAAAAAGAAAAACCGCGCTCAAGGGGAGGAAGGGACTGAAGCAGAATAATAGGAAAAGGGAGGAAAGAAATTCAGTGGCTAAGGATACCTAGTGGAAAGTAAATTGTAACCTCCTTTTTGTCTTGTACAAAGAGCGGAGGAACTCCATTTTAAGGAAGAAAAGTTATGTGCCAATTTCAACTTCTTTGTCCCGTAGAGAGATGAGACTTGGAATCCGCGACGGCGGCGCCCACTGAAAATTATATAAGATAGCTTTATATTTACTTTAAGAATATAAGTAGTCGAGTGTTTGAAACGATGTAAAAAAAAGTAATATGTCATATACCTGAGTGAAAATTCCTGTGGTTGCTGAGCTAAGAAGCGCGTATTTCCAACATCTAATAATTATTATCTATCTACAGATAATCTAATCATTATCTATTACCTTATCTACTATCTACAAATATTATATATAAGATGGGATGTACTGCTTTGGATAGAATAACCTGGCTAATAAATGCAGGTGTAAGAAATATGGGACACTAAGTTTCGATTTGCTTGGTTTAATCGTTTTGTTTTGGCGGTGTAAATAGCACCGTTGCGCTAATATGTTAATCTTCGCACATACCAGCGGTCTGTGTTGTACCCGACCGGCGTGAACACTGCTCTCAGAACTGCACTGAAGTATGAGGCGATATTTCTGTGTAAACCCTCTAAAACAGTTTAATACAAAATTACAGAGGTGGCGGAAGGGCCTCCTAAACTTGCGAATGGTAATTATAGTTGGTAAAGTGTAGATTCAATTGTCTTCTTGCCATGGCTTGGGCAGGCGTCACACCGAAAATACAAATTCCGCAAAAATAATTAATAATTTATTTGTGTAAAGTGTTATTTTAGACGAATATTTTTGGTGGTGAAAGATCACAAAATAACAACGCTTAGAACAAGTGTATAATCAGTGAAGAGACAGAAATAGAAAGAACAACATGTGCTTACAAAAATATATAGTCCCTGTTTGTGGAAGTGTGAGCCCCGTAGCGTGATGAGGAAAATGGACGCCAAGCCATGAAGCTGTGTAATTTGTGTGCTGACATATTGAAATAAAAAGAAAGTAAAGAAGTATGACAATTGTAACAAATAACTATTAAAGCAGTTTTTACTAGCAAATATTTCTACAAATTGATGAATACCGGTGTAACTCTCAGTGAATAGTAATTAAGATATAATATTTTAACGCCATTACAGAACTACGTTGGTTATAAATTGTTTTATCTACCATTCATAGTTCGTTGCATATTTCATTTACTACTCGATTAACAGTTCTTTGTACATATTCCGTATTTATTGCATTGTTTCTATATTATAAAGAGTGTTAGGGGTATAAGTCCAGCTATTCTGAGAATTGCTATCTTAATATGTATCCACATGGGTGTGTTAGTCGTTTTTTGCTCTCTGTCTAACAGTTTTTCCACAAACCGATCACATAGTTACAATCTGATGTGTTTTGCATAGTCGTAACTGAACTTCGAAATGAACAATATCTATAAGATAAACTATCCGTTTTGCTTCACACCTCAATGCACGACCCATAGGCCTACAAACAGTGACATTCTTGGCCATCGTTCCGATAGAGCATTCGTTACCGCGTTACAGTATTTCTTTCACCCACTCTGCGTAATGTTTTCAATGGCACGCCTACATGATAGTGCTAACCAAAAGGTAAGCAAAATTATAAGTTCGTAAATGAAGCAAATGTTGATGTAATATTGTGCTGTGCAAATATCTGAAGTTACACCCCTAATAGCCTATACATACTGCTTACTCTGACCGCATTGGCCGTGTATAACGCCATATTGAGTTACCCTGCAGAACAGTGAGTTTAGACAATAGAACAATCCACTGTAAGGGTAAAAAAGAAATGAATATATATATGTCACAGTGCAATTGGAAAAAAAATGTGGTGGTATGGGTTTGTGGTTGGTTTATTGCTTACAATTTGCAGATGATCAGATATTATTGGTAGAAGAATATGACGATCTAGAACACGTGCAGAAAAGTGATTAAAGAATCTAATAAATGGGGTCTGAAATTTAATTTTGAAAAGTCAAATTATATGGTAATATGAGGAAAGAAACATTATTTGATAATTTAATACAAACAGGTGATTAAATATTGTGATGAATATAATTATTTGAGTGTTAAAATTACAAGTGATGGGAAAATGACTTAGAACTTAAAAACAGATTAAACAAAGCAAAAACAGCAATCTTACATTTGAGGGGAATATTGTGGGGAAAAAGATAATAAAATAAACAAAATATAAAATGTATAACTCTATCATTAGAAGTACAATCTTATATCTATGGATCAGAAGTATAGGAACTTAAAACCATATATAGAAAGAATTTAAATATTTCGATTGTATACAATTGTATTACAACTTGTAAAATTTTAACTTATTCTTCAATAAAAATGTTACATCGTATTATATAAGTGTGTCAAACAATTAAATTTACGAAAATTAGTATTTTCTATTTCAAAATACACCAATTAGTGAATGATGTGATAATTAGCCAGGTTTACATTAATAATTTGGCCACGTCTGTGTAAATTTTGGTATTTAACCGACTCTTTCTCTCAACAAACATATGCTCGAACGCGCAAGCGCGCACACAAACACGGAACTTTTGTATTCGCGGGACTTAGAACTTCGATGGAATGTTGGTATAGAATTTTTGGATGGAATGCCATAACTTTTCTACCTTCAATGGATGTGGTAGAGAACGTTAAGGACATAAAATGAACAGCATAGAGAATAAGCGAATAACATGAGCTAGCATTGTGATTGCATTATAAAGAAAGAAAGAAAAACAGCACAAAAACACAAGCATCTAGATAGGAGCCTACCGCAGGAAAGTGGTTGCAGCGAGTACAGTGTGTTGGTAGGTAGGCAGTTGTCAGTAATTATGATGGATGATGTGAACTCAGGTACAAGGCACTGTTTAAGGACCCACAATGCAGAACATGTGTTCGCTTCCTAGCTAGACAGGACAAAGAAACAAGCCACGTGACCCCTTTTCTAGCGCTTTTAAAATCTTTGTTCCCAAAATTACGACGGGGACCACTTTAATGAGTACAAGGCAGTGCTTTATGAAGTCAAAACAGGCTTTAAATTATCCATTCACAACTCATCTGCCCTAGCAAGACACAACACCATGCTAGGCACACTAGAAAAGAAATCTCTTTAAGGGATTTTAACACACTGAATTCACGACCAGATCCATTTGTACAGTGGGACCAGTGGCGGCTGGTCTTTGAAGGGAAAATTGGAAACACCACGAGCAGTGCAAGTCTGGTCACGCTTGACCTAAACAGTAAAAATCTGCTGAACAAATTAATTTATGCTTTATCTAACATGTCAAAACAAGTGATGACAATGACAATAAATAAATAAATAAATAAATAAGTAAATAAATAAACTACCAAAGACAAAGTCATGGGGAATTCCACATTCTTAGCTCAAATGTGGAAAGAGTATATTAAGATACCCTATAAGAAGAGGTAAAAATAAATGAAACAGTAAAATTGCATTGCTATATAGCCTTAAAAATATTTCATAATAAATTGTATAGTTTTAAACTCATTGTGTTCAAATTTTTAAACACGAAATACAATAGCTTATATTAAACTAATATATTTACAAATATGAATATTCAAAAGGTACGTTTTAAAATTGTAAATTTATGCTTCTGATCAAAGGGAATTTGATATTGCAAGGCTTTATGTTTTCAAACTGATATCCACATATTATACAGCAAGCTTCCCTGTTTTTGTAAGGTACAAATAATTCCCTCTGCCACTCATCATGAAACAGGCGTCCTTACAAAGTCATACTCGCCACTGAATGAGGCATGTCGGAAGAAAAGCTAAGCTGAACAGTAGTGAAGGGGCGGAATGGCCAATGGAATGAGGCATAAACGCATTTCAGTGGGGTGGTCCTTTTGATTTGCCTATGCCTGTTCTAGGGTTTTATTGTTCCAAAATATTGTAACAAAACGCCGAAATTCGATTTCTCGTTCACTTTTCTAACCCTTTATTTTCTTTTAAAGTTTTCTTTTGGAAACTTCCTATTGTAATTGCTATATGGTATTAAAGGTGCTATAATGAGGACCAATGTCTCCTTCGGTAACACTCAGCCTAAAGATCTCGTGCCCTTTTCGCATTTTTCCAAGCAGCACCATAAACGTAATGCATGTCTGGCAGTTCTGCGTACGTGAAGTGGAACATTTTTACAATAGGCTATAAAACAAAGTCCTTCCAGTAAACGGAGAGCTTTAGTATGTTCTTATAGCTGAGATTGCCTATGTACAATCTTATAAGAACCACGAAGTCCCAAAGTATCCATCAAGGTGCGAAAAAATTGGCAGGTTTCGTTTTGTTTGTGGCCGCTGTGTAACTCCTTTGATTCTGAGCATCTAAGTACATATTGGCCGTGAAGGACAGTTTCAGTCTGAGGCTTGCTTCATATAAACAACGTCAGCATAGACCGCATACGTGGTGTGGAGGTAGCCGGTCTATCTCACATTCGGGTCCCGAGTTCAAATCTCGGTTAGGATAATTTATCCGGATAAGGGGTTTTTCGGGGTAAGTTTAAGCTTTATAGAACCTGGCTTCATCTGAGCATAATTTTACCCATTTGATTCATCGTCCGATGTAACCTATTTCTCTTCTAAGCTTGTGCACAAAAACCAGTTTGATTCTACTGACGTTAACGTAGTTTACAATCTTTCGTGATATTACAACTCACAACTGTTTTCTTCTTATAGCCTTCACTCACTCCATTCACTCTCTTGATTTTGTCTCTCAAACAGTAGTTCCGACGATACACTCACCACATGTTACAATTTCTTCAGTTCAACGCGACGTATCTTTTACAGCTGTCTCACACTCTGAGACACTAACCGACTCAAAAATAACTGACTCCTCTGCTGTTTCCTCGCCTCCTTATATAACGGGGACATTTTCACATGGTCCTTTCTGGAAATTCTACAAACACGCTAGCCGCTGGATGTCTCTCGAAGGTTCCAACAATCCTTTGTTAAGCTCCTCGTTCATTGATTGTCACGTATGCTTAAACAGTCGCGCGAGGCAGCCTGACCTTGAGCGCCTTTGTTTGTCTTGTATTTTCCCTCGAAACATCATATGCGGCCTCTTTGTAATCATTCAGTCCTCTGTAAAAACAGCCTTTTAAGCAACATGTGATAGAGCAATTCAAAGTGATAACCCTGGAAGAAAACGAGAGCTGTCCAGTCTCTGAGACAGTTGTTAGTGAAAGCTGTTTTTAGTACATTTATTTTGTTTCCTGCGAGGAAAAGCGGAAAGTGGAGAGGTTTGACGGGTGTAAGGAAAAGTTTTGGACGAGGCTGTCTTGAATTTGACTGTGGCACTTTTCTCCGTGTGAGAGGACATTCACATTATGAAAGTAATTAAGATAATGGAGAAGGAATTACTAACATCTGGTGTAGGCAGGAACCCCTGTGCACAAGTGGCCTAATCCATTAGGAGAAGGTTTTGCATTTGATGTGACTAGCCTGCAAACTGTCGCATTTAAAACCCACGTCTTACACCCGTCCGAGGTTTCCACCTTAAAAATGTAACATTCAGGAAGTCTGGAGAGGAGAAAATTAGCAAGGCGCAAGTTACATAAACAGGATTAAATCAGAAAATGTCGTGAATTATATTTTGTTTTTAAATGTATTGTTATCCTAAAAGATTGACACTATAATGCATTTACAATAATTATGACTTTGAGAGCATTCAATATGTATCCCTAAATGCGTCTTTCTTTTAAAAAAATCTGATGTGTTGCACTCACATGACTTTCTCTACTCTTGTACCAACCATTCCTACAAACTCGTATTCCTATGTCTTCTTCGTGTTAGTTGAGATACACATTTACAGAAATGTAGGTGGAATGGGAATATGGGAATACAGCAGGCTTTCAGAGATTGTCGAATCTTTTAAAGCTTTAAGATTCCATTCTCTTTGCACGCTTAACATATAAAAAATTAAACAACGATGTTCAATTTGATGAAAGTTCTAAGTTTTCCGAAACACACACATAACAAGGAAATCTCCGAAATGGTTCACTTTACAAGAAAATTTATTTCGACATATATTGTACATTTTAGCAAGATCTACATTTTTTGTATAGTGTGATTTGGTCTATCTCTAACGATTTAGCAGTTGTGCAAAAGTCGTCCAGAGTAAATACGACTACATGGGCTATAGCAAGAAAATTCAAGATATACATTTCATTTGCCATCAAAATATCTCAAACATATTGCATTCTAATCAAAATCGTTAGAGCCATTTTCAAGAAAACCAAAAATTTCGAAAAAGTTTCCATGTAAAGGGTAGTTTAGGATGGGGCTATTTTCTTCAAAATCTTCGTGTCGCATCCTTGAAGGATATTAAACTTAAATACCAACTTTGGTTTTCAAACTACTTTTCGTTTTTGAGTTATGCTGTCCACACACACACACACACACACACACACACACACACACACACACACACACACACACACACACACACACACACACACACATGGACCTTTTCCTAAAAATGCTTTTTTTTTATTTCAGAGGGTCTCAAAACATATATTTCCGGTGAAATCTCAACCTAAAATTTTTGGATGCAATACAATACTTCCTCTGCTTTACTAAACGTAGTAAAGAAGGTAGAAATTACAGACTTTGGGCATAAAATACCCTTCTTGGTAATTCTAGGGTTAATCTTCTTCTTCGCTTAATGGTTTAGGCCAAGTGGCCTGTTCCAGCGTCATCCCATCTCTGCCAAGATCACATCGTCCGCTAAGTTTATAAAAATTATTTTTGGCATTTTCCTATCATCCCTTATACTTAGTTCCTTGCATTACACATATAATTATACGTCTATTTTTTCATTTATTGCTTGTACATCCAATCTAGAGTTCTTCTTTATGTTCTTTTAACAGTCCCACACCTCATTTGATGCCCGCCTCGGTAGCGTGATGGTTAGCGTGTCTGCCTCACGTTCAAGAGGTCGCGAGTTCGAATCTCGCTTAGGGTAAGTTATCCGGGTAAGGTTTTTTTCGAGGTTTTCCCTACCCTGAGAAGACGAATATCGGATAACTTAAAGCTCCATGGACCTCGGGCTCATTTGAGCATCATTTCACCAGGCGCGGCTCCTCAGGGTAGGCAGGGTAGGCATTGCCTACCCTATCGTAATACATCAACAAATAATGTTTAACTATGATTCTGCATTTTATCATTTGAACCGTCATTTTCCCCTAAATTGCAGTTCAAGAAAAGTTTTCTCGGTTATAATGACCAGCGCATGATCAAATCCTTTAATCTCAATTCCGATTCATCAAAACTGCGCTGCGTTTGAAATGCGCGGCAGAAATGATACGCATGGAACCTGGGTAGTGGAGAGCAGGCTAGCTTAACCTCTGCCTGCCCGGCCCCATTTCCTCAGTACGAGGCCCTTGAACAGGGATAAGGAAACATTCGCTCTGTATATGCACTCCGAGCATGCGTAGACGTGTCTGCCAGCAGTCCGAACACTTGCCTGCCCAAATCCGAATTTATGCGACATTTTCCGAACAGCCATACTCCACGAACGAAGATCTCAGAGATCTGCATCTGTCGTTATCTCTGTGTAATACCAGTATGACCGACTTAATTAGTGAACTATTTCAAATTTCGCTTTCGCGGCGCACTGACAACGAAAAGAGGAGTGTTTTAGCTATTTAACACAAAGCTGCAGTCAGACAATTTTTCAATTTCTTAATCTATTTTAGTCATGGGCGTCGCGAAACGGTGGCAAGGGGGGCCACGGCCCCCCCTTGGAAGTTGGTGAACTTAATGTGCAGTCAGTTACTGACTTTTAAACTATTATTTTAATTTTGATGTAAAGAACAATTTTTGTTTAGCACAAATTAATACGGTTATCTGCAACAAATACTATAAATTTTGACAGTAAAATAATGATTTAATATTATATGATTCCAAATTTCCAACATGTGCCCCCCCCCCACCCTGGAAAAAAGTCTGCCGACACTCGTGATTTTAGTTTTGGCAGTAATTCGTTCGTAAGTCACACTCATTCACTCTGCTCTTATTAAACAACCAAACAATATATTGTTTGCATTATCCGCAATGACTTCGCCCGCTATATTTCGGATAAACGGGGTTTATTAATTATTATTATTATTATTATTATTATTATTATTATTATTATTATTATTATTATTATTATTATTATTATTATTATTATTATTATTATTATTATTATTATTATTATTATTATTATTATTATTGTTGTTGTTGTTGTTGTTGTTGTTGTTGTTGTTGTTTGTTACTGTTACACTTTGCCTACCCTAAAATTTTGACTGCGAACCGCCACTGCATTTTACCCATTTCATTTCATTCATTCGTCCGATATGACACAATGTTGCAGGACGTTAGTTAAAAAAGAAGAAGAACCTCATTTGATACATCTCTAACTTACTTGAAATATCTTTATAAAAATTATAAGTAATATCACAGCCTAAATAACTTAAATGCTCTACGTTTTATCTTCTAATATAATTTTGCCCTTACACCATATTTATCCTGAAGCGCTATGATTAGAAATATAGACTTTAAATGTGCATTCTTTAGAATTTGTTATGATAAATTAACTACTGAGTATGCGTAGAAGAAAGTACCAACCCAAGCATACTAGTAATTCAAGAAAATAACGATATATTTTAATTCTTGGTCTAAACACATTCGTTACCAAATCGCCTCTATGCATCACCAGAAAGCTCAATATTTAATCAACAGAATTGTGACACCGTCAATCTACCTTACCCCACTGCTAGTAAATAGGTGGCCCGATGATATGAGAGCGGCAGGACAAAGCGTTTTAGACCGTTCGAAACACTTTTGACTGCCGACTTGTTTGCGAGAAGTTCCACAAATGTAGTCATTCTCGCTTATATAGGCTGTGTGACAGAGAGAGAAGTGCATTTTTCGAAGTTATGTGTTGAACGAGACAATGTTAGCGATTTTAACTGCGTACAGTCAGTGTTGAGAGAACGTGTATGTCGTGTTGTAGACAGTAAATAATCGCGTCAGGATTATTTGTTGTATGAAGTAGTTTTAATGTGTATATCGTCGAAGCCAGCTGCTTGTGAGACAGAGTACAAAACTCCAAGGTTGTGACGAATGGTAAATTATGTTAACGGTACAACCGAAGTGTTTTTGTGCTTCAGTATTAGAAGGGAAATAAAGTGACAGGAAAAGTAACTGGGCTTGTTATTTATCAGATGGTGTCAGGAGTGGGGTTTGTTACATTGTCATTTTGCCACAGTATAACGTTCGCTTTCACCTCTTATTGCATAATTTCTAATAGCATAGGCGTAACAATTTATGTATAAATATAATGATTTTAACTTTATCTCCCGAAAATCTCCAAACCAGAGGACCACCTCGATTTGCTGTGGGCCACTACCTGACTGCTTTGGCTCACCTCATACTCAATGATCGTTTTCATTTTTCTTGTTTTGTATAATGACACTCTTCAATCTTAATCATATTCATTCACTGACTTCCGTCTCTCCCAATGCTTTTCGCTCAGATGTTGGCAGCTCTTGCGTATCAACAGAACAGTACAAAGCGCGAGCTAATTAGGAAATGCAGATTTACATCAAAGCCCAAAAATCATTACGTGAAAACCAACATGAATGTTAAAACAAAGGAAAAATATAACCTTATAGTTACCCTTCATGATTTTTATCTATTTATTATTATCAGAGCTACTGCAAAGACACTATCTATTCCTGCCAATCATAGTGCAGTCACTGTTCTCGAATTTTCATTCATTTCATCAGGATAGCCAACCCAAATGACATCAGGGAATGACAAGGGATATTCAGTGTTTTATTGTAACGTTACATACTACTTCCTGCTGCTTCAGTTGTTTTAATTAAACCCATTCTGCTATCGCTAAAACTGTCACCCTTTACGAGTGCAAGTGTATTTGATCTTTGATTGTCACATACAGGGTGTTAGAAGTTTAAGTGCAAATTCTACTTTTATTGGTAATTGAGAACAGTACAATGAACAGTTTTATATCAATATTTACTTTATTTTCGAACTTATAGTTTTACTTATTAAAAGAAGTATGTGTTCAGATTGGTTAGTACTCTAAAATGCGCCTGACACCTCAGCCATAAAGCAGAGTGGTCCGCCCTGAGTTCAAATCCTTTCTGCAACGCCAAGGAGCTCACAATACCTACACCACTGGGTCACGCATTGAGGTGGGGAAAAACGGATACGTTGTTTATTTTGCGGCAGAGTTACGACCATAAAAACTATCTGGTAGTAAACTTTATGAGTGGTTTATGGGAAAAGTGTTAGACAAAGAGAATAAACAATTAATACACCAAAGAGGATACATACTTAAGTACATCATCCTTTTTCAAGACCTTAGTGAACATATGTTCATATCGAAAAACAATTTATCATACCCTTTTATAAAAATACCAGCTGTATGACTTCGAATTATTGGCCTCTTTGACAGGTGCCCTTTGTGTAAAAGTTTAACTCCGACTAGCAACATACAGAAAATTGTTAATGTTAGTTTATACGTGGCTGTATAAACATTTTTGTACCTTAAAACTGCAAAGATTCATGATTTATATTTAAAAGTTTGAATTACATAAAACTATTACAGTATTAAAACAATAACCATACCCTGTCTTCAAATATTCTAATAGCTAGTAATATGGTTATTAATGTGCCCTATTTTATTTTGTCAAATTTGGCAACCCAGAAATGTGGGAAGTTAACGATTTGTTTTAATATATAGCAGGTGTTTAAAAAAGTATCTGATACTGCAACAGGAGTTGGGAATAGTCAAAACTAGGATATGAGTGATTTTACTTGTGTCGAGTATTTATACCAGACAATGGACTTAAAGGTGTGTGTGTGCACTGTGTGCGCGTGTAAACTGCATAACTCAAACATGAGAAGTCGCCTAAAACCCAAATTTGATACCTAAGTTTAATATATAGATTTTGAAGAACATTTCTTCACCCTAAATTTCCCTTTACTCAGGAAATGTTTCGTAGATTTGGATTCTCTCAAAAAAATGGCTCTAACGATTTTAATTAAAATCTCACATGTATAAGATATTTTTATGGTAAATAAAATGCCTATTTTGAATTTTTTTTTGGCTATAGCCCATGTACTCCTGTTTACCCTAGGGACTTTTGCATAACTGGTAAACCATAAGAGAGGTTAGGTCCAAATGCATTTTTTTAGAGTGAACCATTTCGGAGATATTTCTTGATATTTGCGTGAGTTTTGCAATACTTCAACTTTTCTCAAATGGAAAGATGTTACTCTCTTTTTTATCTCTTGGCTTGTTCCTCTTGTAATTACAAAAAAAAAAAAAAAAAAAAAAAAAAAAAAAAAAAAAAAAAAAAACTATAATTTGTACAAATATTTATTTCGACTAACATGAAGATAGAGGAATAAGGGTTTGTAGGAATAGTTGCTGGAAGAAGAGTGGAGAAAGTAACACACCAGATTTCTTTGTCAAACAGCGTTGGATAAATACTTATAAAATCATTTGAATAGTAAGGTTTATTATAAATTGCATAAACAGAGGTAAAGAAGCCATTCGATGAATAAGTCATAAAGACAAAGGGAAATTAATTAGGACCTAACCGGATATACAAAGAAAGGGGAAGGAAGGGTCGGAATAACAAGGGTGAATAAGAAATTCTCTTTAAACAAACATGAGACTGGTGGTGGGGCTGGCGTGCAACAGAGGAAAGGAGGAACAAAAGATGAACCTAGGATGGAGCTTGTAAACAATGGTGTCATTAGCAAATAAAGCAAGAGTAATAGTGCCATTCTTGTCTTTTGTAGATGGACGTATCGTTCTTCATTTCCTTAACCAGCTTTCACTGTTACAACCCATCAGGTGATTTAAACCCTTTTATTCCAGACCTTGCACAACATTCGAGTGGTCCTTCACTTTCTCTGTGACGCTGTTAACTAAGGCAGAGAAAGTATTACACTCAACCCAACAATTTCACATCCAAATTTACTTTTAAGGTCTCTGTGCATGTGTATGTAAAATCGCGCATTGTTTTTACAAGCCTGGTTCAAGCGATTATTGGAACGAAGAGCAACCTATCAGTTCGTGCGACGTCAGGCGAGGGTTGTGTAGTACTATGTTCTCTAGATAAATGGCGCTGTGAGTTCGTAACTGGAAGCTTCCGTCAGGTGTAGCTCTCTGGATAACAATAACATGGCCAGCACAATTAAATCGGAGCAGACGGTGTTTGTGTCCGGTTCTGTTATAAAATTAACGAACTACCTAGTCAGATTGCAACCTAACATGCAGTCTTTGCTCACAAATATCCCAAACATTACGTCCTTCATTGATGAACTAATTAAAGAAAAACAAAAGAAAGTTTTGGAAAACGTGCACATAATTTTGTTCTGTGCGACTTTTCTAATTTGCAGAATGCTCTGTTCTGTTTACGTTATAACATCGCTGTCATATAAACTAGAATTGTTATATGCATATTTCCTCAAAGCTTACAGGCGAAATGTAATTGTTTATAATGTGTGACCAATTTATAATTAATTATTGTGTAGGTGAGGTGACGGCACTATCTGCCCTGTAACTCAAGAGCATAATTTTTAAAAAATATCTTATATCTTACGCTCACGTGACATCTTTTACTCTTGTACTAATGCCTTTGGTACCATCTACTTCATATTAACAGAGTTAAACATATCCAGAAATTCTCTTATTGCTAAAAATAAAACAAAACCAAAAGACCACTATTTAACGAGAGCTATATTTCTCTATAGTGATATTTTGTCCATCTCTTAGGTTTACCAGTTGTGCAGAAGTTATCTGGAATTAAGAAGACTTCAGAGACCAAAATTCAGGTACATTTAATTTGTCATGAATAGGTGGTAATTTAATCAAATCATTGTTTTTTAAGGAATCATAATGTTCAAAACAGTTGCCACATAAAGGCTAGTTGTTTTTTTCGTTGCACAATTTTGGAAGATCCTGATCTAGTGGATTGCCAAGCTCTCGGTGTCCCTTATTAGGAGATTATCTCTTATTGGGATACCTTACCATTTTTTTTTTTTTTTTTTTTTGGTTCCATATCATTCATACTTCCAGACTCAGGGAAGGATGAGGCATAATCCTGGCTGGAGAAAAATTCCTACCCCCCTGCCGGGAATCGAACCCGGGACCCCTAGCACAGCAGGCAGGTGCTCTACCAACTGCGCCACAGGGCCAGCCAATACTTTACTTTTGTATGCGAGTCAACTGAATTAAATGTGGTGACGATATACACCCATGGCAGCTTAGTTGGTTAGACCAGAAGACCCATGGTTCAAATTCCGGCTCTGGTGTTTTTTCAAGTTGATTGTACCTCGCTCTTATAAATATCATTCTGGTACACTCTATGCGTTGAGTTTTCCTACGCATATAAAATATTTACCCGGCAACAAAAGTGGACTTTTCCCTTTTTGCAATTTAATACCGCATTGTTCCTAATTTGAAAGAAGTTTGACGAAGAAGATTTATCAGCACGTCAGAAGTGACTCATGCATCCTTCCTTTTAACCGATGAAAGGACTGTGGCCCCGAGGGTACTTAAAAAAAAAAGAGTACCATTGTCCAGACGCAGGCTTGTTCCCGTTATTAGATTTCCGTGCAAAACTCGCCCCTTTCCTGTGAACCGGTTTTCCACTTGTTATAAGTTTTCAGGGCCATGGATATCCTTCACGTCGAGTTTCTGTTGTGCATCCGTTCCAGGGCGGATGTTGACGCGCGCGGCGTATGTCCTCGGGTCACCAATACCACGTTGCTTAGAATGAAATCGATGTGCTCTCTCTTGTAATTCCTGCGACAAGTTCAGTGGCGTCCTCGGCAATCCTGGGTCAGAATTACGCTCGTGTTGCACAGAATCATCTCATACACCATACAGGTTTGTCATTCCTGACCTTCATAACCACACTGTGGTAGCTGTGGGACACCCGCAACAATAGGCTCTCAGCTGCATATTACTGTATTTACATTTACGTCAAAATATTTATAGACAAGCGATGACCTTGTATCTTATATCCTAATGACGTCACCTTTCGCACTTACTTCGTTTTGTGGATTCACCCTTCACTCACTCAGGTAACCAAGCATTAGAGAGGTTTGTTTTGAATCCCATGAATGCATCATAATTCGGCCTCCCATCTTTCGCAAAACATTTGGAATCACTGTAGACTCTAGCTGCCTAATACTGCAACTTTATTAACCTTTTTCACTGTGACTTCACTTAATTATTGCGACTTTGCCACTCTCAATTTTACGTGAGGCAATTTTACGTGTTAAGCAACTTTCTCTTGCTCCCACTTCATTCCCTGTAGAATACACTGAACTTCACTAATCGCAATACGAGTAGCTCGTTGAACGCCACAGTCCGGAGAACACCAACAATGCATCAACAATGCCAAGTTACGCCCACCTGTATACCATTCTTGAGGAATTCTAAAATATTTGCGGGAGATGGGGGAACAGATTGTCCAAAATTATCTGGAGGCATCATTCTGTTGGACTCCCTGCATTTACGTCGGACAGAATGCCTCTCTCCCTCTAATCAATCGCTTGCAGTAACTGAAGTTCACGGACCCCGATTCTGGTGGGAGCTGAATCCGCAACAATATCTTAGAACATTGTTCCTATTATTTTATACTTTGCTATCATTCCCGTTCAAATTAATTTAATATGTGGGTTCTTTAAAAACTACGGATTGTGTCTGTATTACGTTGTGATTTAGGATATTTGATGCGTTAATTTAAGGTAATTTGAACGCCTATGAAACTCGATGAATATGTACAACGTTCTGTTTCTTATAGTTTACTATGTATATTCCCCCTATTTTAGTTTCACGCTTTCGCTTTACTAATTTAATTAATATTTAAAGTTCTGTGCTGCCTTTAAATACTCTACACCAGAACCACTTTAAAACGTAATTAAATTTTGGACATTATTTTTCTCAGAACACCTTAACGTTTTTCTTCACGGTTGCTCCGAGTGTCAGAGTTCGAGTGAAACTTTCTAACGAGGGGGTAAAACTTAAGTTTGTGTTATATTTATAGCAATAATGTTAGTAATACTAGTAGTGGTAGCATTGGTCTGTTATATACATACAAAAAAATGTGGTGGTGATGGTGGTGGTGGTGGCAGTGGCGGTGGCGGTGGCGGTGGCGGTGGCGGTGGCGGTGGTGGTGGCGGCGGTGCATCATCATTATCTCCATTGACGTGAAGCAAATAGAATGAAACAGTGATTTTAAAAATATGTTATTGAAGAAATGTTCTACGAATTCATGTGCATATAAAACATTACATTTGTGTTATCAGTGGGGTACTAACAAAACAAGCTTCATTAAGAATAATGTTATAAAAAGTGTTGGCTATTGCTTGTAGCGTTCTGTACCCAGTCTTAATTCGTTACTTTGCATTCAGGTTTCATTCTGCACTGTAGGTACATAAAGAACAGGTGTATGTATTCAAGACATACGCTGCAGAAACCGACATAAAATTTCCATCACGTACATGAATAAATGTATAAATATCACGGGCACATGTGATGAGAGGGTGTTCAGAATTTTACAGTGGCAGGAGTACAAAGAATAGCAGCAAGAAGAGGATAATGACATGGAGCGCAAACAATGGCAGCACGCCTGATAATGGACTGAAACAATATGCTATTCACAAAGGGCGGCCATTTTTTTACACCTGTCGTGCGTAATTATTCAACAGTTAAATTTGAATGCCGATGTATGCTGCCGTGTTTTTAATGATCATAAAAATACTGTCGATTTGCCACTGCAGTGCCACTAGAGGATTCAATTTTATCTTAGTATTAGAAAGCTAGCGAAGTAATGAAGTTCTGCATGTCACATCCAAATGGAGTTACTCTGGGGCTTTAATAGATGAAAGCATCGTTTTTTGTTTTTAAACTGAGCTAATCTAAACAAAAGATTTGCTGCGTTACTTTTATATAACCTCCTCAACTCAGTGTCGTTTATTTTATCTTAGTGCTGCTGGTTACCAAGAAGAAGACTCGAGTTCAGTGGGGGTTTTCTGCCACTGCAGAACCTGGTTCAGGGTGCACTCAGTCTCCTTAGGTCCCCCAGCGGCCAATTAAGGATTTATTTGATTGAGAAGTAGCGGCCCCTGCTTGCAAAGGCCACATATGCTAGCCGGAAGGGACCGGGACACTCGTCATGTATGCCTTCCTGTGCAGACAACACGGAAAGCAATCAATAGTACCTTCTTGCGGACACCTCATCCCTTACCGTTTGTAGGGTGCGCTATTACGTCATGCTTTCATTTTCTTGGCCAACACTATCACCTTGCAAGTGCGTATCGCCCATCGAAGCCATAGGGCATGACTATGCAGGATACTAGTTTGGTTTTACTTGGACCCCAGGCCACAAGGGTATTCCCACTCTCCGTAGCGCGCATGCGCTTATTGATCGCTCGCAATACGCTCTTGAGCGCCAGTCCCTTGGCTTGGGTTTAACTGCCCTCAATTTCAGGCAACGACCCAGCAGCTGTCAATACAGTGCTGAAGTTTGATGCCAATATAAGATTTGGCATGCACGTTTAGCTTTTATTTCCAAGGTTTTCAGAGTTTTGTTTTACTTTTTTTAACGTCTTAACAACTTAAAAGGTAGACATTAAACATTTCACACTCACTCACCTCCTACGCTGGTTTTGTCAACTCATTGGCTAATTACGAATAGGTATATCCACTTCCCTCAACTGGAAGGGATAGAACGTGTCACCTTACAAATGGTGGAGGCCGATATCAGTAGGCGCCCCTATAAATGTCCTATAAATACCCTAAGTTGGTATTTTAGTTTAATGTCCAAGGTTGCCACACGAAGATTTTGAAGAAAATTACTCCACTTTAAACTACCCTTTACATGGAAAATTTTTCGAAAATTTTAATTTTCTTGAAAATGACTAACAATTTTGATTGAAATAGTATTTATTTTAGTTACTTTTATGACAAATGAAATGCGTATCTTGAGTTTTCTGCCTATAGCCCATGAAGTGCTATTTACTCTGAATCACTTTTGCATAACTGGTAAACCTTAAGAGATAGACCAAATCTTACTGTGCAAAAATGTATATCTTGCTAAAACACACAATTTATGCCCGAATGAATTTTTTTGTAGAGTGAACCATTTTGGAGATATTCCTCGTTATTTCTGTAAGTTTTGGAGAACTCAAAAGTTCTGTCAAGCGGAATGTCACTATTAATTATTTTTACACATTAACCGTGCAAAGAGAACGAAATTTGAAAGCTTTAAACGACTTGACTATCGCTCAAAGCCTACTTTATTCCCATACTCAAGTTGCACTTGCAGAAAAACGAGTAATAAGATAATTTCTGAAAATGTTTGTCTCAACTAACACTAAGAAGATACAGGTATAACAGTTTGTAAGCAGTGGCGGCTCGCAGTCAAAATTTTAGGGTAGGCAAAGTGTAACAGTAACAAACAACAACAACAACAACAACAACAATAATAATAATAATAATAATAATAATAATAATAATAATAATAATAATAATAATAATAATAATAATAATAATAATAATAATAATAATAATAATAATAATAATAATAATAAACCCCGTTTATCCGAAATATAGCGGGCGAAGTCATTGCGGATAATGCAAACAATATATTGTTTGGTTGTTTAATAAGAGCAGAGTGAATGAGTGTGACTTACGAATGAATTACTGCCAAAACTAAAATCACGAGTGTCGGCAGACATTTTTCCAGGGTGGGGGGGGGGGCACATGTTGGAAATTTACAATCATATAATATTAAATCATTATTTTACTGTCAAAATTTATAGTATTTGATGCAGATAACCGTATTAATTTGTGCTAAACAAAAATTGTTCTTTACATCAAAATTAAAATAATAGTTTAAAAGTCAGTAACTGACTGCACATTAAGTTCACCAACTTCCAAGGGGGGGCCGTGGTCCCCCTTGCCACCGTTTCGCGACACCCATGACTAAAATAGATTAAGAAATTGAAAAATTGTCTGACTGCAGGTTTGTGTTAAATAGCTAAAACACTCCTCTTTTCGTTGTCAGTGCGCCGCGAAAGCGAAATTTGTAATAGTTCACTAATTGAGTCGGTCATACTGGTATTACACAGAGATAACGACAGATGCAGATCTCTGAGATCTTTGTTCGTGGAGTATGGCTGTTCGAAAAATGTCGCATAAATTCGGGTTTGGGCTGGCAAGTGTTCGGACTGCTGGCAGACGCGTCTACGCATGCTCGGAGTGCATATACAGACCGAATGTTTCCTTATCCTTGTTCAAGGGCCTCGTACTGAGGAAATGGGGCCGGGCAGGCAGAGGTTAAGCTAGCCTGCTCTCCACTACCCAGGTTCCGTGCGTATCATTTCTGCCACGCGTTTCAAACGCGCAGCCCAGTTTTGATGAATCGGAATTGAGATTAAAGGATTTGACCATGCGCTGGTCATTATAACCGAGAAAACTTTTCTTGAACTGCAATTAGGGGAAAATGACGGTTCAAATGATAAAATGCAGAATCATAGTTAAACATTATTTGTTGATGTATTACGATAGGGTAGGCAATGCCTACCCTGCCTACCCTGAGGAGCCGCGCCTGTTTGTAAGAAGGGTTAGTACAAGAGTGTAGAAAGTTATGTGAATGCAATACATTAGATTTTTTATTTTTGTATTGTGCTATTCACACTCACATACATTTTTGGGTTAAAATGCTTCTTTTTTGTTTCAGGAACCTCAAAGCGTCATATTACCAGTAATGCCACCATATTGTATCTTCAGTGAAGTGCAAAACTTCCTATGTGTGCAACTGGTAAGTATGCAACCCAAGTTAACCAGAAAGCTTATCCATAGATTTAAAATAAAATTATGTTAAAGTTATCGATTATACTCGTATTTCAGGTATATAATAAAATACGATGTCCTTCGATTCTCTTTGTTGGACTGGTTGCATGTTACACTTTTTCATGTAGCAGTTAGCTGTCGGGCGTGTTCAGAAAATTTCCTCGTAATTTCCTGTCTCGTCGGCGGCAAGTTGCCGTGGGAGGGAGTTTATCAAGATGGTAGTGCCCTTTTATATGGATATGTGCACCGAAAAGTACTTGCGTGGTCTGGCAATGAAACTGCCGCCATATATTCTTGTGTTAACGTCTGTCTTCATCACTCGATGCCTCGCGGCCACAGAAGGGTGACTAAGAAGCATTTCCTTATTGATTACTCTCGTAGGATTCCTAGCTTCATATATGAAGCTATTAACATAAAGCCTGCCACATATTATATCGCTAGCAGTAAAGGGAAGTGGTCATATTGTGCACTAAAGTTAGCAATAATATGACGGGAAGGGCCCTCTTTATTGCTAACATTCATCATGAACGGAAACGTCTATATAGGGTCTTCCATAAGTAGGGAGTAATACAAACCAAACCACATATTATATGCGCAAGCAGGTAACCAAGAAATTGTTGATTTTGCTGGCTGTAATTAACAACATAATATACTAAAAATCGACGTGCTGCACTCACATAAGTTTCCCCACCCTTGTACTAAACATTCTTACAAACTCTTATTCCTATATCTTCTTCGTGTTAGTTGAGATAAACATTTGTAGAAATTATCTTAATGCTAATTTTCTTGTAGGTACAAATGGAATATTGGAATATAGTAGGCTTTGAGCGATAGTCAATTGGTTTAAAGCTTTCAAATTACGCCTAACATACAAAAAATGAATAGCGATGTTCCATTTGATGAAAGTTTAAGTACCTATTCCACAACTCACACAAATAACAAGGAATGTCTCCGAAATTGTCCACTCTACAGAAAAATATATTTGAAAATAAATTGTGTCTTTTAGCAAGATCTACATTTTTTGTATGGTATGATTTTTGTCTATCTCTTACGGTTTACCAGTTATGCAATAGTCATCTACAGTAAATAGGAGTACATGGGCTATAGCCAGAAAATTAAAAAAAATATCTTAATCAGATGGTGTTTTAATCGAAATCGTTAGCCATTTTTGAGAAAATCAAAATATTTGAACAACTTTCCAGGTAAAGGTTTGAGTTAAGCTGCCCACAAACTGACAGGCACACAGACCGATCTTTTTCAAAAATTTATTTTAGTTTTAATTCATGGCATCAAACCATATGTTTCCGGTGAAATCCCAGAATATAATTTTTGGGTGGAATACAATACCGCCTCTACTTACTATAGAATTATTGTATAATCCAAATGAAAAAAATAATGAAAGTAAAAACAATTGGTATCAATACATGTTAAGGAACAAAGCGACACGAATACACAAAAATTGTATTAAATTATAAATCTACGGGATACTGCCAGGAGGAAGACCAAGGAAAATATGGAATGATATGTGAATTCCAGGGAAGAGTAGCTGCATCCAGGGTTTAAGTCCTGGATTGCAGTTCAACGTCGTTCGCTCCCAAACTTCTTAGATCATGGTTGTGACACCGTTATAGCAGATAATTATCTTAAAAAATATCAAGATATTAAAAGTTTCAACATAACAGTCCAACGCTCAAACAGACGCGCAGTCAATTTAAATGTTTTAAAGGTTAAGTGATAAATAAACAACTATGCTGCAACTCGTTTACTGAGAGCGAATTCCGGGTTTCCAGGCGATTTTAGAAACTTTTTATTAAGATATACACAGCAATGCAATTCAGTAAACGCCTTTGAAAAAAACGAACCTATCATATGAGTACATTAACAAGGTCAGCTAAAAAGAAAATAGTCGATTCTTGTACTTAGAGCCGGGTTGGCTGCAAGGAAATCACAGACACGCCTTATCCACCATGCACCCTTACAGTTAAAAAGCACAATTATTAAATAATGACTTGTCTAAATTTTGGTGTAAACTACGAATCCTTTAACTCAAATAACATAATACCTTTTGCCATTTAAGTAACGGCCAGTGAAAGTTTAAAACTGCCTTAAAGTGCTAAATTACGCTCGAAAATTCGCGACCTAATGGATCTTCACTCCGAATGACGTAATTGCGACGTATTTTGCAATTCTTATGCTTTTCTCAAATGGAAAGTCATACCTTTTCCCCCTTCTCATACGAAATTTTAATGTCATCACATAGCGACCACCTCTCAACATTTTTTACTGTCGCCTAAGCGTGTTATATTCACCTATTCCCATTGTACTATATGTGAGCATTTCTGAAAACGTTCATCTTGATTAAGGTGACGTAAAAAAAACGAGTGAGCCTAGGCTGTTGAATATGAAGACAGTCATATGAATGAAGCGCAATAGTTTATTCGTTTTTTTTTTTTTTTTTTTTTTTTCTGAATACTAGTTAATTTATTTAGCTGCACGAATCAGTTAATTTGTCTTCAGCAAAAGGTTTGGTTACTCGGGTTGACTGCTTTTTGTGGAGATATTCGAAATGTAGGGGCTTTGTTATAAGGCCGATTAATATTGTAGAGTTAAAAATAAATTCAGCAAATAGTTCAGAGATATATCACATCAGTGACTGAAAAATGCTCAACAATTCAGCTTTGAGTTAGCCATTGCCAGGTAATATATGACAAACATTTTAATACCATATTAAATTAGTAAAATTTAATTGGTTACAGTACATAATTGTGTAAGTTTAAAGAAAATTTCTAAGCAAACCAGCAATTAAACTGGCTTTATAGCAACCAAACGTTTTGTAAGAAATAAATGAAAATAATGCAGCGTTTCAGAATAAATTAACAAAACATATTGGTATTTAAAGCGGCTATCTATCACATCACACTTGTACAATAATAGATGACTTTTATTTTTTCGTTTTTCAAATTTTTTTTTGTGAAATATTTGTATCTTTAATTTTAGGTCCCTTTAACTGCATGGTCGTATCGCGACGGATCTATTAAGAGATATCACAGAACGGCGTATGGCAGACAGTTAGCCTTCAAGGTCTCATTCCTTGCCTATCTATATCATACTGCTTTGTCGCGAATTCACAAAGTAGCAGCACAGGACAGCTGCACCTCTGTTACGGGCAGATGGCATTAGGGTGACATGCAGTATATCTGGTACATTATCCGTGGATAGATGGCACCTCATTCACTATTAACATGTATTTCTCGTTTATACTTTCAAAACATTAAATATGACCAGCCCGAACCTTTTTATAATATCTATTAGTCAACTTTACTTAGTGCCTTATTCTTTACTTATGAAAAAGGCACAAAAACGTGTATATATGCTTCTTACGATGGTTATATTACTTAGAAAATAAGTCACAACGACAGTGCTTAAAATGCCAAATGATTATGATACTAGCTCAAGAAGGTATCAAAGTCATGCACATAATGAAGATAAATATAAAACTTTTTCAAATACCGTGCTCTTTCCACAGTTAACATACAAAAAATGAATAGCTATGTTCCATTTCACTGAAGTATAAGATCTCCAGACATAAATTGTGTGTTTTAGTGAGATCTACATTTTGTGTATAGTAAGATTTGGTCTATCTCTTACGATTTACCAGTTATGCAAAAGTCATCCAGAGTAAATAGGACTTCATGGTCAATAGCCAGAAAATTCAAGATATACATTTTCTTTTTTTTTTTAATTTATTTAGAGTCGCTTTAACAATTAAGTCATATCGCGACTATTCTATGTAATGCAGCGGTATACAATAAATTTGATACAATTATTTAACCAAAAACATGAGAATACAATCAAATCAGTACAACAAGTAGCTTTCATATTATATTTTCGCATGCAAGCCCGTACCTTTGAGAAATGATAACACCCTTCTGCAGTTGGATGGCGTGTTCAGAGTGGTGGATAAGTCTCCAGTGATGTGATGAAGCTGTCGTTGTGTAGCGTATTGCTTACATTCTGTGAGGAGATGTTTTACTGTGAGGCGGGTGTTGCAGACTTCACATTGTGGTGGCTGGCCTTTGCTGAGGAGGTATGAGTGGGTTAACCTTGTATGACCAATGCGGAGACGTGAGATAATTACCTGCTCTTTCCTGCTAAGAGAATAGACAGGGGAAGAATTGGTGTCTCCTTTCCTTACCATGTGTAGTTTTTCTGGAGGCGATTGATTCCAGGCCTGTTTCCATCTTGTTTTTATTAGTCTGGAGAAGTACTTTGTAATATCACGATAAGGCACTGCTTGCTGTTCATGTGTGTCTGTTAACCGACTTGCTTCTTTAGCGGCTTTGTCCGCTTCTTCATTGCCCTTAATGCCGCAGAGTGAAGGGACCCAAATGAAAGTAACTATTTTCTTTTTATTTAGAGCAATGGAATAAAGACTGTGGATATCTTGAAGCAGTTGGAGGTCAGTTGAACGATCTCTGAGACTTTGGAGAGAGTTTAATGAATCAGAAATTATAAGAAATTTACTCTCACTAGATTGGATGATGTATGTTAAAGCTTGCTTAAGTGCAGAAAGTTCGCAGGAGAATATGGAATAATATTTAGGGAGTTTCAGCTGAAGTTTCTTATCTGGGGTAATTATGGCACATCCATTGTCGCTGTCCGTTTTGGAACCATCAGTGTAGATAAATGTATGGTTAGGGTAGGCATTTGTTATTTCTTGAAACAGCTGTTTATAGCAAGATGCATCTGTATGAGATTTATGGTAAGCTGTAATATTCAAATTTAGTTGAGCAGTTGGTATTCTCCAAGGTGGTAGACAATGAAACTTTCTGGGCATTATGGCAGGAACTTCTATGTTATGTTCTTCAATGCATTTGCTTATTTTAGATTTAAATGACATTTCTTTTTGTGAATTAGCCTGTAAACGTTGGTTGGACGTTTCTGGGAGGACGTACTGGTATATCATTGATTCGGGTCTTGCTAAAGTTTTAAGGGCGAATTTTAGGCTCAGATCTGTTCTGCGGACGTTCAATGGTGGTTCGTCGATTTCCATTGTTAAGGCAGAAACAGGGCTGGTTCTGTAAGCTCCCAAGCATATTCTTAGAGCTGCTGTTTGAATTGTATCTAGTTTCTTTAAAACTGAAGATTTAGCTGTATTGTAGATCTGGGCTCCATAGTCGAGCTTACTTCTAATAAGATATACATTTGATTTATCATAAAAATATCTCAAACATATGGAGGTTTGATCAAAATTGTTAGAGCCATTTTCAGGCAAATCAAAATTTTCAAAAAATGTTCCATGTAAAGGGTAGTTTAGGGTGGGGCAATTTTCCTCAAAATCTTCGTGTCACATCCTTGAAAGACATTAAACTTAAATACCAACTTTAGTTTTTAACCGAGTTTTCGTTTTTGAGTTATGCTGTCCACAGACACAGACACAGACACACGCACACACACACACACACACACACACACACACACACACACACACACACACACTGACACAAACGGACCTTTTTATAAACATGCAAGTATTCCCGCATTCCTCTTGCACCTGCAAGGAAATAAGCAATAGGATAATTTCTGTAAATGTTTATCTGTATTAACATGAAGACATAGGAATAAGAATTTGTAGGAATGGTTAGTACAAGAGTAGAGAAAGTCATGTGAGTGCAACACATTAGATTTCTTAAATCTCGTTTATTATTTTGTATAGTATAACACTTGACTGATAGGAATCTGTTTACGTATGCTTCTACAGCGAGGAAGAAAAGTGATTGAGAGCAGAATATTTCAAAGTCCCAGTCGTCTTACAGCGCGGTTTACCCAAGTCGATGTTTCAAGACGCAGCTGAGTCTGTCGAACACACAAGTTGAATCACCACGCACATTCGTACACATACTCGCAAGTTGCTTTAGACTTTTTTAGATTTAGTAGGTTCTATTGGCGGTATCGCGCTGTAAAATCAAATCACTCTGAAAAAACGATACGGTTTTCAAATAGTATTCTAGAACTTGTGATTGTTTTCTCGTGATTATACAGAAAACCACTGCAGATACGTGAACTAGTTTTCAAGACACCTGGTGAGTAACTTATCAGCCATCAAAGATGGAGTCACCCTTACAGTAAGTCAAAACTCAGTGAATTAGTCCAGATAACCCTTTCTGCAAGGAGAGTAAGCTCATTTCTCAGCATCAGGAGATAAAGTGTTACAGGAAGAGATTGCTGAAGTTATAAATCTGCTGCAGATGTGGGTAATGCTCTATAAGAAGTGTAGCGTAAAACTTTGGAAGTTTGTTCAGAGCAGGTACAACTGAGAAAATAATTGTCTCCCTCCCTGAAACTTTAACGAGGCTACTGCTTAGAGAGACAGAGTTCGGGTGTAATGGAGGTTTATGTTGTGTTTCAGCTTGTTTGTGTCGAGAAAGTGAACCTGTGAAGATACCCTTTGCAATGTAATGCTACAGCTCTCAAAAGATGCACCAATGAGCATCAAATGCACAACCGTTACCGTTTACAGGCTTTGACAAATTTAAAGGATTACTTTTACTTTGTCTAGCACATATCTAATATAACGAAATTTTATTACTCTCGGCCTAGCATCAGTCTGAGAGCTCTAAGATGCTATTACTGTTGCCACAGGGAATATTATGTATCTATTTTATAGTTGAAGCAATCAATATTGTTTTAATGAATGCTTTGAACAATTTATTAACAATTAAAAATCATTATCCCAGTCATGAAACACTTTTACAATTTTCTCGCTAAATATGGCGGACTTTTTAGCTAAGAAACAAAATGGTTCGAACAACTCGTTGAACAAGCAGCCCTGTGATACTCATGGGGAGCGCCACGACACGCCACGAAACCTGGAAGTGTTGTGGTCGACGAAAATCGACCTCAGGTCCTCCCTAATTTGTGCATTGCCTATACCGTGAAGAGTTCTTGCTGGGTACATAGCTAGTAGAAATGGGAAATATTCAATTTCACCCAAAATTATGGGAAGAATTCCAAACAACAGTACTTTAAACTGCTCTCAAGGAAGTTCTTCAGATTAGAAGTACCAGGCACTGTTGGACTCAGAAACTCAAAGAAGAGAAGATTAAAAAAGAAAACTACCTCAACACTTACTCTCACCGATAGTCATATCTTATAAGAATTAACTTCATTCATTAAAACCCTTCTTCAGTCATTGACCTTGGCATCATTGTACAGGCAAATCTAATTGTTAATATCCCATAGTTGTAATTATTACCAGTTTGTTAACGTTACGTTCTTATTATCTGTTGCACTGTTACAGACAATATCCTCAGTTTGTTATTTGATATTGTTAACCAAATTTACCGTAAGTCTCCTGATCGGCCAAATAAATACATTTATTTAAAAATATCAATGTTGATGTCCACCTGAAATACAAGTTTTGTATTATCGAACGAAAGCATTTTTAGAAAAAGGTGTGTGCATGTGTGCGTGTGTGTGCGCGCGCTTCCATTGTCTGCCGTCTAAAACAACATAACTTTAAAATTTCCAAGTATATATTTAAAATACGATACAAACATATAAAGAAATTCTGCTGTTACCAACGACACTTTTCATGGGACTTTTTTGGAAATGGTTGTTCGCTAAACAATAGCTGTAACGGTTTTGATTAAATTGCCTTCATAGTCATAGATTTACTTTGAGGACACATAGGTTTCTCTAGCGATATCCGCTGGGGATTCTACTTCATAAACTTTCCTACAAAAACGATCCAAATTAAACACATAATATAGTCTCCATGCTTACAGAAAACAGTTTTAAAATATCATGTTATATTTCCTCAGCCCGTATGGGACGGAGCAAATAAAAATTGAAGGTTCTTCTCTCCTGTGCGCTACATTCCTCTATTTCCCCCTTATAGTTGATACACATGTTCAATATCTCCCCCAACTGTTGAAGCTTTCGGTGGCTGCAGCGGGAACCATTTCCGTTGCATACTAAAATGCATTTCAAGCTTGTGATTTCCTATTTCCACCAATATTTTCACTCGTGTATACATTTAGATTTCATCATATACAGAAACAACACATTCTGTGTTCAAGGGTATTATTATTGTTATTATTGTTGTTATTGTTGTTACTGCGGTTATTGTTATTATTGTTGTTGTGAAGCAACCGCGCACAATGAACTATTCACAATGATTCATAAAACAAATCTTCGTTTTAAAGTCTGTCTTACTTCGCTCGCTGTAATATGTATAAACATTTTACTATCTATGGTATCAACAAAGGAAGTATTGTATTCCAGCAAAAACATTGAGGTCAAGATTCTATAGGAGGTTGTTTTGAGACCCCTAAATCCAAAAGAGCAGTTTTAGAAAAAATGTCCGTGTGTGTGTGGGTGGGGATGCAGGGGTGTGTGTATGTGTGGACAGCATAGCTCAAAAACGAATAGTATTTTAAAAACCAAAGTTGATATTTAAGTTTAATGTCTTTCAAGGATACGATAAGAAGATTTTGAAGAAAATATCTCCACCTTAACCTACCCTTTATGTGGAAAATTTTTCGAAATTTTTGATTTGCTTGAAAATGGCTGTAACGATTTTGATTAAAATGTTATATGCTTAAGATATTTGTAGGACAAATGAAATGTATATATTGAATTTTCTGGCTGTAGCTTACGCAGTCCTATTTACTCTGTATGACTTGAATAGCTCGTAAATCGTAAGAAATAGACAAAATCTTATTAATCAAAAATGTAGATCTTGCTAAAACACACAATTTATGTAGAAATACATTTTTTGTAGAGTGAACCATTTCGGAGATATTCCACGTTATTTGTGCCAGTTTTGGAAAACTTAAAACTTTCGTGAAATGAAACATCGTTGTTCAATTGTTTATATGTTAAGGTGTAAATGCTTTAAAAGATTTGACTATTGCTCAAAGCCTACTGTATTCTAATATACCCCTTGCAGATATCGTAATATGCTACGCGACGATCACTTGGTGTATCTTCGAAGGCTGTGCACTCCGACTTTGTCGCCAAATATTGATGGACTTGTTGTTGTTGTTGTGTTTAACGCCCGCTTTTACTACTACGGCACCGCAGGCGGTGACACGGATGATACATGAAGATGGAGCACCGGTGGAATGAGATGGCGGGGGAAACCGGAGTACCCGGAGAAAACCCGCCCTGACGCCGCTTCGTCCACCACGAATACCACATGCGGGTCCCTGGGATCGAACCCGGGCCGCCTAGGTGGTAGGCGAGCGCGCTAACCGCTCGGCCACGGCGCCGCCTTGATGGACTTCTTAAACCAAATAAGTCACTAATGTACTATGTTTAGGGCTTAAGAATTGAAAGGGGACGAGTCCGCCACTACAACACACTGCACGGCTGGGGGTTAATATCGCCTCCATCCTGTAGAATCAAACTATTTTATTTTAAACCCTTCAGCTCAATAAAACAATATAAAAACCGTGATTAATATTAGCAGGCAATACATTCTAGTATATAAAGGTGTGGTTTTTGTTGATAAACTTCCGCTCTGGTCTGAGTACGTGGGAACCCAGAACGTCATTGCCCCTTTGGGCATGTGGAAACCTGTATCGGCGATGTTTGCTCTAATCATGTAAACATGAGACTACCTGTTATGTTTGTGGAACATCAATTGGTTACCCAGCTGTCCGACCATCTGCAAATTCCTTTGATGTTCAAACGAGTCCAATTTTTCCACTCTACAAACAGATAAACGATAATTCGAATTTTAAAAAATTACTACCAATGTCTGTGTAGTGCTTCGGGGAGACAGGAAAGCTTTCTGCGCTGTTAAAACAGCTCGCAAGTGTTTCAGTGTTCTTTGACGTCACGAGGAGGAATCGAACATCATTCCTGTGGATTAAAAACTCGTAACCAAAATACTTCCAACTAATGGGGAACTGTCATATGTTAATGCTGTATATACCAATATAGTAAATTAAAAATGTGTAAGAAACTAGTTGAAGTTGTTATGGCAGGAAATTATAAGTACAATAATTAAGAATGGGTTACAAGAATTTCTGCAACGTATGAGTACAATAACGTAAGCCCAATAAATTTTCGATGCCTAGAGAGTATATTTATAATTAGACAGTATGGAGAAGGGTAAATGTTTACAAAATCGGCCTCTTGAGAAAATGAGTGAAATGTTCTGCACTGGATGCAATTTTTATTGCCGATTAAGATTTTTAAAATTCTATTTGGCGCTCAAGCTTAGTTTTCGATTTATGGGCAAGTTTCGTACGTGCGATGTAGCGGTTTTATTTCGCTTATGCGGCGGATATTTAGCAAATAAATGTGCATAAACGAGTATAATATATGCTAGAATGATTGATTAATGCACTTACGTTGAAATTGTTGCATAAACACTGCCCAAGATGTAAATATTTCGATTACACGGACCCAGTCACCCCACTCATATACACACACTAAACCTAACCTAACCTAACATGGGCAAAATTTCGATAACACAGGAGCCTTTTACCACACTCATATACAAACACTAAACCTAACGTAACCTAACACGGGCAGAAGTTCGATAACACAGGACCCTGTTACCACACTCATATACACACACTAACCTAACCTAACTTAATCAAACCAACCTAACCTAACCTAACATGGGCAACATTTCGATAACACAGGACCCTGTTACCACACTCATATACACACACTAAACCTAACTTAACCTAACACGGGCAAAAGTTCGATAACACGGGACCCTGTTACCACACTCATATACATACACTAAACCTAACCTAACACAGGCAAAACGAAGCTTGATCGCCAAATAAAACTTTCAAAATCGTAATCAGCAATAACAATTTCAACCTATATAAATTAATCAATCATTCTAGCATGTATTATACTCCTTTATAAACCTTTATTTGATAAATATCCGCCACAGACAAATAGTAGCAAAGCGGAAAGTAGTACATATGACATTTATACCCACATTTCGAAAAAGCACAAGATGTTGTGTTAATACACTATAGTGGAAATTATAACATTTAATATTCCGAAACCTCGTACATGGTAATTATTATTTATTTATGGCAACAAGCTTACTGGTGGTGTTTTTCAACACACAATCCATGTGGGGGCAATGTTTAAGAGGTAGAATCGCAACTGACAAACCCAGTGCCACAGCCGGGATCTGAACCACAGATCCTCCGCTTAACAGGTGGGTGTTCGAGCCATTAAGCTAGTGTTCTGACAGGTTTTCACAGTTGTTTTCTCATATATATAAACTGTAATTTTACTTTCTGTGCTACATACAGCAAGTAGAGGAAGTACTCTACTCGACCCAAAATTTGGATGCCAAGATTTCAGCGGAAATATATATTTTGAGATCCTCTGAATACAAATATATATATATATATATTTCGAAAAAAATCCGTGTGTGTGCACGTGTGTGTACGCGTGTGTGTGTATGTTTCTCTGGGTGTCTGTGAACAGCATAACTAAAAACAAAAAGTCTGTTAGAAACCAAATTTGGTATTTAGGTTTAATATCTTTCCAGGATGCCACTCGAAGATATCTTTCCAGGATGCCACTCGAAGATACCGAAAAAATTCCTCTCTCCCAAATTACAAGAGAGATTTTTCGAAAATTTTATTTTTCTCGAAAATGGTTCTAATGATTTTGAGTATATCATATGTTCAAGAAAGTTTTATGGCAAATGAAGTGGATATTTTTAATTTTGTTGCTATAACCCATGTATTCCTGTTTACTCTTCATGACTTTTGTATAATGGTAAACTGTTTGTGCAGTGAACCATTTCGGAGATAGTCCTTGTTATATCTAATGTTTATGTGCACTACGTTACTAGCGAACTCTAATACAATCCAACACAGAAAATGCCGGATATTTCTGTTAGTTAACTAGGCGTCGCGGAACACACACGGAATATGCCACCCAATAGAGTGACAGTCGTGTTGTTGGCAAGACATTCAAAACGTGGACGTCAGCATTAATCTTAAAAGGAAACAAAGAATATGTGGTAGGCCATGACATTTCCTGATGTAGAAAATACAAATTGCTATACAGAACTCTGTGCCTGGCCTGACAGCGAGTAATTATGATGTTTACGTTTCCTTTCTTGTTCAGGAAGTGTTTTATCTCAACCAAGATGCATGTCACGTGGTGTACTAGGGAAAAGGAAGAGATGGGGAAAAGACGATACAAGAAAATAAACTTTTTGTGGAGGGTGGGGTTGACAGCGATAAATGGGCTCTTTGTTGGGGAGCACCCCCGCTCTAGCTGCCCACCCCTCAACATCCACTTAATTGCTTCTTCAACTGTGAGTAATCCCGTAATCGGATCAGAGGGGATCAAAGATCTTATCTGGATCATCGAATTTGTTCTATTGGTAGAAACGAATATCGGTATATAAACCCAAACAGGGTGACAGGTGCGGGCTAACAAAAGTAATGATGTGCTTAAAATAACACCCTCTTCTGTATTAGTAACCCCTTTCAGGGGATTTCATTGGAGCGGCAAATAAACGGGGCTTATAAAGTTTTATACGGGAGTTATAGTCTTTAGGGTTGCTGTATACGACATATTCTAGTGATTTTTAGAAGAAAGCTGTGCTTTTGCAGCTCTTTGAGTAGTATAACCCGAGCGTGGTGCTTAGAACACGATTGCTGGAACCGTCAAGCGGCATCCGGCGACCGGCGTGTTTGTGCAAATCGAGAAAGATCAATGTTACGTTATCTAGCTATATAAGGAGGCGAGAAAGCTACAAAGGAGAGACAGGCGTGAGTTGGTCAGTGTATTAATCAGTAGGAAACTGTGTGTGTGTGTGTGTGTGTGTGTGTGTGTGTGTGTGTGTGTTACTGTCGTGAAACATATATCGCGTCGAACTGAAGAAATTTTAACGAGCGTCGAGTGATTGTATCGTCAGTTAATGCCTGGGAGATAGGGAAACTGAAGGGAGTGAAAGGATTGAGTCAAGATTACGAGAAGAAAATAGTTGAGCTGTAATATCAGGAAAAACAGTAGAAGACCGTATTTTTATGAAACCTTTGGAAGAAAAATAAGGCGACAGAACCGTAACTTGATGAATGTGTCACAGCATTTTATGTGATCAAGTTGCCACCCTATCCTTGAGGGAACTGGGAGTGTCCTATCTTACCAATGATAAAATTATGTCCCATTTGCTTGATATCAATTGGTCACGGCTTGTTCAAATTATCACCACCAGAGCGCAGCATTTCTTCAAGTTTAGTACAAATGAAGGTAGCCCACGAACTACCGGGCAGCGACAACGTAAAGAAAGCTGCCTCTTATGCACAATCAAATTACGCACAGTTCCATACGAAGTAAATGTGTATCTGTAAACGAGTAGGAGGGTTACAGTGAGATACAGGTGGCCATTAAATTGCACATTAAGATACGTAAAAAGAAAATACAGTAAAAACTTGAATTATATGCTACATATTCAACATATTCTGACTTGTAACTAATTCCTTTTCCGCAACATTTAAATTTGCTAATGATTCCTTATCGCCTGACAATATTGTAACTCGTGCTACTAGCGCTATGCATTAATTTTAACAGATAGAAGTAATTTATGTGAGTTATTTAAACATTTTCCCATCATTTGATTATGAAGTTAATCATACCAGTCAATATTTCCGGTACCGACAGGTGAAAAGCAAACTTTTGTGTATGTTTTAGTGTTGGTTCCCTTTACAGATACAATGCGAAAGAAAGAAAAAGTGAAATTATGAAGTCCAGGGAGTGGAAATGAAAGGGAAACCTCAGCAAAAATAACAACTTCATAAAAATATCGTGACTATGACTGTGTAATTTTAGTGGTGAATAAGGGAGTTCGTAGGCTGGTAAATCTCTGGTTGTGGCGTCAGATAGCAAACGTCACAGCCCTAGTTCGTTCGGCGTCAACTCTCAAAGTGCGTGTGTCTGTGACGCACGCGCGTGTGCTACAACTAAATTAATAATTAACCGTGGACGTTATGATTCATGCAAAGCTTCAACTTGAAATTTGCTGCATAACTGACATAAAACCCTGGGGAACGCAAAAATACAAATGTGACAGCTTGTGTGCCTAATGCCAGTGAAAGAGTCGATGGAAACACAGCGACGTTCAAATGTTTCCATTGAAATAAATTGAAATACTGTCTATCACGAATGTCGCAAATTCTTTAGTGATTTACAAATATTTGTACAGTGGCGAACAGTGTTTCGTGGTCGACTGCAGACTCGGTTAGGAATTTGTCTTTCGGCGAACAGATTGATGACAGGTAAACAAAGCATTAGACAGAATCTTTTAGTTATTCTTAATCTAATTTTGTACGAACGCTTCCGCCTAAAATATTTATAATTACATTGAAATGATCTCATGCCCATAAGTTTCCAGTTTGCAGCTTTTGTGGGAGAGTTCTGTTTTTTTTTTTTTTTATTTTTTTTTTTTATTTTTAACTTCTGTCTTTCAATCTTATTTCTGCTAAGTTATTTATACTTTGGAGTTTAATAGGAGAGACCCTAGCCTTTCATTCCATAGAACACGGATATGAAATAATTAAATTTTTAAACTTCTTAAGTTCCAAAACTACCCTAATTTGTCCCCTTTTACCATATTTTCATTTTTTCACTTCACAATTCTATTTCCTTTTATTTCACAAAAGGTCTCCTCAGCCCTTGAAACTGGTTGGAGGAAACTGTTAGAGGAAACAGAAATAACTATCATATTGAAATGGATACATACTGAGGTACCAATGAACAATATCTATCTGTCTGTCTATCTGTATAACAATTGTAGGTCTTCAATGTGCTCAAACATCGGTGACCTTATTGATAAAACCAACACGTCATGAGTTCCGTGCGAACGGTCTGGATGATTTCTTTGAAGGCCTGAATTCCGTACCGTCGGTATCTGCATGGAAAATTAGTTCTCTGGTAATTATTAGCTCGGTCAATTAGCCGATTCAGTACAGCACATATCGTTGTTCTAGATCGATATGTGAAGCGACATCACTAGAGAAGAACAAAGACAAAACAGTCAGCAAATTCTTGAAATGCTTTTTGATCTACCATTTTTAAGATCAGAAGAACTTGAGTGTATCGTTGAAGAGCTTGTAGGAATACAATCACAAGAGATAGATGTTCAAGACGTTGCTGACCTTATGCTAGAAATTTTCATCAGCGAAGAACACCGTATTCCGCCCAACATGTAGACAAGATTTACAGAACGAAAGTAGATACCGAGTGTCCCCATCTAAACTAAAATGGAAAACACCCTGTACCTATGCGATCAACAAGCCAACAAAGAACAAAGCAGCCGTTACAAAGCAAAGCTTCCTGAGAGAACGGAAGCCGCTATATCAAAATGGTCAGAAAACCAGGTTGAAGTTCTGATAATCAGTGTCATTTAAGATTCTCCCAAAAATGTAAATACCAATGCCCTATCATACCTAATTGAGAGTTTAAAATATTGTAATATTAAAAAAACAGCTTAGGAAAAACAATTAAATAAATGAGAAATCAAACAAATAAAATATTATAATCTATGGGAGGTTAAGCACTCAAGGCTGCAAAGAAACAGGAACAATGGAAGTGATTGATAATCTTCCATGTAGGTCGCACCCAGTCACTGAAATCGTTGCGCACGGAACTCGTACGGTATTAGGGATCTCGCACGGAATTCAGATGCATTGCAAATGCAAACGCATAACAAGGAATATCCAAAGTGGTTGCTTTCACAGAAAATGCAAAATAGAGAGCTACAGAATATTTCTATTATTCAAAAACATGAAAGAAATAAAGTGAAAAAATAACTCGTCTGCAGAGACGTTAAAAATTCCTATTCTGCCATTCCTGTATTAGGAAGGTTAACACATGAACAAAAACTCGATTTAGGTTAGCTTTGGTACCTCTAATACAACGTTTTGTTTTCACTTTAGAGTAATTGTTTTTATTTGGCTTCTTTATGCATCGGCGGTATTGGTGCTAGAGATTTAAGACGGTTTGAAAGAGTCCCAAACGTTTGCAGTGGAGCGAAGTTTCGTTCTTTTTGTGAGGAAGCTCTGTACTGCTCCGGTTTGTTTAGGGTTTTTTATCTGTAACACTTTCTGTCTCCAGAAATTTATTCACAACATTATGTGTCGCGAAACAGTTCGGAATCCCAATACCGACATTTTACTGGAGCATAAGGAACGAGTGTTTTTATAGATACCCTTGAAGAGGGTCGTTTTGGGAAAAGAATACCATGGCTTTTTGTGTCGATTGGGCTAGGTTTAAAAACTGCTTGCCAGTTCTTTTGAACGTTATTCTATTACGTAAAGTTCAGAACCTTCACGACGAATTTAGGATATTGTAACATCCTTGGTGATCTGCTTTTGTCAAAGAGATAAAACCCCCAGTTTCAATTACCGTGAACAAAATTACAGTCTACTGTATATTTTCCAAAGAAAGTATTTTTAGTTGCTCTATTGTAGATGTGGCTGTGTTATAAGGTTTCAGAGCTTTGATACGAATAAATTATACACCTTAAGGAATGCGTTTTATTGCTTTCTGAACACATTCATAATCCACAAGCTTTGCAACATATACCTTTTCAATCCTTTAATATTAGACAACTGTTTCGTTTACGTATCACAGTTTTACATGCATGTATTCATTGTGTATGTGTGTATGTGTACACAGAATAAATGGTTATTTTCCTGAAAACAAAAAAGTTAATAATTAATCATGGAAATACATATATTTCAAATTAGCAGCAGCATCTCAAACCGAAGAAGCAAGTTCTTGCACATATAGCGTGAAAGAAAATTCATTGTTGACTACAACGGGAATATTTTAAATCGCATACTATGTTAGAAATGTGTGTTCACTATTGAGAGAGAGTTACAATTAGGTACAACATGAGTCGGTCAATGAGTCAGTGAGTGCAACTGGAAGAAGTTTTAACGAGCGTCGAGTGATGGCATCGTCGGAGTTAGTGTTAGAGAGAGAGAGAAGGTGAAGAAAGACAGTGAAGGGAGTGAGTCAAGCTTATAAGAGAATAGTTGTGAGTTGTAATATCACGAACGATTCTAAGACGATAACGTCAGTAGAAAACTTTATACCTGTGATAAAATTTTAAAGGAGAGTAAAGGTATAGAAAAGTAAATGGACAAGATTTTGTGATTTTGTAAAAATACTTACGTGTCAAAGTTATAACATACTTACGCATGACGGCGTAAATCCCTTCACTTTTGCATAAGCAAATACTTGGAAATCAACACAAAATGGACAGTTTCGTAATCCCTCTGAAAGAGACCACGAGTGATTGGCTAGGAAACGTGTGAGTTTTTGCTACTGCGCAGGCGCCTTCGTTCCTGACGAAGATTCTTGCTTTCAGTTAGTTATTCATTGACGAAATGTTTCTACTCGTACAGCTAGTGCATTAGGAACATGCAATAAGTAAAACAAACATGTATCTGATACGAAAGGAAAGTGAATGCAGTAGATAAATTAGTTATGAACATGTGAACATTCCAGACAGTAGAGGATAAATTATGTTTCCAGAAGGTATTTTTATATGGCTCATCTCGATTTGCACACGCAAAGCCAACATCCTCCTCGCCTTGCATTTTTATCTTGACGTGTGTGTTAGAGGTAAATTACCTTGAGTTGGACTATCACTTCTAAACAAGGATGCCCAACTGGCTAGGTGACTAATCTTTTGTGAGTTCAGCCACCTAAAATGATCTTCGGTCCAGCTAAACACAGAATTCTGGTTTGAAAAACCTTGATCTCAGTTCATGCCATGTTGATCCAAGATCAAATTTGACTGGTAGGTTTTCTCCAGTTTTAATGAACTTAGATCACTGCAACTTTAGAAGCAAGAAATTAAGAGTACAGCTTTACATAAACTAATAATTATGTAGGGGAAAGGGGAAGTGTTGTACTCTACCCAAAAATTCGACATCGAAATTTCACCGGAATGTACGTTTTGAGGCTCCATCAATAAAAAAAGGTTTTAGGAAAAGGTCCGTCCGTGCCTGTCTCTCTGTTTGTGAACAGTATAACTCTAAAAAGAAGAGTCGGTTGAAAATCAAAGTTGGTATTTAACTTCAATATCTTTTAAAGATGCGACACAAATATTTTGAAGAAAATTCTTGCAACCTAAACTAGTCTTTACATGGAACATTTTTCGAAAATTTTGATTTTGATTAAAATGTCATGTATGAGATATTTTTATGCCAAATGTAATGAGTATTTGAAATTTTCTGGATATAGCCGATGTAGTCCTGTTTCTTCTTGATGGCCTTTGCATAACTGGTAAACCGTAAGGAAGATAAAATCTTACTATACAAAAAATGTAGGCCTCGTTAAAGACACAGTTGATGTCCAAATGCATTTTTTTTTTTTTTTTTTTTTTTTTTTTGGAGTGAACGATTTCGGAGCTTTCCTTGTTATTTGAGTAAGTGTTGCAATATTTATACTTTTCTCAACTGGAAGGTGGTTATTTACATTTTTATATCTTGGCCGTTCAAAGAGAACAGTTTCAAAGCCTTTGTATAGAGATAGAGACGAGCTTAAAAGATTTGACTATCACTCAAAGGCTACTGTGTTCCCATATAGGTATATATTTCCAGAGCATATGAGGAATGTAATGGTTCTGAAAACACACACACATATTAGCTAGTTTCTATGCCCCGCCTATTTGTTTACTGTTTACTGTAAAATTTCCTTGCGGCTGCGCAAACATGCTCTCAAGACTATAACATTTCATAAGATGTAAGCACTTGTTTTCTTTATTCCCCTCTGCCTCAATCACGCACCGTGTTATACGGATACTATGAAAATAGCTATAGATTTGATTCAGATTTATCTTGATGAGTGATGCAGTATTATTAGTTATGGTAGGTGTTGTGTTGGAGTGTTTTGTTTCCCATTGTTTGATTGTTTGCATTATATCGTTTGCAGTTGGCCTAGTGCGATTATCTTTTGTCTTTATTGTAAATGTTATATATATATTAACGAATAAAATTGTGATAATAAATACACTAATATTATTTCAATTGTGGCCTCCAGAGCAAAGAAGACTATCTCATTAGAAAGACTAAAAGGTAATACATCGACGTAACATATAATTTTCACGGGGGTCGCGTCTCAAGGAAAATTATCAGCTGTAAATTGTGAACATACTTCATACCCGTACCACGACCGAGATAGGAGAGAAAGAGTCATCGCAGTTCATCGAAAGAGTTAGCCGGATCTTTTATACGAGAAAAGAATTCATCATACCGACCCTTCAAAGTGACGACGAGCAGAAGATTCCCTTCATACTGGTGACGGGAGATACCAGCCGGAAGAGACTCCTTCATGAGCATTGACAAAAGTCCAGTGCACATCTTAAATGATTTTATGTAACTTAATACATCGAGAAAGTCTTTCTTTTTCTAATGCAAGGAGATGTATATGCTTGTAATCTGTGAGACTAAAATACATTGTTTCCGCAGGAAATTGTTTGTTTGTTCTTGTTTCTTTTTTCAGGAGGACAAAGTGACATTTATATCACTTCATAATAATTATATTCAAAAGTTGGTCAAAATTATATTCTATTTTTAAAACACATGAAAATGCATTCTCTTTATTTAGTCTTGCATTTCTTTTTTCCATTTTACACGTTCGTATGTTATTAATTTCCTACCCATTTGCATATTATGGGAATAATTATTTGCATGTGATTTTCAGCTGTATCGCTTATTGAATCAGTAGATATAACCTGCATTTCTAATCTTAATAGTTTAATAGATGTATAATTTTCATGATTGCATTGGCTTCGTGGATTAAAACCTTCATACAATGTTAAAGCTTTTGTAAGTAAAAGTATCAACTGTTATATTTAAGATTTAATTTCTGCTGTAAGGTGGAAGATTCTTCAGTCAGCTAGCTGCCCTTTCTTTTGAACTAAAGCCCAGAATGCAGCTTTAATAATTTTGTGTCTGTGAGAGGTCTAAAGCTCAAAGCTGCTAAGGCGGGTTCTTCTACACTACTATTCATAGTTTATGGTAGGGGTTACCAAACACGGATGACCTACATTTATGTCTGCTTTATGTTTAGTAAGTAAAGCTTCCACGCATAATAACACAGGGTTTTCTCTGCTGACTTTCCAATAAACGTTTCTGGATGATTTTATGTTGACATTGCAAGTAAATGAATTATCCCGTATTTACATGTACCAACTTAACCTACCCTCCTAAATTAAATAAAATTAGACGCTTTGTTCTAACACTTCTAACTACGCAAATACAACCTTAGCCCACTAAAGTAAAACAAATATAATTAATTCTAACAATATTTACACTACCACCATAGCTACTCAGCAGCTATTCCAACTGGTTCATAAATGTTTAAGATATTCGAATGGAATCTCAAAGCTTTAAAAGATTTGACTATCGCACAAAGCCTACTGTATTCCCATATTCCCCTTGCACCTATAAGGAAATAAGCAATAAGACAATTTATGCAAAAGTTTATCTCAACTAATACGAAGAAGATAAAGGAGTAGGAGTTTGTAAGAATGGTTAGTACAAGAGCAGAGAAAGTCATGTGAGTACAACAATCAGATTTTTATATAAGTATTTCTCTTCAAACACCATACATTTCATGCATAAACACAAAGTGCGCACCGTTTTACATGAGGTAAAAAAATTCTATGCTGTTCAGCTTATTTCTATATCCTTTCTCATCCATACTTTTTATTTTGGAGAATTTTGATGGAGACTGCATTGAACAAGTTCAGTGATTCCAAAACCTCTTATACCTTGTAAATAATTCCAAAGCACCGCAACGAAACAGCTTCAGCGAAATTCAATAGAAATAAACGAAATGCGACAATCTAGCTCCGGTCATGGGGAAAAATGGTATATACACCATGAAATAGAAATAGATTTGCACCTCTCCACATTTGTAGCCCGCGGGATAAATACCTTCAGGTCGAATTAGGTATGTACCACTTAGGTATAATATTATTCTGGAACTGTTTATCTGGATTAACATAAAGCGCATAGAAGAGTAAGGTCATGTGAATGTAATAATCATACTTTTGAACCTTTTTAAGGTTTTTAGTAATGTCCTAATGACTGATTAAAATACCACGTGTTTAAAATAGTTTTATCTTAAGATATTTTCACAACAAACAGAGTTACAGGAAAATTTAATCTTCATTCTGAATGAAGCAGACAATTTTCGAGTTATCCTTTGTGACTGGTTTGAATTTTTAAATAATGATACTTTTTGAAAATATAATTTGCTATTCATTTTCTCTCGTGGTTAAGCCAAGCGAAATGGCGCTGCGATAACGCCCATTGGTTTTTGCGGGTGTTTACCCGGTTCTCTAGATGAATTCTGGGAAAGATTGCCATCCTATCATTTTTACCTTCATTGCATTCCGGACTGTCAGATTCGGAAGTGTTGGCGATGGGCGAGTTAGTACTGCCGCGCGGGGACCTTGCTCGGCGGATGGGTGGCGTTGTAGTCATCGGACCGGTGGTTGCTTAGCGAACCCTGGTGTAGAGATGAAGAATGTCCACTGTACGTTAAGAACGCTCACGCTGGCTCGTTCTGCTCACCCGTGATCCAATTCGCAGCTGTCATTTTATCTCTTTCTTCCAGGATCTGACATGCAATAGCCTAAAGCAGAATGACACTGAAAGGACTAAACAAGGTTACGAGAAGTAAAAATTGTGAGTTTCGATAATGCAAAAGATTGCAGACATGTTAACGATGAGAGAAAAACTGTACTTGTGATAACATTTAGAAGACAATAAAATGATAAAGTAACCGGACTTATTTTGTCGTCTTTGTCACACTGGTGTCAGAAGTGGGATGCCTGAATTGTCGTTCTGTGTAACGACATTCTGTATAAAGTATCGTATCTCATACCCAATGGGGTCATTTTGTCACTTTGCCCTTCACATACTGTATATTGATTGCTTATTTAAAAGCACGGTTGAAAAGCTGTTTTTTGCACGGTTGCCAGGGTAACCCTTATAAACAGCCATTAGCTGATGTAGATGACACGCTGGATAGCAACATCCAAGCCTCAGCTCGCGGCTGGCGGCTGGACAAACTCGCCGCAGACCTGAAGCCAGTTCCTATGAATATTTAAGAAACACACGTGTTTTTTTCTCGGCCGCGGTAAGAAGGCGGGCTTGCAGATCAATATCCTGCAGGGGCGGGGTAATTATTCACTGCTCTCGATAGCAACATGTCCGTGTGTCACGCAGCACTGCGCGTGTTTATTGCATCTAGATCCTAGACTCGTCTTGCTGCCCTCTGTTTTATGTTTGCCGACTACACAAGCCAGTTTACTGCCGCACTAAGATAACATGGCACTCGTAATTTGTTGTACCTATACACCCCTAGATTTGTTCAAAATTTAACTCCGTCGTAAACCACTTTTAGAACACCCCTGGGGTAGTCACTGTAGCGTGACATCGAGTCCCGGTTGTCACAGTTTTGTTCTTGAGTTTTATGTCCCGATGAAAAGAAAACCAATGGGAACTGAAGGATCTCACAAGAACGTGAATTATAGTACTTTCCTGAAGCATTTATCTTCACTCCTTCTGAAATGTAAGAGAATTGTTGTATACGTGGTTCGTTAACTCACTCTTCTTCAATGAATCTGCTAAACCTTCCCAAAGTATGCATGGGTAGGTATGAGAACACTTGGCTAATAAATGTAAGAGGCTAGCAACTAAACTATTTGAAAAAAAAATCCCTACTCCCTGAGCATATAGAATTACACTTTTTGTGAATCATAGAACGATAAGCTGTAAATTTTAAAGTACTAGTATATTGTGACGCAGCCACCCAACACCAAGGAGACGTTCACGGCCAAGCTACCTCACACCACTAAGCGGTCGCACACTTCAAAGAAGCTCGGTGTTAACTACCTCACACCACTGCTTGTAAATACACGACCGACGACAATGTAGCAGTTAGAAAAAAGACGACAATAAGTGCTTTAGAATGTATTCCAGAATCTTACGACTACCAGCTTTATAATACGCGTTCGATAAAAGGCGCATTTCGAGAAAAATCCGTCCTACTTAATCTTTGCCTAACAAAATTCCAGAATCACAAACAGTGCATCTAATAACAGTTCCATCTGTGTCTATGAAATCTTGTTTGAATTCCTGAGCCAGAACAATAAGTCGAGCACTAGATACCTTTGGCATGGTAAAATCTGGTAATACGCTCCTTTAGTAATGTAACAAAATAGCAACAACATTTCACTAACTCAATGTGACTGTTACACAACTCATTCGCTTGCTGTCCACACTCTTATATAACACCGCAACAATTACCAGAATGTTCTCATTCAAGCTGGAACTGCAGTCTCAGCGATTTCTAGTAGCTTCGAGCAGAACTCAGAGTCAATTCTTCGCACCACGCGTGTACGGTTACTGCTGTCTCTGCGTGACATTGGAATCCGCGCGAACAGATGACGTCTGTTACTGTAACGAAGCCACATTCACGAAGAGTAGGCCACTGATTCCGGTGAAATTAAAAGGACAGAATGATATACAATGACAATGAGTCATTGTCAGTTGCATTATTGCGGGCTGTTTTATAGTGGTAAAGCAACAGAAAGAGGATTTTTCGTACACAATTATTTGCCATTGTTGTAGGTGTGCTTTCAACTCCCGCACAGCGTTTACTAAACGAGGCTTACTCTTCACATGTTCACAAGCTGAGGAGATGTTAATTAAAAGTTAAATATTTTATATTAATTAAAATCATGTAGAGTAAAATGGAAGGAAGCTTAAAAGAAGAAAGGGGGAAAGGGGGATTATGGGCATGGTTGGGGGAAAAGGGACAAAGATACCCGAAAAGGGAAAAAGGTGCATGAAAACTGCCTCTTTTGGCAACTAGAAACAAAACTTCACACTGTGGTATCTTTCCGAAGAACTTACATTTACCCTAAGAAAAAAGGTGCGCACCCAAAAATTCTAACCCTGGTTATTATGCTCAGGTCGTGCGTCTCAGTGTAAAGAGGGAATGTTAGAATAGAGTAGGCTGTGAGCGAGTCAAATCTTTTAAAGCTTTGAGATTTCATCCTCTTTGCACGCTTAACATGTAAAAAAATGAACAATGTTCCATTTCACGAAGCTTCAAGTTTTCTGAATCTGACACAAATAACAAGGACTATCTCCAAAATGGTTCACTGTACAAAAATATTTATTCAGACATAAATTGTGTTTTTTAGTGAGATCTACATTTTTTGTGCATTAAGAATTTGTCTATCTCTTACGGTTTACGAGTTATTCAAAAGTCACCCAGAGTAAACAGGACTATGTAGGCTATAGCCAGAAAATTCAAAATATACATTTTATTTGTCATACAATTCTTAAACATAATAATATGACATTTTAATAAAAATCGTTAGAGCCATTTTCAAGGAAATCAAAATTTTCGAAAAATTTTCCATGTAAATGGTAGTTTAGGGTGGGGCTATTTTCTTCAAAATGTTCGTGTCAAATCTTTGAAAGACATTAAACTTAAATACCTACTGTGGTTTCTAACAGATTTTTCGTTTTTGAGTTATGTTGTTCACAGACTGACACACACACACACACACACACACACACACACACACACACACACACACACACACACACACACACACACACACACACACACACACACACAAAGACAGCAGAGAGAAACGTTTTTTGAACGTCCATTTTTTTTCTCTTCTGAGAACATGTTTTTCTGATGAAATCTGCTAATCAATTTTTGAATGAAATATAATGCTTTCCAATGAAAAATAGCTGGAAATACAAACAGTAATAGAGATAAATTGTGTTATTACGCCGAACTTTGTTTTTCATTTTAATCCGTCATGGATATCAAAACAATGGAGCAATTTTCAATGTAACAACGTAAAAATCATACACTGTCTACGTTTCACTTCTTTCAAGAGTTCCTTTTTTTTATGTTCATAAAAAATGAATTAATGGAGGGTAATTATTAAACCTATATTTGTTGTCAAGCTTCAACCCCTGTCAAAAACCTGACATGTCAGATCGTATTACATGGTGTAGCCCTTAGGAATTAGGTATCTTAATAACAGCTGTTGAACTTATAAACTGTAATTAAGACGTATAGGTGCATATTAATAATAAATGTATATTTCTTGATACATGCAACAGCTTGAGCCGCCTTGAAAGCAGTGCGCAGCGGTTGGTTGATAATCTGCAGGTAATGCGCATGCGCAATACCATTATGTAGTAATGGCCAGGAAACATGCCAACAGTTTAGGCAATGCAGAGTGTTGGAAAATGATAGGGAAAACTTCCTTCCGATAAAGGGATGTAAAGACCACGTTAGACTTGAGGTTTATCTTGACCTGGCCAAAATTTCACTGACTTTATCTCGTTAATTAAATCTTTTTACGTAGTTTTCTGCTAACCTTTACTTGAGTCACAGCCCCTTCCAATATTCAGTAAAAATATAGCCATAAACTTTTTACAACACACTAACATACATCATGTGTGTAATGTTTAAAAGAGTCCTTTAACATGAATTGGGAATTTTCACTTCGGTAGCTCTAAAATATGAGCATTCAGATCAAAAGAATGACTCAATTTAGTTTTACTTTCTCTGCCGCGTATCTGTAATAACTAAGAGGAAGTATTGTATTCCACTCAAAAGTTTAATGTCAATGTATCACCGAAAATGCATGATTTAAGGACCCCTCTAAAACAATCTGATGCGAGTCTTTCTCTCCTCTTGTGCTAACTATTCCTACAAAACCTTAATCCGCTATCCCTCTCATATTAGTCAGATAAACATTTATAGAAATTATTTTACTGCCACTTTTCTTGTACGTGCAAGGGAAATATAGGAACACAGTAGCGTTTGCACGATAGTCAAGTCTTTTAAATTTTGTCGCTATGTAAAGGCCTTTAATTTCGTTCTCTTTGCATGAATTTCCATTTCAGAAAAGTTAAGTATGATAAAACTCGGTCAAATAACAAGGAATATTTCTGAAATGGTTCACTGCACAAATAAACGCATTTGGACATAACTTTTATTTTAATGACATCTACATTTTACATACTAAGATTTGGTCTATCTCTTTAACAGTTATACAAAAGTCATGAAGTGTAAACAGCATTAATGAACTATAGCCAGAAAATTCAGAATAAATATTTTATTTGGCATAAAAATATCTTCAGCATATAGCATCGTTAGTCATTTTTGAGCACATCAACATTTTCGAAAAAGTTTCCATTTAGGGTGGGAGAATTTTCTTCAAAATCTTGATGTCGCATCGTTAAAATATATTAAATTTGAATACCAAACATTAACCAACTTTCTTTTTTAAATTATGCTCTACCTCAGACACAGGCACGCACACACAGTACCATAAAATGAATGACGCAATTGCCATGGCAACAAGTCAGCAATAATGTCACTTCTGCCACAACATAATTTTCTCCAGTGTGCCTTAAGAAAACCTCAAATCATCACTCTCGCAAATGCAGCAACATCCAAACACAAGAATCACCTTATTAAGTAACTTTTGATTTTTCTGGAATTAATAAACCCTCAACGCTCTTGGCTTCGTTCAAAATGTCAAGCGGAATACTGTCCATATTTTTAATAGTTTAACAACAATGATGATGAGATTGTGATGGTGATCTGTGAAACATTATAATTTTTACTTTAGCAAAATTATAAATTATTTTTCATCTTTTAACGCTAAAGTTGCATAAAACGTTCTATATAACACTTGTATAATCTTATTGTTGTGACAGTCGACGTTCAATTTTGCTCACACGTTAAACATTATCTACTTGCGTCACTCATAGACATACGCATACACGCACACACACACACACACACACATTAACTTTCTGAAGGAGAATTGCTTACTGCGTGAAAAGAACGCATACTCACCATTTCTTTATGTAGAACAGATTAGAGAAGTAAGTTTTAGTGCAGCATTTTGTTATATCATCAAAAGTTACCCTCTCCAGGTAATTTCCAACCCCCATAGTTACTCTGACAGGGCTATAAAATAACGCACGTATAAAAAAGAACTTAGGTAGGGGTGCCATGGGGGTGAAATATATTGGTTGCGTGACAGTGAAGGGGGCGTGCACCATGGACAGCTGCCTGCGACAGTGTACTCAGTCACCCCCCGAGCTACCCTTCACCTCAGGTGTTGTTCTTGGCTCGTAACATCCCCATTGTTGCTTGTTGTATTCATATCGCATTCTCCTGGGATCTAATAATATTAACTTGCTACGTCGTGTTAATCGATTGGCATGTTACACATATCGGCATGCTAATAAATTGCTGGTGTAACGTTCCAACATTATAGGACTTTGGAGATAGTTTCACATATTTGCGTCCTTCTTCAGCACTGGGAGCATGATCCATCGTTGCAGCGATATCTAGGCCCCGTACCATAAACCCAGTTTAACTAGAGCACTAGTTAAGGTACATATATACGTTTGGAGAAAAAATCCACATTTTATTGTCAAACACTAATTCTTTGTCAAGTTTTTCTTTCATTCAAATAGCTCTTTTGTAGTGCTCAAATTTAAATTTAGATTTTACATCAAGGTAAAAACAGCGAAATTCTTGTAAATCTCGCAACAGTAAGTTTTTAACCAAGTTTTATTATTCTTTCTCCGAATTGTTTCTAGTTATATGCAGAATATTATGAAGAAGAATTGCTAACTTCCATTAATTTATCAAATATGTGTGAGTTTTATTACAATTGTTAGTTTTATTTTTTAATTATAGTTTTTTTACGATTACGCACAAGTTTTTCTGCTTCAAAGTATTCCTTGTTTTATTCTGATTAATTTGGTATGTAAATATAGTAGTTTTCTTAAGTTTTAGAAAGTTAAGTTTGATTCTGAATGTTATAAATGCACAAATTATTAGTTTTGAGTAAATGAGGAACTAAAGTTCATTATGAAATTGTCGTTCTGCACTCACAATTTTAGCTAGAACTCCCTAATATATCCTCTTTGAGTTTCCTTCGGCCACTAATTATATTATAACCTTCTAACTGGCATTATTTTCCTCTATAATATAGCTTTTAGATTTTGAAGTCTTCATGAAGTTCTAGCGTTAGCAATTATGTTGTCACCATCACTGCATTTTTGTGGTTTAATATGCTGATTCCCACAACTATTATGCTTTTTCTTCTTACCTCTTCAACTTGCAGAATCTTAAAAATTTTTCAGTTACAATACAAATAGTTCATCAAAGCAAAGACACTCCTTCACAACAATGAGGCTACCACATATTTTCAAACTTCACAAACAAATGAAATACGTTTACAGAGCCACCCTTACTTCAGTGTAATCAAAATACCAACACAAAGAACTCCAAAAAAATTTCAGATCAAAATATTAACTACTGAGAAAATGTTCCTTACGTGAGCTGCAAAGCTGAAACATTTAGTCCCTAAATATTGGTTTTATTTCTTCCGTTATGGCAAGTGACAAACTTTGGGGATGGTTGTATTTATCTCTTATGATTTTTATTTTAAAAATTCTTCATAAATACTCGGTTTTGTACTTGAGTTATTCATGGCGGAATGGAACATATTTTTGTTAAGGTTAGGAGACAGCAATTAAAGCTTATAGAGCGTAAATCATATACTTACGTGACGCATGGTTTAACCCTTGACCAGTGATGTGAAAACTTTCCCACACCGGTGACGTGACGTCTAAGAGACCTCTAGGAATTGCTCCTTTAAATTAATAATATTTTATATTTCGTTTTAATTTAAGCGAATTGCAATTAATGATATACTAGAGCAAGTCACGGGTTGTAAATATCTAGGAACGATGTCAACTATAAACAAAAATATGAAATAGCTGCTCATCTGTTGTACTCACCACAGCACCCTCATTTTTGGGAGTCAGCACCCAAAATCGGAGAAATTGTCAACTACCACGGTCCAGAGTCTAGTTCAGTTCATTATAAAGGTCAGATTCCAGATCGATGAACACTCAATAGATTTGCAAAGGTCACGTACAAATGTTGCAAACTTATATTTCTTAGTTTAAGTTTTACGTAAAGTGGCTGTAATCTTGTAATAAGTATTTTTAAATTCACCTTGGGTTCTTATAATTGCTTAGAAATGTCATATAATTGGAAGCTGCCAAGCGAGGTGGCACCACGGTGAAGTGATTCGTCCTGGAAATCCCGTCCCCGGATTGGAAGGCGAGCCTACTGGCTGTAGGTATGCAAAACTTTTACTCGTATATGATTTACGGGGCTTTAAAATGTCTATTTGCAGTATAACTTCGATAACTATCCAGTTTTTATTTGAAATGCAATAATATTTGCAACGCAGATAACACCAGACGTTCCTCAGGATACTTATGAGAGCGAGAGTAGATTCTTCTTCTTCTTCTTCTTCTTCTTCTTCTTCTTCTTCTTCTTCTTCTTCTTCTTCTTCTTCTTCCCAACAAGGTTTAAGCCCCTTCTTAAAGAGTTCAATCTCCTCAATTATATTGTTTTCCTTGAGTTGTACTCTTATATAGTATTCCTCATCCAGTCTAATCTTGTGACTCCCAACTGTGGTCCACGAAATTTCATATTTCATATTTCTCTTCTCATTCCTTTGCGAAGTGTCTATATATATATCGATTTAATTTATTACATATTTCTATGTTTACTTCAATATCAGGAGATACTGTTTGTTTCGAAACCATGGACTCCATACCCGTGTTTTGGGCTTCTGGACCTGCCTTATGCCTGGTCGAGTCGCCAAGGGGAAAGGTCATCCTCAAGGGAGTATATTGGGCAAAGCTCGTTGTTCACCCTATGGGGAGCTATAAGCAGTATCTGATACATCAATACATCTCAGTACAGCATGTCATTGACTCAAGAATTATAATCAGTGTGCTAGTTACGCAACTGGAAAACTGTGTTTTAAAAATGTGATGTGACTTTCTCTACTCTTATACTAACCATTATTACAAACTCTTATTCCTATATTTCCTTCGTGTTCAGATAAACACTTGCAGAAAATATCTTATTGCTTATCTCCTTGTAGATGCAAGGGGAATATGGGAATACCTAAAGCGATAGTCAAAGCTTTTGGAAGCCAAACTCCATGCCTCTCCATTATTCTGCATCCAAATTTCTTGATGCTAAGGCTGTTTGTACATCATCAATCCAAGTTGTCATCGGACATCCCCTTTTTCTTCTGGTATACATTTCAGTATTTTCTTTGGCAGTCTTTCCTCTGGCATTGCTTTAACGTGCCCATATCAGTAGTCTTTCCTTCTCTATAAGACTGGTTCATACTTTACTCTCATAATTTCCTTTATTTTCTTGATTTTTACTCTTTTTTCAATCTTGCAATACATGCATTTGTGTAGCTAGAATTTTATTTCTTTTTCTGGTTGGGAGTTGCCATACCTCAACACCATATATAAGGATACTTTAGATTATTGTTTTATAAATCTGTAATTTCCTATTCTTTGTGATGTTTTCCCCACTAAATTTAATTTAATGTGTTTATTGCCTTCTGTTTTATTTCTGTTACAATTTTCCCTGACTGATCTATTCTTGTCCCTAAATACGTAAACTAGTTGTTTATATATAAATTTAAGCTCCCATTGTTCATATTCTTCTTTTATTTTTCTCGCTATACATTCTGTATTCTCTGGTCTTGTGCTAATAGCACCTGATCATCTGCAAAATTAAATATATAAACACATGAGTTTTGTATTGGTATTCCCATCCCTTGAAATCTTCTTTTCCAATTACTTAATACGCGAAGGTATATTTTAAAGAAAGTCGGTGCTATGGTAAATCCTTGTAACCTATTGGTGACTTGAAAGCGTTTTCTTAATTTATACTTCACTTGTATTTTTTATATTGATTCTTTATAGAATGAAAACATGTTTTTACGTAGAAAAAGATGTATGGTGTGTGCGTGCATGTAGATGTCCATGACCAGGATAATTAAAACGCTTGGTATTTCACCAACTTTTTGCTTTTGAGTTATTCTGCTTACACACACACACACACACACACACACACGCACACATACATATACACAGGGACCTTTCTAAAGTATATTTATTCACGGGGCCTCAAAACATGCATCTATCGACTGAGATCTCGATAGCCATTTTTCCTGTTGAATGCTATACCATATCTTTTTTATCAAGTAGCTCTTCATTTGGCCCCTCCGGGACCTAAGTTCATCCCAATGGGGGAAAAATCCGCGGTACCGGGTATCGAACCCGGGTCCTCCACAGTGTGATACCACTGCTTTTCGGAGGTGGTTGTGAGCAAATAGTACTACTTATAAATAATAAGTAATTACTTAATAATACTGTTATGCGTTTTTAATTCCCTCCGAAAACTAGGAAATATGCAACACTTCTCCACAGATTGCTTACTATAGATATTGGCAAATTATTGGTTCGATGTATTTCTGATATATAGAATGGATTCAGTATCATTCAATGCTGCCATTTTACAAGACTGAACTTGTTCCTTCATTTTTCAATATCACTCACAATAAACGGCAGCCTGTTTTTGAGTATTAAATGTTGGTGGAAAAATCTTGAATTGCGAATTACTTTGTAGTGATATTTTACCATTTCAGAGTTTTGTCCTAAAGAAGAGAACAGAAACCTAGCTACCTCCCCTTCAGATGAAAACAAGTCTAGGCAGTTTAAATGGCAGTTGCAGAGCACTGGGCGCTTGGGAATTTAGAATGCATGGGGGAGTTAGTTGGTCCAGATTTCCCCAGCCTACAGCCTACAAGTTCCATTCTTTAGGCTTTCCTGAAGCCGCGAAGCACGTTGACGGGAGTAAATGAACCCTAAAAGAAGTGGACTGCGAGTAAACTCAATTGTTGCTCCTTTAGAAGCCTGACGAAGCTAACAAGCCGTGTATGTGTTGCCTCACTCACTGTCCGTATTAATTTCGTTCCCCTGTAAAGTATACTGCCTTTTGTTTCCCTATTTATGATACTAATGGATGATGACTGTATCATAAAGGATATGACGTCATCGTTGAGTTTAAGAGCACCGGTCACTTTTCACGGACACACGAGCTATTATCTTCCAGTGCTTGAATAATTAATGAAGGCAATCTAAGCCCGGAAATATGGGGATGCTTCTTGGGTATACAAAGTACCCCTAACAGGGTCATTTGAAACCCTTCGCAGCTCTAACAACCAATTAGTGCTGTTAATACGTTGGCATAGTGAGTCTGTTAACTAATATTCGGCTCAAAATTAAGTAATTTTAAAACACTATTGTTATGTATTCAAATTTCTGCATTTTTAACAAATATATCCTAAAAGTTAGCTGTATTGCAAATTCTTACGAAAGTATAATCTATAAAAAATTTCAAATATTCTCTTTCGTGTGATTTTTACTTTCTCAGCCATTTGTTGCCACAAGATATTGTTTTCTTAGAGTTTTAATATCCTGGACAGATATTCTAAAACACATTTCTTCTATCTGTTAAGTTAGTTTGTCTTAGCACACGAAATTATTATGGTGGTTTGTGTTTATTACGCCGGAATTATGTGCTATACGCACTTCTCTTGTTTAGGGAGCGCTTTTGTCGCTCGAATTGGTGACGCCGTATGAAGCAGTGGTTTGGGTTGGGAGATATCTTGGGTTTCCCTGCCGACGGACAGTTGCTAGTTCCCAGTGTTGGAATAGTGACAACTTAACGTCATAATGGCTCGGTGAATGCAGATGTTTGGTCTCCTTTCGGGCATTTTAAAATTATTTTTTTGTTGTATTTATTGAGACAGTATAGTGTTTCTTGCCACGTGTTCCTTTTCTATTGAGGGTAGGAAATAGATCTTTTAGGAAGAGGTCTGATTTTAAATGCGGGCTTCCTTTTTATTAAACTGGTCAGAGAGGGTAAGTTTAAGTACCTATGCTTCTGTGCTTCGCCGTTCGTGTGAACTGGATGTATTTGGGGCATAATTACCTTTACGTCGAGGTGGACACCCTGAGAATATGTATTTTTATTTATTTCTGTAACCCACTGCTGATTATATCTTTAGATTAGGTTATTCCTGTAATAATGACGTGAATAGTTTGCGATTCTGTTTAATATCATCAGTGGGGAAATATGAATAACTACAAGTGTTAAAATTTATAAACACAATCTACCAGCTGTGTGTTTCATACTTGAATATTTCTCCTTAAGTAACATTACATTGGCTACTGTAAAATTTCCAGTTATTAAAGTGCCTTGCAAATTTCCATACTTCAAGCTTCAACTTCAATTCTAATGTTTGCTTAGTTGTATTTCATACTTTATAAGTTATTTTTAAGGGAACACTGTAGTGATATTTTGGTCCGTTTGGTCAAAAAATCAATTTTGGGGATTTTTATTGCAAAAAAATGCACCATACCTTGAATAATATATCTGCGAAGTTTTAATCCCTAGGGAGCAGGAAAGCATCTTTTGAATGTCATTTTTAAAGTGCTGCGCCTCTCCCTCTGCTTTTAAATGGGCATGCCCACATCTTCCATTTCAACTTTTCTCGGAAACAGTTCTTTTGTTACTTTCCCATATCATTTAATCTTCTCCCACAAAAAATCCAGGAGGTTTACAACTTTTCCCTAATATGGAATATGGAAATAGAATACTAATAAATCAACTTTGCGGTTCAAATCTGTTAGATTTTGATTATACCCAATAAAGTTAATATAAATAAATTAAATAATGAATATATCAAGAATGTGATTATATGTTGGAATGAAATTTGGTACACCCCTTTCTTTAGCTGTTGGAAATGTCCACGCAAAACATTAAGCCTCTAATTTCACATTTTTCACTTAAGCAGCTTTACATTTGTCCTGTAATAGTGTAATAAGGGAAACGCAGTATTTTGCAAGCTTAGTGCCTTGCAATACTTCTAAGATTAATTCTAAATTTCAGTTCTAATTCAGGAATATTCCACACTTTAACATTTTTCTTTAAAGAACTTCACATTGGCTACTCCAGAATTTGTATAGTTAATAAAGAAATGTGTCAATTTCAAGTCTTAGGTTTGGATTCAATTGGTTTTACAGCTATATTTAATAATTTGCCAGAAACTTCGGTTTCTGTTGAAATAGTTTCGCAATAATGAAATTTGCTTGGCATTTTGTAAGATTCTTGCCTAGAAGCTTTCATTAAATCAATGAAATAACCTGAGATTAATTTTATATTTAATTACTAATGTCTTTTTTTTTTTTTTTTTTTTTTTTTTTTTTTTTTTTTTTTTTTTTGCTTAGTACTTCAGTAGCTTTAAATGTGACTAATACTTCAACTGTTTTATTTTAAGACTTTGCTTCACTGGTAGAAAAGGGCTTGAAATATATCACGTTCTGCTATATAAATTGTGCACCCTGCAGTGAACCAGACGGTCTGGCTTCATAAAGATAATCGTGATTGTTTAATTCTGTGCGTGTTTTAGCTACTATGGGGTAATAGAGATTTGTAATAAGGGACATTATTCCATAACTGTTCCGCACAGCGTCAAATCTTAAATCTATTGTTGCCTCATTTCCACATTTCTGTCTATTACGCAGGGGTAGGTTCGGATGGTATTACATCCAACCAAAAGTTAGACATCTAGCGAAATTAATACATTATTGAAACACACTGAATCCCAAAAAAATAATTTTACGCGAAGGTCCGGATGTGGGGGTGTGCTTGAGTGTGTGGATAGGGGTTTGTGAGTATGGATGAGTGAGAGAGGGTGTATGTGCGTGCGTGTATACGTATGTATGCGTGCGTATATCTGAGCATAATAATAGTCGTTTGATGTGTTGTAACTGGTATTTTAAAAATAGTGCTTCTAAAGCGCGTTCCACGAAGACAGTGCACGTTAAATGAAGCGCAGTGTTGCAATATGTACTAGTTGAGAATCTTTCTCCGCGAGCGACTCGAGGTGGCCTGAGTCCTGTACTTAGTCCTTCAATTGCTGCTTGACGAGACGGACACTTTTAACTTTGGTATCCCTCCACGCCTTTATTACTGTATGACCTAAATTTACAAATGTCTCGTCTGTATAAACAATTGATTTCCCCTGGTCCCTAGACCTTTTTACGTCTTTTAGGTATTTATGTCGCCATCTGATGATATCGATATCGTCTCTTTCTATTAATATGCACTTGTTACCCCTTCTTTCATATTCGAACCCCAAATCATGTAAGAACCGACTAAGAGTGGCCCTTGAGAAATTTGGTAGGGTCTCATCACTGTTGAACTGTGACAAAATTATATTCAGCATGGGTGGAATATTTGCAAACTGTAAAGAATGAACAATTCGCCGCACTCCACCTTGCACTATTCAATCATATTGCGAAAACCTAGCGTTTTGTGTAGTCCCGCCCTTTTTGCTTTCTTTTCGATGGCATTTTTAGAGGTCCTTTCATTAGTTCCTTTTTAATCATACACATTACTGCTTCTGAACACCCGATAGCTTTAGCTGTTTCTTTTGCTGCCTTGCACGCATTTTGCTTCAAAAATAATCTAACACATTCATAATTAGTTGGCGTTCCTTCTTAATTTACCAACATATCGTCTCTTCCTAGCTTCCCCCTCCATAACTACAAATATTTACAAAAATATTAAACAAATAACGCAATAACAGCTCACAGTTACACACACGGCTTCTTTCGAACTAATGTTAGTGCTGCTTCTTATGCTATCTTCTATGTCAGGCCGGGCGCGACAATACGCTGAATAGATGAATACCTTTTGTTTGCCTTACTGGATAAAAGAAAGAGGTTACTGCCTTTTGGTTTATTTTAAAAACTTTCTCCAACCTTCCTCAACATTTGTTCTCGCTGGTTCCCTGATGTAAACTCAATAACAAAAAAGTTTCACACTGTGTAACTTTTGCAGTGCACAGATATAGAATTTTCCGAAAACATTTAATTTAAAAAATTGTAACACTTAACTGGGTAAACAGGAGGCAGGTAGTAGCACTATGGTTTACTCTACCTAAGAAAAAAATATAGATGCATTCTAACAGTTAGTTTGTTACTTAGTGCGTGATGAGTATAGAAACAGCAAATATCGGGCTTCTATTGAAAAAAACGTTTTCTGAAGAAATTTGGGCCTACAGAAATGTATAATGACTTTGAAAAGGATATAACCTGATAGAGAAAAGAATTCTGCATAGGATAATGTGTTCAAATCTGACATTTATAACAAATGAATATTTATACCATGCTATTAGGAATCTGGCAACAGCGCGAGGGTAGAAAAGGACGCGGCTAATGGCAACTTGTATGCGCTAGATAGAGACAGAGATGTCCCATTTAACTCCATACTGTCTTCTAAGAGTGAAACGCTATATAGTTAGCTTACAACAATCAGTACTAGGGTACCACGGACCAGCTACGTGCATTGGTGTCAGTTTATTGTTAACTCTGCATAGTCATTCTTGGGAACTCATGTAAACGGTACTAGCTTTGTTTAGTGTTAGAACAGACGTTTTGTTGCTTGGTGACTTATTTTAATATATGAGTGCAACACTCATATAGCGTAGCTAGAAATACCAAACGATGGCAAATGTTTGTATTTTATATATCCTGAACACAACTGCGATAAATGCCGCTGTTATTTTCAACACATATAACAAAGAACAACGGAGAACAAGAGAATTCTTTAGGCAATTCTTTTTTTGCTTGTACAAGACCGTTTTATACAAAAGGCAATGTTAAAAACTTTGCCAAAATAATAACTGAGAGAAGTGGAGAGCTTTGTGATGTGAAATGTTCTGAAGTGGAATCAGTTGCGAAATCAAGAGGACGGTGTGTGGACTGCGAGAAAAAATACACAAAA